>JBAHVR010000393.1:0-60000 GCA_036898135.1 Oncomelania hupensis | reverse complement strand
CTACCTCCTTGCACTGTGCCTTGCAGAATGGTCTTTGCAAGGCCTGATGCTCTGGTGACGTGGCCATACCATCGGAGTTTCCGTTTCTTCACCACTGTGAGCAGGTCATAGTGTTGTCCAATGGCTTGTGTGATGGTCTGTCGGACTTCGTCGTTGGTGATGTGTTGGTTATAGGAAATGCCCAGAAGTCTTCTGTAGCACCTCATCTCCATGTTTTGTATTCATCGTTGTAGATCTGCTGTGAGGGTCCATGCTTCGCAAGCATATAGGAAGATGGAGATGACAAGGGAGCGCAGCAGTCTTACTTTGGAATGTAGACTGATGGTCCTGTCTTTCCAAATGGGCTTCAACTTTGTCAGGGCAGCAGTTGTTTGTGCGATCCTGGAGAGGACTTCCTCTCGGGACCCATTGTCTGATACAATGGCTCCTAAATGTTTGAAGCTATGCACTGTGTTGAGGGATTGGCCTTGGACTTTGATGTCCGTGTTGATGCCATTGGTGTTGTTGGTCATCATTTTGGTCTTCTCTGCACTTATTTCCATTCCATAGGCTCTGGAAGTGGTGTCAAGCCTCTGTACCATCTGTTCAAGTTCTTGTTCCTCTCTAGCCAATCCATCAATTATTCTGAGGTTTAAAATCTGTTCAGTGGTAATTCGCCCTGCCCTAAATCCTGCTTGTTCTTCAGCTATGATTTGTTCAGCTTGGGGTTTCAACCTGTTGAGTATTATTTTCAGGAGGTCCTTGCTGGGATGGCTGATGAGGCTGATGGTGCGGTAATTTTCACACTCCTGAAGGCCACTCCCCGCTCTGCCAGATCTTGTTACAGATAATGGTGAAGGCATCAATCATCGCTTCTCCTCCTGCGTGTAGCAGTTCCGCGGGTATGTTGTCCACTCCCGCTGACTTCCCCTTCTTCAGCGATTGCACTGCTGCCTCAACTTCATCCCGGAGAATTGGGAGGATTTCTTCTTCTTCTCTGTTCTCGGGACATGCTAGAACTGATGAGTATCCATTTGGTGTAAAGGTCGGAGCAGTACTCTGTCCATCTGTCCAAGACTTCTTGTTCTTCAGTAAGGCATATGCCAGACTTGCTTGGGATCGTGGAGACTTTCGGCTGTTTAACACTTGTCAGGCGCTTCACAGTCTGATAGGCCTTCCTGCTGTTGTTCTTGTTCAGACTGTTCTCTATTTCCTGGCATTGATCTTCTATCCAGTTCTCCTTTGCTGTGCGCATGCCTTTTGGGATGTGTTACACTCAGTTTGATGATGGTGTTTTCTATCAGTATCTGATTCAGCCCCGATGCTTGAATTCCTGATAGGGTGTAACTCAGATTCGTTTATTCACACAGCCCGTCCAAACAGCATACAAGTCACAAAGTCCACGTATGAAGTTTTCCACTTTTATTCAGCACACATCAACCACTGCATACAATTCTCAATTCAACTCAACAACTTTCACAGCAACTTTCCAAATCACTATCAACAACTTTACTCTCTCAACAGCGACTCGGCTCACGATTAAATAACCTCTCTCTTTTCTGGAACGATTTGGTACGTGGTAGAAATGACGCACTGCCACCAATCGAACTAAAGATCGTCATCACTGACTTACGTCATTCACATTTTCTCTACTTCCGGGAACATTCACGACCTTCGATATCCATCCGGAAATTTCTATCAAGAGTAAACACGCAGATCCAGAAGATTCTCAAATAATATCGACTAACGCAAATTATCAACGTTATACAAAGCCTCTCCTAACAACAATGCAAACTCAAATCAAAGGTAAATAAACTCCATTATTGAATACTTTGCAAAACGAAACGATTAGATCTATCGTACACCCTTCAGCCATACTATCATTCGCGTTTCAACGTAACATAACCCCCCACTCAAGAAGAAATTTACCTAATTTCTTTCAACAACGTTGAAACGTAATGCACAAACAAAGTACAGAATTAAAACTTACTTCAGTCTGTCCGAACACTGTCAATGTTCTCAGTTCATTCACACAGATTCAAAGTTTCTCATCTGCAAGTCTTTCTGGATACTGTCAATGTTCACAGATTATTTACCCAGTCAACGTTTTTCATTTTCAAGTCTGTCATTACCAATATTCTTAGTTCGTCCACACAGTCAATATTCTTTCGTTCGCAAGGAATCGACGCCCTCGTCAGTTGCGGTTGTCATTGGCCCAGGGTCAAAGACGATGATCACGTGGGCTTCCCTGGAATCAGTGCGTCCTCCGTTGTCTCCTTCTTCCGTCGGATGTCCGTCGCAGTCGACGTTGTCATCTCCCAGAATGCATTCGCTGGGTCTCACGGTCAGGTTGGCTTCTGCGGGACGGTGGAACAGCTCCCTCAAGGTCTGGGTGTGAACTTCATGTTCGACCAAAGTCGTAGAGCCTGGGACATCACTGAAGCTATGGGGAAATTCGCCCATAAGGTCCTTGAGCTCCAACTTTTGACCTTCCGTCAAGCCTGGTCCTAGCTTAACGTCATCGATGCCTTCTTTGCTGTGGAAGTCTCCAAGTTCCAACAGTTCCTCGCTGTCAAAGCTGTCGTCGGTCACAGCTGCTGTGGCTGCGTGCACAGTCTCTGATGGCCTTTCCACGTACAGCTTAAGGAGGTTGGCGTGGTATATCTTGGAATGCTGGCCGACCTTCACCTTGTAGTCGTTGATTCCCACCACGGTCTCCACTTCGTACGGGCCTTTCCACTGCATCAGCAACTTATTGTGATCGGTAGGTAGCAGCACCAGCACTTTGTTGCCAGGTTTAAATTTCCTGTTCACAGCCCTACGATCGTAGTAGTGCTTTCCACAGTCTTGGGACTTCTTCAGGTTTTCTCTGGCTATATCGAGAGTCTGCTCCAGCTTCTCCCGTAGCTCAAACACGTACTGGTAGCTGTTCTTCACCTCTGGGGTATCTACTTCTTTCGTCCACAGTTCTTTTAGGATGTGCATCGGCCCTCGGATGGTTCTTCCGTACAGCAGCTCGAACGGAGAAAAGCCGGTGGACTCCTGCGGTACTTCTCTGTAGGCGAAAAGTAAGGCGTTGATATAGCGATGCCATTGTCTGGGCTGCTCGCTGCACAGTTTCTTCAGGGTAGACTTCAGCGTAGCATTGAACTTCTCGACAAGCCCGTTGCACATCGGATGGTAGGGTGTCGTAGTCAAATGCCGGATGCTCAGCAGTCTGTTGACCTCCTTCATGCAGTCAGAGACGAACTGCGTCCCGAGGTCTGTCAGAATTTCTTCAGGCACTCCAAGCCTACTGAACATGTCCACCAGTGCCTCTGCTACAGTTTCAGTGTCAATCTTCTTCATTGGCACTGCTTCTGGGTACCGAGTCGCATAGTCCACTAAAGTCAGTACCCACCGATGACCTTCTTCACTCGGAGGTCTTATTTCGCCGATTAAGTCTAAGGCCACCCTCTTGAAAGGTCGGTCGATCAGAGGCATCCTCTGCATAGGCACTTTCGGGACCCTTCCTCGAGGTATGGTCTTCTGGCAAATGTCACACGATCGGCAGAAACGGCTGACGTCCGCATGAAGTCCTGGCCAGTAGAACACCGCCTGGATTCTGTCTGACGTCTTCTTGATGCCTAGGTGACCTCCCATGATTGAGTCATGCGCTACTTCCATCACTTGGCGCCTTAAGGGTAATGGTACCAGTACTTGACGTAGTGGTTTACCTCCGTTGACCCTCGGGTGCTGGAAGATTCGGTACAGGATCTTGGCCTTCACCTCAAAATAGACCGTACCACTGCCTTTGGTCACGTGGTCTTGGCGGTTCCTGTACTTGTTTAAAGTACTATCAGCTTCCTGGAGCTGGATCAGCTTATCTCTGTCCACGATGGCAGCTTTGGAGTTGTCGGCGACCTTCAGTGGCGTAGACACCTTGTCTCTCTTGGCCTGGGCCCTGGTAGTAACGGCACCGACGATCTCTGGTCGGCAGGGCTGAGCCGGAGTAACCACATTGTCCCGTAGCAGCTCTGTAAGGTCTCCATCGGGAAACGGCAATGGATCCTCCTCCACAACTTCGACGCGTTGGATTGAGGCAGGACTCCACTCTGGATCGGGGTCGTCGGGTCGTCTCGCGCCGTCGATATTCCCGATCATCAAATCATACAGCGGCTTCTTCAGGCAAACCGCTTCGACTTCGCCTATGTAGAAAGGGGTGTTGACATGAATTTTTGCAACTGGCGCTTTCACACATTTGCTGTCGGCCATGAGTGTCCATTTAGAATCGCCAGTGAATTGTTCTTTAGCGATTAGGTCTTCTCTGACGATGACCCCACTGCAGCCAGAGTCTCTTAAAACAGTCACTTCATGATTTCCGACGCGTCCCTTGGAAACAGGCATGTTCTGGACGGTCACAGCTGCGCTGGCGACGACGGGGATGGATTTCCCGTTGGCAAGGAGAAGTTGGCCATCGGTCATGCACTCTTGTACGTCCGCAGGAGTAGCTGTGCGCTTGGCCCCACTCGGAAGAATGAAGCTCCCGCCGCACACTTGATGGTCAGATCTACTGGTTTGCCGTTGATTGGAGAAACGTCTCTGCCGGTTGCCCGCCGCTGCGTTGTCCGTACTGCTCCGCTGTCCGCTACTTTTGTTTTGAGGACAGTTAGAAGCTCTGTGGTCTGTAGCGTTGCAGGTGAAACAGCCCCTTGAATGCCCTTCCCTGGGAGGAGGCGTGGAGTCTGTCTGTCTCTGGCTCGTCTGGCTTCCTTGGATCTGGTTCCCATGGTTTGCAGTCTTCTGAAAATGTTTCGTCGCGCTGGGTGGCCCCAGGGTTTTCCCATGAGCGATAAGATATCTTTCAGCAGCCTCAGTCACATCTTTAAGCGTCTGCAGCTTTTGTTCTTCTAAGTGGGTCGCTAGGTCCTTGTGACAGGCATTGAGAAATTGTTCCTTCACGATCAGGTCATGGAGACTGTCGTAAGACTTCGTTTCGCCTGATAACTCCACCCACTTGTGTAGATATGACGACAGGCGCTCCACAAACTGCTTTGGCGTCTCGCCTGACTTAGGCCGGCATTCACGGAAGCGTTTACGGTAGCCCTTCTCTGTAAAGTTATAGCACTGCAATAGGGCCTCTTTCAAGACGTCGTAGTCTTTAGCGTCATCGTCCGACAATCTGGTGTAGACGTCGAGTGCTTCTCCCGTCAGAAGTGCACTTAGTCGAATCGCCCAGTCTTGAGGTTGCCAGTTAGAGCTTTTGGCAAACCTTTCAAATCTCGCCAAATAACTGTCGATCTGGTCCTTCCCGTCGACGAACGCTGGCAATTTTGGAGCTTTGTTGTCACTGATAATTTGTGGCGCATTCTGCTGTTGCTGGATGCGCGTCATTTCTAGCTGGAACTCAAGACGCTTCAGCTCGAATTCTCTGTCTTTTTCTTGCCGCCGCTCTTCTAATTCTCTTTCTTCACGTCGTCGCTCATCTTCTCTTTCTTCACGCTGACGTTGTTCTTCTCTTTCTTGTATTCTCTCCTGAGACTTGACGTACTCCGTCAGCTGTTTGCCTTTTAGATTCAGTTGCATCCCTTTCTGCCAGAAGTCAGCCATCTTGATGCTTCTGGAAAGTTCTTTTCTGGAAAGTTCTTTTTCTAGAAAGTTCTTGACTGTAGAGTTCTTTTTTTCTGGAAAGTTCTTGACTGTGCTGTACCTTTCTAGACTGTTCTAGAACAGCACGCTTTCTGCAGTAGCGCTGATGCTTGTCACTAGTCGTCTTCGCTGACGCAGGCCCCGCTGTCCTCGTCGTATGCGACGCTGCACCACGCTGGTGTTGATGTACACGCTCCTGTGCTGAAGTAGACGCGACGTCCGCTCGACGCTCGCTGTAACACTGGCGATGTAGCTCCGAGACTGTCCCTCGACGTAGTCTTACGGTAGCCACGTAGTCCCGATCTGTTGTTCGCTCACGAAGCAACTCTTCAGCGACTACTCGCCCTTGCAGTCAACCCGAACCTATCGGTGATGTAGTCCCAGTATGTTGGCCCCTCTCGACGCAACTCGTTGGCGGCTACCCTCGATGACTGCTTCTCGTAACGTTGACTCGCTTGTTGTAGCAGTTGAACCCTTGGCTATGGCGTGAATCGCGGCTTGACCCCCAAAATGTTACACTCAGTTTGATGATGGTGTTTTCTATCAGTATCTGATTCAGCCCCGATGCTTGAATTCCTGATAGGGTGTAACTCAGATTCGTTTATTCACACAGCCCGTCCAAACAGCATACAAGTCACAAAGTCCACGTATGAAGTTTTCCACTTTTATTCAGCACACATCAACCACTGCATACAATTCTCAATTCAACTCAACAACTTTCACAGCAACTTTCCAAATCACTATCAACAACTTTACTCTCTCAACAGCGACTCGGCTCACGATTAAATAACCTCTCTCTTTTCTGGAACGATTTGGTACGTGGTAGAAATGACGCACTGCCACCAATCGAACTAAAGATCGTCATCACTGACTTACGTCATTCACATTTTCTCTACTTCCGGGAACATTCACGACCTTCGATATCCATCCGGAAATTTCTATCAAGAGTAAACACGCAGATCCAGAAGATTCTCAAATAATATCGACTAACGCAAATTATCAACGTTATACAAAGCCTCTCCTAACAACAATGCAAACTCAAATCAAAGGTAAATAAACTCCATTATTGAATACTTTGCAAAACGAAACGATTAGATCTATCGTACACCCTTCAGCCATACTATCATTCGCGTTTCAACGTAACAGGATGTCATTGTTGATTTTTCGGTAGACATGAGCTCCCTGTGAGGTGTTTTTTTCTTTTTAATCTCTCTTCGTTTATCACACAGATCCAAAGGTTCAGGAGTGATCCACGGCTTCTTCTTTGGTCGGTGCTTGCCAAGGATCTCAGTGGCGGCATCTGTCACAGCTGAGTTGAACGTGGTGGTCATGGTGTTGACATCTACTTCACCAGCCCCCAAAATGAGCAGTGGTGCAAATTTCCCTCGAATTGTGGCCTGAAATAGTTCTGCCACCTCCGGGTCTTGCAGTTTGTCCAGGTCGAACTTCAGTCTGGTGCACTTTGCTGTATTTACTCTCTTCAAGTGGAGCCGGAAAGACATCATCACGAGATCGTGGTCACTTCCGATGTCTGCTCCTGGAAAAGTGCTTGTCCTGCCAATGTTGATGCTTGATCTGAAGCGTTTCTTGACCATGATGTAGTCGATCTGGTTGTGATGCTCCCCGCCGGGACTGTGCCATGTCCATCGTCTGGAGTTTTTGTGGAGACCAAGCGTGTTTGCCAGTATCAGACTGTTGTATCTGGCAAACTCCAAGAGTCTCAGACCCCTGTCATTTGTCTCGTTGTTGCAGTGGGGTCCACATGTGTCTCCCAAGTTGTGGTGCGCATCTTGGCCAACCTTGGCATTTCAGTCGCCTTGCACTATGACTATGTCCTTCTTCGGCACTTGGTCAAGGACCGCCTGTAGATTTTCATAAAAATCCTCCACTTCGCTGTCGTCATAGTCTGATGTTGGGGCATAGGCCTGGATGATGGTGATGTTGAAAGGGGCTGCTCTCAGACGGATGGTAATGAGTCTACTGGATACTGGGCGGCAACCCATGACAGTGGCTAGAATGTTCTTTTGGACCAAGAATCCAACGCCATGTTCGTGCCTGTCATCTCTACCGCTGAAATAGAGCTTGTGGCCTTTGTCGGTCGTTATTTTACCTAGGCCTTTCCAGCGCACTTCGCCGATACATAAAACGTTCCATCGATAGTGGTCCAGCTTGTGGGCCAGTTCTTCTAATTTTCCTTCCGCAGTTAGGGTCTTGACATTCCAGGTTCCTATGACGATGTTGTTTCTCGTGCGGATCTTGCTAAATTGTCCATCAGTAGCATATTTATCACCTCCGTCCTGGTGGCCAACGGAAGGCGCGGTCCTTGTTGAGCCGGGCGACGACCGATCCGGTATGGAATTAGTGGATAGTTTCATCATGTAGTGTGTCTTTGGCAAAAAAGACCTGGCGGTGCCCAATCCTCTCCAGGCTGTTGGCCACAGCCGAAATCCACGAATACAGTGTGGCTCGCCTTGGCCCTGAGCACGTGGTCGTTGAACCTGTAGTAACGTGAGGTTACTCCGCCCTTGCCGGTGACTTCTGTGTAGAAGAATTTCGCCCAGTGATGCCGTGCTAACATCACCCCTGTTAGTCGCCTCTTACGACACGCCGGGAAACGTTGGGTCTATTCTATTTAGTGCCCGAACCCACAGGGTCTTTGGGAGGTTCGTTGGAGACTTTACAAATCCACTCCGCAAGATCATCAGATGATGAGCAAGGGGAGTGTGGCAGGTTGCACTTTCCGCAGAGGGTCCCAGACGACAGGTTTCCGTTATCAGACATCGACGTAGATTCTGAAATTAATTAACATAAACAATCTCAAGTGTTTTATTCCGATTTAAATAAATGAATGTATGCTGTACGCCCCTCTCACAAACAAGTGATATGGAGATCTACTCAATCTAAGCCTACATACTAGATCAAACATCCGTCCCCCAGATCCAGTGACCTCCACGTACACCCTCCCCACACTAGATCTATTCTCTTCGCCTCCAGAACTGTCCCTTTCTCTTCAACCACACACAGAGTGAGAGAGAGAGAGAGAGAGAGAGAGAGAGAGAGAGAGAGAGAGAGAGAGAGAGATCAGTCTTTCACCCCTGAAAACCACTGAAAACTCAAGACAACATGATTCAATGCCTTTCCATACATTCATTGTCTAATTGTGAAGGAAATCAAACGACTAAAAGTGTTATGTGTGCTCTGTACTTACCAATTTTCGTCCAAACTTTGACAAAGAAAACCGCGTATGTTGCGTCATTATCACTTCCTACCGCGAAAACGTTCGGTAAAAACCTCGTATCTAAACATACGAGGTTTGTCCCTTAAAAGAATTCAGCCTTTTTACAATAAAAAACTGGTATATCGAGATACGAGGTTTGGTCCGCCAGTAGAGAGATACAAGGTTTGGTTTCATGGATTTTTATTAACTTTCTATTCGAGACGCAATTTTGAGCTTAGCACAGAATATGGGCAAGAGACCAAGGGTCACAACTATGAAGTTATCTCCAAACCGCCATTTTGGGACTTACGAGGTTTTCGTCTGACAGCGACGATATGATACATATCATCGCAAGCACTATATTACATTCAACCATTTTGCTTCATCATTCTTTCACGCAAGCAAAGAGCTTTATATATAAATACAGCCAGATTATTAACAACAGCTGAAACTGGACATGATACCAACAGTCGAAACTTGGCCAAACACGGATGTCTGCAGTATTTTACAGGAATTAATTCATTTCTAATTTCATTGTACAGTGGACATGCTAATAAAAAATGAACCTCAGTTTCATCGACTGTCTGACAAAATGGACAAGCTTTCCTATCATCTGCAATAGGCTTATACTGAAGGAAATGACAATTTAATTTAGACATACCAATTCTAAAGCGAGTGTACTGTCTTCGTACAAAAATGTTCTTTACTGAAAGTACATACTGACACAGAGAAAGTGATTGATTATAGTTAGTGTACACACTGTACAAATTATGTGACATCAATGATGAGTGCCAGTTTTGTCTTGCACAATCAATTAGCCTTTCCTTAAAACAGCGAACGAAAGAGGGTACGTCACCCACACCCTGTGCTTCCCAAACGACGCCAAAACCATACATATACAAAATATTCCTCACGGCACAAGCCCAGGTAACGTAGTTTTGTCTTTGCAAAAACAAGAGCATGTTGTACGCTTTTTTAGAATAGCGGTCATCACCCAGAAACAACAGGCGTAGCCAAAACTTAATACATCTTACATGAGTCGTCACAAACAAAGGATATCTGCGATACGTTTGGCGGACATGTCAACAGGGTCAAATATCACTATCAAAACATGTACGCCATTCAGCAACCGGAAGTTTGGAACACACACCTCCAAAAAAGACGGGAAGCAGAGAACTTCGGGCCTTCTCGCCGAAAGCCGTGCATCCATATACTGAAGAATCCATGTATGCACCTAGTGAAGAGAGAAATTAAAAGTGAAGGCGGGAATAGATCATATGGTTAGATGAGAGAGAGAGAGAGTGAGTGAGAGAGAGAGAGAGAGAGAGAGAGAGAGAGAGAGAGAGAGAGAGAGAGAGAGAGAGAATACTCGGGGTTTCTTGACCTACGGATAGACTGCGATAGCTAATTGAATGAATGCCAGATCTGAGAGAGAGGGAGGGAGAGAGAGAGAGAGAGAGAGAGAGAGAGAGAGAGAGAGAGAGAGAGAGAGAGAGAGAGAGAGAGAGAGTTGTTGGCCGCCCTCCCCCGCTCCTCTTCACCCTCCCCTCTCTTACCCTTCAAGCCCACGCCCCCACTGTTTCTACCTTCTCCATTCTATCGCGATAGGGCTAGTTGCATTCCGTTGGTGTTACTTCTGCCTAAATGTACAGCAAGATAGCATCTTCATTGTATTCGATAGATCTGTGATTCCGTATATACAGGGTGTTCCAAAAGTCTTGGGCACATTTTGACATTGAATATTTCCGAAACTATTAAGGATATAAAAACGGATCTGGTAAATTCAGAAAGCTTGTAATCTCAATTTTTACATGGAATGTTCAAAGATGTTCAATGTGAGCACCATTGGTCACACGACACACATCAAGCCGATAGTCAAATTCTTGCCAAACGCGTACCAGCATTTTCTGGTTGAGTGAACGCCATTAATGGATCTGAAAAAAAAATCAACAGCTTTACAAAAAACTTAATGTAATTAGCTTTAAAATGGCACAACTTTTATCTTACTACCATTCATAGTAATTGAGATATGGGGACTTCAAATGTGCCCAAGACTTTTGGAACACCCTGTATATAGCGATCTTTTCAGATCGCGGCGCTTTGAATTCGGATTGAAGGAAAAGCGCGCGATTGCATCCTGCATTACTTATTATTATTATTATTATTATTATTATTATTATTATTATTATTATTATTATTATTATTATTATTGTTTGGTGGGAGTGGGTTTTTTTTGTTTATTTTGGTGGTTGGGGGGTGGTGAGAGAAGGGGCTTGGTGGTTGGGAGGGAAGAAGGGGTGGGGGGGGGGGGAAATTTCTCTGCCAGGCTTGCACTGTAACCCCACGTGCGCGCGTGCGTCTTTGGATCTGTTCGCATGTGATTTACATATTTCTAGAAGAGTAAGTGAAACTGGCCAAGTAAAAAGCCAATTGTCAATTTCTGTGGCAGTCTCCTTACTCTACTAGCTCCACGTGCTGCGCGTGTGCCGTTCAGATACTTTGCATGTGTTGCTTTGGTTACAGGATCAGTTGCTACATCATTGTAGTGCAAGACTGAAACTGGCGGAGTAGGAGGTGTAGCAGTAGTAGTATTTGCGGATGTGGGTGTTACACACGAGTACATAGATTTAGGCCTAGAAATGTCGCGTCACTTTCTTCTTGATATGCGCTCGTGCTTGCGTGACAAGAGTCTCGTCAATGTCAAGGTTGGATTTACGGGAGAAAAGTTGTCAACATTATTAACACACACCCAAAATTGCGTTCGTTGATTTCGTCAGCTGCTTTGTGGGGTAAGAGAAGTCAAATGAAATGGTGGAGTTGATTCTTTCTGTGACTTGTTTTAGAATATTCCATGTAAGTTTGTACCTATCGTATCATAATTGTGCAAGTAGACCTAAGTAACGGGTATTGTGTATACCGTGCGTTGTTTTCGAAAGGGAGTAAACTCTTGAATCAATAGTTGGAATCCGTGATATAGCAACCACCCACCCTTACCCACCCTCTAAAATATGTGTTCTTCGCGTAGTAATTCTTCGTATGAGTTTATAAATCGTGTGGAATCTTTGTTGTAGCAAAAGCACACCTTCGAGTGGTAAAAATACTTCGTTTAGTAACAATGAAGTAGGCCTACTCCCTCCTGCTAGTGTATGAAGTAACACATTATCCTTCGTATAGCTACAATGAACCAGCTACTCATTCGTCTATAAACAACGAAATTATTGACCTACTCTTTCGTAACTTGCATTTTGTAGACCTATTTTTAAGAATCAGCTGTTTGCGATTTCGCATAGGGACATAGAAATTACAACCGGTAAGTAGTACATAAAAGGTGTGCAAGCCATGTATTTTTGTATGTGTTCATAGTTGATTCACGTGGTTGTGACTGCAGTTGGATACCGCGAAGTTGAAAATTGCAAAAACAACGATAATAGACACTAAACAGGTTAGGTTGAAACTTTGCTGCATGGTCTTGCAATACTATTATGTACATGTTATACTACTACTACTATAACTACTACTACTACTACTAATACTACTACTACTACTACTACTACTACTACTACTACTACTACTACTATTAAAAAAAAAAATTATTATTATTATTATTATTATTATTATTATTATTATAATCCCCCGTTGGGTTGCGGGGGGGTTCAGTATAAATAGTATCCCCACTTTCTGGAAATATAGTGCTTTAAATTCCCACTGTCGCTGTCTTTCTCATTTGTTCTTTCTCATTCCTGCTCTATTCTATCAATCTGCTATACTATCTTCTTCTTCGCTAGACCAGTCACCTACCTTTTTTCTTGAAAACTCTTCCGGGACAAGACCCCTTATTTGTGTGTGAGGTCTGTTGGATCAGCTTGGGAATATTGGACGCTTTCTGCCAGGTGGACACTAGGGCTTCCTATGATGTTATTATTTAGCAATGTATGCATTTTATATGTATGTGTTTTGTTGATAATTTATAATGATGTTTGTATTCTATTTTGATTTTGTAAACGGGGTTTCGATAAATTAGAGTATAGCCTCAGCGTCCCCTGCGTGGGATGTCTTTATTGTAAAGTGACTGGCTGGTGGAGAGCTTTCAGTTTTACCACTAGGGTTATTTCAGCGGATCTTTTATGCGGATCAGGGGTTGTCCGGTCCTGATTTGGCTCGGAAGAGTGCGCTGGACCTAAAGCAATAATCATGTAATAATAATAATAATAATAATAATAATAATAATAATAATAATAATAATAATAATAATTATTATAATAATAGTTTTAAGAGATCGCTTTTACATAAGGGGGAAGAGAAATCAAATTTAGAATTTTGAAATGACTGCTTCCTATAACATTATTGAAAGGAGGGCAGGGTAGGAGGAAACCGGAGTATCCGGAAAATCCCTCTGTGTACTGAAAAGTCTCGTACTGAAGTAACGTAAGTTCGTCACATGCGTGGATTCGAACCCGCGACCTTCGGCATAAAAAACCAACACCCTATCAACTGTGCTACCAGACCACCACAATCAGACCATGCCTGATATATATTATGTCTGATATATATATACCATGCCTGATATATGTTTATCATTAGGCACTGAAATAACGTATGAAATACTCAATTGATTTATTTTATCTTTAGTTTTCCCTCTCTTCCATCTAATAGTACCATGCAGTATTGGGGTGTTGTGCAACCTTGTAAATGGAAATAAAATGTGGTATTCCGTAATGTGTTGTGAGCTATGGTAACAGCGATTTTCATCTACTTTATGTAACTTAAGGCCTTGCCACACTTCTGTTATGCACCCGGCCACACGTGTGTTACGCTTATGAATTCCTCAAGTATTTCTTTGCATACTGGCTAACGTAAACGTTCACAAGGATAGCGCAGGTTTGATTTATTGTTTGGTAAAATTAACGTCCTAGGCATATGGGGGACAACTAATCGGTTTGATTTATTCTCTTAAAAAATTTCATAAACGGGGCTTACGAGGACCAATCAGAAGCGAGAGTGTGACATCACGAGTTTAGAGGTCAATCTAAACTCCTCCCACACGCATGATTACGCGAAACAAAGGTTATCTGCTACACACGATTGGGGGAGCTAAGACAGTTGAATTGACTTGTTGCGTGTCGATCTTAGTAAGGTTTGTTCATATTATAGTCAAATCGTAAAAGAGTATATGACATCGTCTTGAAAAAGTGCATTGTTTTAGTGAAATTACACAGCTACACACGTTTATAAATTCGAACCGGGCTTTGATAAACATGGCGCCACTTCCCCCGACCCAAATGTGGCCATTATACTCATAAGGTATGGCCACCCGTCAAAATTCAGATCAGGGAAAAATCTCATAAACCAGTACATAAGTTGCAACACGTAAGCCAGATGTGGCCACTACTTTCAAGAAAAAGTTTTGCTGTCGGTAAAGTTATTTTGCGGAGAAATATTGTCGCAAGCGCTGTAAAAATGCCTGTATGGTGTTGATATTTGTAAGCGCTTAATAAGTTGTCATTCATTCATTCAAGCATTTGAATGTCATTGGAACATCGGTCGCCGGACTACCGGTGTACAGGAGACAGAGACAGAGAGAGAGAGAGAGAGAGAGAGAGAGACTTTGACTTTTGATACTGTTTTTATTAGGCCTCCGGCCTCCGGCCCATACTGTTTGGGGAAGGGGTTTACAATGGGAAGAAATAAACATAAATCAAAACACACACACTCACACACACACACACACACCCACACACACACACACACACTCATGCTCTCGAGTCCTAAATACTGGGGCTCCGCAAGGTTGTGTTTGTCACCGCTTTTATTTACCCTTTTCACAAATTTAACGATTGTGGGTCGTCAGATCCGTCGGTGCTAGTGGTCAAGTTCTCTGATGACACTACAATCGAGGGTCTCATTTCGGGTGAAGATGAAAGTGCATATCGCGAGGAGGTCGGGCGGCTGGTTGGCTGGTGCTCCGATAACAACCTTGAGCTCAATGTATCTAAAACAAAAGAAATGGTCATCGACTTTCGCAGGAATAAAAGCACAATCTCACCTCTTATGATTAACAGTGAATGCGTAGAACAGGTTGATTCATTTAAATTTCTTGGAACGGTCATTTCCAGCAACCTGTCTTGGGACAATAACAGCATGTCCATTATCAGGAAGTGTCAGCAGCGCCTCCACTTCTTGAGACAGCTCAAGAGGCTCGGACTTAACCAGACAATACTCGCGCTTTTCTATCGCGCCGTGATTGAGAGTATCCTGTGCTTCAGTATCACAGTCTGGTTTGGAGGCGCCACTTCGGGCGAGAAGTTTCAACTCGAAAGAATTGTGAAACGCGCGGCAAAAATCATAGGTTGCGATTTATTATCCATCGCGTCCTTATACAGCACGCGTTTGGCAAGAAGGGCCAGCAACATTACTGGCGACCCATCCCATCCTGCCAACCATCTGTTCGAGCTCCTACCGTCAGGCAAACGCTTCAGAGCACTAAAAGTTAGAACTAGCCGGTTTAGACGCAGCTTCTTCCCCGAGGCTGCCCTCTCGGTACCAGTGTCCTCAGTTATCCACATAGCATGAGGTGTTATACTTAAACGCCAATTTATTAGTTGCGATAATGTGTTAGTGGTGCAATTCTGATTCTTTAATGTATTTTATCTCATTACGTTTTAATTTAGATACCCATGCGGGTATGCGTGAGTATGCGTGTGCTTGTGGGGGTTGCGAGTGGGCGAGCGCCTGTGCTTTACTCCTTAAAATAACTATCTCTATTAGAGTATTTTAATGTTTTAATGTCCAGTGGAAGGTTGTTTGTTGTTGCAGAGGGACTGAATGTTTTACCGCATCACCAAAACGAAATCCTATGTATTTTGAATTTATTGGGTAATAAAGTGTCTCGAAAACACACACACGCATACACATTTAATATCATTTCAATTGCAGAATAAGTAAAATTCAAGGACTTTCTCAATTTACGTTTACTTAATTTCCATCTTTTTCTTATCTTTTCTTTCCATAACTTTTCTTTTTCACTTTGTATGTAACTTTTATAAGTATTTTGTAATTTCTTGCCTCATTTTTTTCAATTTTTTTATACTTTTTTTCCATTTCATTTCCTCTCATTTTCCCCACCATTTTTCTGTTGTTCTCATCTTTAACATTTTCATTCTTTCCCTATTTAGCGCTGATTTTTTTAAATAACATCTATTTATGAACACACATACGAAGGCTAGAGGCATATTTAGCAATCATAAAACGTCATATCCTTTTGGTAGCACTCAGAGATAGCACAAACGCACCCAAGTTTGTAAAAAAAAAAAAGCCCTTCACGTCTGTGAAGATTCTCTATGTTTTAAGCTGTAGAAAGTGTACATGGCAAGTTTCCTTTGAAATTCAGCAGAAGGATTTTGAAGAACAAAAACAGTTTTAACATCAGTAGCAGTGATGTATTTCTGCCTAATAGAATCGTACTTTGGACAGTCGAACAGGAAATGAACTTCGTCTTCAATGCAGCCTGGACAAAAGGGACAATTACGGTTGACTACATTTAGTCTGATACCTTTTGTTTATTCCCAATTCATTTATGCCTAGACGTAATCTGATCAAAGAATCACGAAAGCGTTTAATTGTGATGTCGTTTAGGTACAATTCGAATCTGTGTTCTGTTTTAAATATTCTGTAGATAAAGTACCTATCACTTGAGTTCAGTTTCATCTTCCAATCTTCATTAAAATTCTTGATCATTTTATTTTTTAGAGAACCCAAGAATGTATGTTCATTTCGTGTCCCACCTTCTATCCAGACGTCAAGGAAGCCATGTTGTTCTAGACATGTCTTAATTTTACCAAGCCAATTTCTAGCCGAGTTATCTCTGTTCAAAGAATTTCTAAGCAGTGTTTCCACTTGTCTGGGGATTCTGGCCGGTGACATTTTAGACAATTTTAACCAGTAGCGTACACATGAAATAGCGGATTCTATATAAAGAGAGTACCGACCCGTTTCCCCATATACCATGTGGTTAGGAGTTTTACTAGACACACTGAGAAGTCTCTTGCAAGCAAATAAATGCGCTGACTCAATTACATCTAATTAGAGAGAGAGAGAGAGTGGGAGGGAGAGAGAGTCAGAGAGAGATGTGGGGGTGGGGGTTGTACTGGGAGTGAGAGGAGAGACCGAAAGAGTGTAGTTGCAGTGTGGATTGGTTTTTATGGTGATGGTCGGTTGGCAGGGAAGATAGAGCACAATACAATACAATACAATACAATACAATACAATACAATACAATACAATACAATACAATACAATACAAAACAATACAATACAATACAATACAATACAATACGAAAGTCCGTAGCTGCGAACAAAAAAGTAAAGGGCTCTCTGTTGGGACCGTCTCCTAACAATTGTGTTTTGTTTTATTCTGTGAAAAATAATCTTCCCCTGGTGGTTCCTCTCTCGGCTATTATTGGGAAAAGACCCGCAAGGCACACTCGACATTATAATCTTGTGTGTGTGTGTGTGTGTGTGCGTGTGTGTGTGTGTGTGTGTCTGTAACGAGGGGATGAGGGTGAAGGTAGGGAAGTGCATGTGACGGGCTGAGGGAAGCTTATTCTTCTTATTATTATTCTATAAGAATAGGCCACTATCCTAACATCACAAACCCCAAGAGTGAGATCCGGAGCGAGAGAAGACGAAGTGAAGGGATGAATAGACATTCTTCTTCTTCTTCTTCTTCTTCTTCTTCTTCTTCTTCTTCTTCTTCTTCTTCTTCTTCTTCTTCTTCTTCTTTTTTCTTATTCTTTCCTTCCTCCCTTCTCTTCTTTTATTCTTTCTTTTCTTTTGTTCTCCTCCAGGCTGCAAAAAAAAAAATCCTTATGGCGATTTTTATGGTGCGTATTTGGGAAAAAGAGCTTGAGGCGAACTTCCCGTAAGGCACATTCTGCAAATATCTCTCCATCGTTTTGAGGCATATTTTTAAAGCCGTTGAGGGATGTTGTGTGGGTGTGTGTGTGTGGGTGTGTGTGTGTGTGTGTGTGTGTGTGTGTGTGGGTGTGTGTGTGTGTGTGTGTGTGTGTGTGTGTGTGTGTGTGTGTGTGTGTGTGTAGCACAGCGGTTTAGGAAAACACCCGTTGAGAAATTCTCCAGGTACTCTTCCCCTTCTTACAAATATTTTAAGTTTTATATTTTTTACTCTTTTGTTTTGTATTTATTGTGCTTTTTAGTTGAGAAGCGGTTATTGCGGTGGGAGGGGGTTTGACCGCCTTCGGTAACATTCTACAGATTTTTCACATCTCTTCAGGGAGATTTTAAGCTTTGTTTTTATGCCGCTCTGTGTTTTTTGGGAATGTGTTTGTATGTAGGTGTATAGGTGTGTGTTGGGGGTGGGTGGGTGGGTAGGTGTCTTTGATAGCGCAGTTTCACATGGCTATTTTGGGGAACGACACCTTCAGGGACAATCTACAGATTTTGCTCGTCGCTTTTTGAAAGATCTCTTAAAGATGATTTTTTTTTCGCTCTGCCTAAAATGTTTGAGAGAGAACAGGTTTTTTATGAGGCTTTTGGAGAAGAAAAGGGAACTACCCCTTTTAGATGAGAGTATAAACCGAGGTCTAATTTGTGCGTGAACGTATTGCACCGCACGGACTTTCAAGATCCTGACGTGAGGCTCATGTCCTAGAGTACAAGATCGACGACAACACACCAAGTGCGTAATGGTTCCAATTCCCTGTTGTCTTGAGTGGCACGGCTCTTGCTGCTGCGGCGCTTTCGTTGATAAGAAAACCCCAATTTGGATGACTTATAAGGGGTGGAAAAAGTATATCAAAATCCGACCTTCAGGGAATTATTTTTACAGATTGTCCTCAGCTCCTTTTGAAAATAGGTTTATTTGTTCGTCTTTAGAATTAATATTATATTACAACAATTTCACATGGTCCTGCGTGGTGGAGAATGAAAAACTCTTCGGGACATTCAACTGATTTCACCCTCACCCTTAAAAACATTTGAATCTGATTTTTATCTTACAGAGTTTCCTCATCCTTCTGGTCTAAAAGACCCCAAGAGTATTTCAAACTTGATTATCATTTGTGCGGCGCTATGAACAACAACAAAAACACCATAACAAAACAAGTGTGTGCCATGTGTTGTTTTTTAAGCAGCACAGCTCTTTGGGGACATGCCATAGCTATTATATATTTCTCCGTAGAAACATGTTAACTTGGCTGATTTTTTATTGTGCCATTTTGTGTGGAGATGAAGGTAGGGGGGGGGAGAGGAGAAAGGGAAGATGTACCTTTTGGGAGACATTCTGGGTGGGATTTTGTTGCATCTCTTCAAACTACAGGGTGGCCTGTAAGTCCCTACCCATCCGTATTCTTTATATATCCTGTGTGGCTGTGCGCTGTCCCTCTTGCTGCATATTATAATGCGACTCCATGTTCTATGAGACATTTTCCTCAATATAGAATGAAAGAAGATTTTCTTCAAAATAATACATGCATATTTGAATATAACATATGGATGGCCAGTGTGACGTGGGGTTTTATTGTTGCTGGGCTCTGCACAATGGACTGCTATAACCCTCACGTCTTATTCTATGGGGACCGCTAGTGATTCACCCTGTGAATTACTTTAATACATTTATTTGTTTAGCTCGGTCTGTGTTTAGGCTGGGGTACAGAGATAGATAGAAAAATGGTAAAAGATCACTCTCACGCTAGCTTTCACACGGCTATGAATCATATGTAGTCCAGCCACTTGATAACAGTAAAAATCACACATTTATTTCTTCTACTCTATACACGATATTCGAAGTACGAAACTAATAATAATAATAATAATAATAATTTATTTTATAAAGCGCAATTCCAAACTAAAAGTCTGCTCAAAGCGCTCACACGCATACTCTCACACAAGCTCTCGCACAATAAGAGACTGTACAACACACTAAAACATGGTGTATATTAAAAAAAAAAACAAAAAAAAAACAAAAAAAAAACACATACATCTGACACCACATGCCTACAAACAAACACACACAAAATTATTATAAGCAGCTAAAAACAATAAGATAAAATTCGTAAAAATACGCATGTCCAATAAAATTAAACAAATGTATTTAAAAAATAAAAAATAAAAAAAAAACAAAAAAAAACAACAACAACATATATAATACATATATTTTACATGTAAAAGATGTAAGAAACATTAACACACAACCAAGCATGGCTTTACGCAATCAAATACAATATAGAATAAATACAATAAAATACATTGACAGAACTTAATCCTGGTCCTCTGACTGAATGAGCCAGTTAAAAAAAAAAAAAAAAAAAAAAAAAGGTATAATTTTATGGAATAAAATAGTTGACTTTGCCAAATTTCAAAAACCCATTACGTGAAGATCGCAACAATGTAAAAATATAGGACCCTGGGTCCAGTGACTGATAGACCAGGGCTAAACTAAAAAAGCAGCACGCACCCCCTCTCTAGTCAAATTCGGGGGTAGGGGAGGAGGTGGGGGTGGGGAGGTGCGGGACCATCCAAAACTGGGAAATCTGAGCATGCACACAAGGGAAATTCCTCCACGTGGGAGGTTAAAACGAATAAATAGAACTAAAAGGTGTTCCTCACCCTAGGTAAAAAGCGCTTTTAAATAAAATGCTGAAACTGAGATGGGAGCAGGCAACCAAGGGGAAGGGGGCGCGCATACTACCTTTTAACACTAAATTCTACTTCTTTTTTTTTTTATTACTAATCCTTCTTCTGACATCAACACCACTGCCACCGCCGCCACCACCATTACGACAGCGAACGACAACCATCACAAGTATCCACCACCACCACGGCAACTACTACCACCTCCGCCACCACCTCCACCTCCACCACCACATCAACCATCACCATATCCACCACTGTCGTTAATTAGTTACTTCTGGTGGCAGGGACTTTGGCGAAATTTCAATGGCTGAAATATTTGGAGAATAGGTGGGTTTTTAGATTCTTCTTGAAAGCATCATGCGACTGGATGAGGCGGAGGTCGGAAGGCAAAGAGTTCCACAGAGTGGGAGCAAAAACAGAGAATGACCTTTTCCCAAAGGAATTGAGGGAATTCTTGGGAACAGTGAGAAGAGATGAATTTTGAGAACTAACTTAAAAGTTCAATTGTCAATGCACATGGTTCGATCGCTGATAATCTAGCAGCTACTTTTTCTTCATCGGGCAATGGCTACTTTCTGCCTTAAGGGTCAGAAGTCATGAAGAGTGGACTACTTTGGTCCTGTTTATACAGAGTTTTAGTGCACGGTTTCTTGTTGCACTTAACTGTGGGGTTGAAGCGCTGCGTTGAGGTCGCTTCAACGACACGCTGTGTTGTCGTTGAGTCTTTGACTGTGTGGTTCGACGGTTGGGCTATCTGCGCTCAATGCTGTAGATGCCTCGCCAGCCAACTGTACGCGTCGACGTGGATGTTGTCGTTTGCTGAGTTGGGCTCACGATATACCGCCTGCTCGTCTGTAACATATGAGACGAAATTCTGCACAACCCTGAATAATAGGTCTGTGCAGAGCGTCTCACTGAAGGCCAAAGTAGCCCTCAGTGATAGCTCCACATCTCTATACATAAGCGACGAACATTCTGCTAGTCTGTGGTCCACTGGAATCTCCACTCTAATTTCCTATACATATATATAAACATTCACTGGTACAGCCACTGGTCTGCAAGCATACATATAGGTTAAACAACAGTTGTTCCGTACATCTTTCAACATGGCGTCGACCGGTCGCCTCGTGGTCGGATTCGCCACGTGTTCAGGCAAAGTCGTACTAACAATTTCATACTATGCATAGCAAATTCCACAAACATAATTCAACAATAATATAAATACATCACGATGAAACAGAAGTGTGTTCATTTACCTGTTTGACAATGTCAGGCCGTGGCTATTTGATTGAATTCGAATATTCAACAAGTACTGCTGCCTAATCTTCTCAGGAGAGATTCTGTCAGAGAATACTGTGTACTCCTCAGCTTTTCAAACTCGACTGACTCTCTATCTCTCTCCTTGAACCAACCCGAACTGGTTCTAACTAACCTTAGCTGTGTTCTCATTGGCTGAACCATCTAAGTGGCTATAAAATTCGAAGTTCGATCGTAGGTTGCGATGATGTCACTAACTGTGCTTGTATTAAGCTACAACTGTGTTACGCATGATCACTTCTGTCGTCTGCTAGAGACTACAGTAACCTTCTAAGTTTTACTACTGACCAAACAAGCAAACACTCAAAGTGTGCAGGGTAAACAGGTCCTCTTGTTACAGCCAGTAACTGTCGGGCCACCCTGTACTTGGATATTATATACCCTACTATGTCATAGTTAGTTACTTGTTCCACTATCAGACCTGCATTTTATTTGTTTGCGTCCTGTTCTTGGCATCCGTACCTTCGCTTCTTCACTAAGACAAAGTTCTTGCTTCTGTTACGTGGCATCAGCCTCCACTATTTTCTCCTCCGTCCACCTCCTTCACCCCCCACTTTCTGTTTTCTGCCAGCACCAAGTAATGTATGTCAGGTGATAGTTATTAAACATTAATTGATCGGCAACGTCTCACCGCCATCAATTGCTGTACATCAGTCTTAAATGTTAACGCCCATAGTTAATAAGCGCCGAAGTTAAATTAACATACAGAGTAGGTGTTTTCCGAGAGGAAGGGGCGTGAGGCGATTTATTTTGAAAAGAGAGTAAAAAAGAGGACCTACGACAGAACGTTGAGGTTTTTACAGCCTTCTTCAGTTTTACAGATCAAGCACTCATACGTAATTTGGGACTAACCATAATCATTGTCGCCGTCTTAATCATCATCATTGTCGTCGTCTTAATCATATCATCATCATCATCATCATCATCATCATCATCATCATCATCATCATCATCATCATCATCATCATCATCATCATCTTCTTCTTCTTCTTCTTCTTCTTCTTCTTCTTCTCCTTCTTTTTCTTCTTTTTATTCTAAAACCCCTTGGGGTCATGAGCAATCTTGCCACTGTAAATTGTTCTAACCTATAAAGGGAAAAGTGAAAGCCCCAGTTGAAAACCTGTCTTGCCTTTGTAGGCATGACTGATTCACTGCGGCAACAGTACCCCAGTTGGAGTGCCGGGGGTTTCAGTATAAATAGTATCCCCACTTTCTGGAAATTTAGTGCTTTAAATTCCCACTGTCGCTGTCTTCCTCATTTGCTCTTTCCCTTTCCTGATCTGTCCTATCACTCTGCTATACTATCTTCTTCTTCGCTAGATCAATGACCTACCTTTTTTCTTGAAAACTCTCCCTGGACAAGACTCCTTGTTTGTGTATGAGGTCTGTTGGATCAGCATGGGAGTGTTGGACGCTTTCTGCCGGGTGGTCACAAGGGCTTCCTATGATGTTATTATTTAGCACTATAGGCATTTTATATGTATGTGTTTTGTTGATGATTTTTTAATGATGTTTGTATTCTATTTTGTTTTTGTAACCGGGGGTTCGAGTAGTTGGGGTAAAGCCTCAGCCGTCCCCTGCGTGGGTTGTCTTTATTGTAAAGTGACTGGCCGGTGGAGGGCATTCAATTTTCCCACTAGGGTTGTTTCGGCAGATCTTTTATGCGGATTGGGGGTTGTCCGGTCCTGATTTGGCTCGGAAGAGTCCGCTGGACCTAAAGCAACAATCAATCAATCAATCAATCAATCTTATTCTCACCCATAAACACACACACGCACACACAACACACACACCTCTCCCATTACTTCCATAATTTTCTCCACCATCATCGTCGTGGCTTCATCATCATGATCATCTTGATCATAAATATGATAATGATGAGCATCCTCATCGTCATCCTCATCATTATCTCCCTCATCTGCTTAGTTGTTCACTGACTTTTACCTGTACCTGCAAACGTTTTATGTCGATAATTTGCGATTTTTTGTCTTATTACCATTTCCTACATGGTCACATTTCACGTTATTAATATCTCCCTCCTCAGTCTCCCCTTCCTCGGCTCCTCATGACCTTCTTCTTTCCCTTCTTTTTCTTCTCTACTCCCTCCCACGTTACTTTCCTCCGAAGTCCACGCCACTCCCACCCCACCCCAAACCCCTCCACCATCCTCTCGGTATTGTTGATTTTTAAACCCAGCGTAATCGTTTGGATTCCATGAATATTTCATGGAAGTCTGATCAGACGACGGTTCTCGTTAGAAAAGAGATCAGCGGAAGAGAGTACAAGAGCTGAATGTAGGAAGGGATAATACAGTATTCACAGCTTCCAGTGGTTGTGTGTGGGGGGGAGATGTAGAAACGACGTTACAGTGACACACTCATGGAACTCCACATGGTTTCTTTTGACTTTTTTGGAAGGCTGCCCTATTTTGACGTCAAAATAGAGTTCCGGTAGAGTTACAGCTGTTTTAGGCTTAGGGTTAGGTTAAGGGTTAGGGTTAGTGTTTGGGGTTAGGGTTAGGGTTAGGAATAGGTTCAAAAATTTGAAAATGTCAAAATAATGTCACGAAAATGAAAAATGTGTCAAACAAATCCCTGTTTTTTCACAACAGTCATCAGAATGTCGTTTTTACAAAAATGCGTGTGTGTGTGTGCGTGTGTATGTGTGTGTGTGTGTGTGTGTGTGTGGGTGTGTGTGTGTGTGTGTGTGTGTGTGTATTTGTGCGTTTGTTAATGGAAAGAAGAAAATTACTTGAAAGCGATGATAGGTATCTCTGCATTCCCGTGCACATTATATAATCTTTTAATGTGATAACTATGCCCATTCTCATTGTTACAAAAAGTTCTTTTCTTAAAATCTTTGACACCTAGATTCTAGTAACTTTAAAGGGCATCGGCTAAAGGCAAATTCAGTAAATAGTACAGGAGAATTCCGGTCTTCGCTGATTGAAACGCTGTCTAAGGGGTTAACAAACTCTACAAACACTACACAGCTGCTGGTTGGTCTTGTTTTAAACAATCAGCTGCTGCCGACTAGACACCTTAGTACAAGTTGTACTACAACGAAAATATATCTGAATTTCATGAATATGTTTTGCAACCACTGTTTAGTAGAGAGAGCGTACAAGCAAACATACATTTGTCCATCCAACTACAAACTATGCAACTGGTTTGAATTTATTTGCAATGCCCTTTATTGTTTGGTAGAGTGTATCTATGCGGATGCTTTACATTTGCTTGCTATTCCATTTAAGTAGAGTAGAGCGTACAAGCAAGCCTGGAGTTATCCAACTGCAACCTAAGCCAATGATTTAAAAATGGTAATTCGCAATGTCATTTTAGTAGATTAGAGATTAAAAGATTAAAAAGTCCTCTTGTCCAATCCATGTAATAAATACGAATATTTCGCTGTCAGTTTTCATTTGACCTTTTGTATTAGTCAAGGGTAAAAACCAGTTGACTAACTTTATAAAAGCGATACCCACCCTCCCGCCCTTGTTGCTTTCCCTTCTCGAGTTGTTAAACTTAAGCTTACAAACAAAACGATAGACGAATATTTAAATTGAAAGGAACATTGAATATCCTGTTACTTTAAAAAAAAATTCTTATATCCAGTTTGTGGTATCAAGTCAAGTCAAGAAATCTTTATTTTACCCACAATGGAGAATTCGTACAGCACATTGCATTTCAGCAAAATAAAAAAATTGTATTAAAACAAATATCAATAATATATAGGCTAAAATAACAAGATAACCAGTACTAACACTGCATTTGTTTTAAGAATTATACATTAAACTAGCTATACTTTTAACAAACACAAACACACACACACGCACACACACACATTTTTGTAGAAACGACGTTCTGATGACTGTTGTGAAAAAAACTGATTATTTTGACTCACTTTCCATTTCTTTGACATTGTTTTGACATTTTCAATTTTTTGAAGCTATCCCTAACCCGAACCCTTAACCTAACCCTAATCCTAAAACAGCTCTAACTTAACGGAGCACTATTTTGACGTCAAAATAGTACGGCCTTCCAAAAAAGTCAGAAGAAACCACGTGGAGTTTCATGTGTGTGTCAGAGTAACGTCCTTTCTACATGCCCACCAGTCTTGTCTAGGTCACTCGCTGGTTAAACGACCGTCTGTGGTGCCCAAACGACCTTTGATAGGATAGGGTAGGATAGGATATTATAATTCTACCATTATGGGCAATCCCATCACAGACTAGCGTGTTTCACTGTCCACTCTAAAACAAAGTTTTCTCGTTTACTTACGGTCTTAAGAGGAAGAGGCATTAGGAACATCTCCTTTATCAGGGCCAGCTTCACGAGGGCGTTGCCTACATTCTCACTTGCGTTATTGCTGTACATTCCCGGGTTCTAAATTTTTATTAGGCTCCCTACCATCTCCACCACCCCCAAATCCCCCAATTCCCCCCAAACAAAAAAAAAAAACACTAATTTTTGGGGGAATAGTCTGGGAAAAAAATAAGAAATAAACGAAAAAATATCGCACCCAAAAGTTTAGAAAAAAAAAAGAAAGAAAGAAAGCCGACTTTCCGACTCTATTCTTTTCCTTATGTTACCGTAAACAGACTTTTGTTGGCCTTCTTCTTCTTCTTCTTCTTCTTCTTCTTCTTCTTCTTCTTCTTCTTCTTCTTCTTCTTCTTCTTCTTCTTATTCTTCTTATTATTATTATTATTATTATTATTATATAGCGCTTTTTGGTTATTTCCTTTTATTTCATAATTTTTATATAGCGCTTTTTCCAAATTGATGCTAGGGAGATCACCCGTTCACAGCTTCTTGGACTCGGGTGTGCTTTTCGCTGTATCAACCTTTGGTTTTAACAAATGTTTTATTCGTTTAATTCTTTGTGATGTTCAATGGTTGCATCGAAGTAGATCTATCATTTCTTAGTACCCATTCGCAGCTGCGTGGACTTTGGTATGTTTTGTGCTATATCATTCGTTGTGATGTTCAGTAGCTGCATCCAAGTACTAAGTAGTCCCATTCAAGTTTGTAGCCGGGCTCGTCGATGCTTCAAGTTTCCAAAATCATTTTTTGGCGTATGGGCTAATATCTAACCGCTTCGCTGACGCAGATCACCGTTCTCCAAAGAAGTTCTTGCTGCATAATTGCACCAACTCTTGGGGACAGTTTTATGAACAGATAGACCGGTAAGGAACGAATAGAAGATTTACATCTTAAGGTCCTTTCAGACGTGAACATGTTTCGTCGTGTTTCGTGGCAGGCAAAGGACATGCTTGTCGCGGATCCCCACATGATCACAATTGGACTCATTTTGACCCTTGTGCGCCTCGATAGACTAATTGCTATTTTATTTTGCGCGCTGCCGAAGGTGTGTCCGCTGTGACCAATCAGAATGGTCGGATGCAAAGGTTCCCATTTGGCAGCCAATGAAAAACAATGCCACTTTCACTTGCTGATTGAGTCGGTCCATTTACTCTTTTGACTCCTCCTTTGCTTGAGATAATTGTTGCTGTAGTATTTGTGAATTAGTGACGGTTTGGAAATAAAACCTGCTGTTTTAGCACGTTACCAGGACAACAGCAACATCAGCTGCTGCTGCAGCTAGATTGCTTCTTCTGTACCTCCATACACAACTTGTTTCTGAAAGTAAAAAGATAGTTTTTATGTGGGTACCTGGTCACATGGGCATCCGCGGCAATATTGCTAAAGAAGCTCTGCATCTCGATTTCAATTCAGAGATTTTCCAGCTTGTTCCTTACTCTGAACTGCGTTGTATGACTTGATCTTATTGTAAACGGCTGTGGTAGACTGACTGGTCTAACCATATCAATAACAAATTATTTCAAAATTATTCCCGATTTGTCAGCTTCTTTGCCTAACTTTGCATCCACTCGCAAAGAAGAAACAGTTTTGTCTCGCCTTCATATTGGGCATACTTATGTCACCCACAGTTTCCTTTTAAAAGGAGAACCACCACCATGGTGCTTTGCATGTGATAAATCCTTTTCCGTTCGCCATTTCATGTCGGAATGTGCTGATCTGTTTGATGCAAGAGAAAGATATTTTGGTTCAATGCCTTTCAAAGAGATTTTTAAAGTATGCAATGCTCAACGCCTGTTTCAATTTTTACATGATGTTGGTTTGTTTTATCGCTAATAATTCGTGTCGTCTTGTTTTGTGTTGGTTGGATTGTATTGGTAAGACTGATTTTAGTGATTTGCTTGAAGCAAGAGAACGTAGTTTTAACACATCAGATTTAAAGAAGTTTTTTCAAGAGGTTGCGTGTGAAAGTTTGTTTGAATATTTAAGAGTAACAAGCTTTTTTTTTTTTTAAAGATTTGATCCATGTTATAATATTTTAAGATAACGCCTCTCTGGTCGTGATTTGGCTCGGAAGAGTCCGCTGGACCTAAAGCAATAACCATGTAATGTAATGTAACGCGTCTTCTGTCGAAAGTAACGGAAGCCATTTTGTTACTACGCAGTCAAAGTCACAGTGCAGACAATGCATTGCTGCGTCTGAACACAACAGACAAGCAAAGCATTGCCTGCAGTGCTTGCTACCTTTGCCTGCAACAAAACATGTTCACGTCTGGGGTATGTTTTACTATTCATTTCTTAGAACTGTTCATAAAAATAAGCAAGTTGCCTTTTCATCAACTGGCAAAAATAATAGCTGAAGACATTTGGACGTCTATTTCAGCTGTTGGCAGTAATTTATAAGGTAGAATAACAGTTGACAATTGCCTTCCTGTGCGTGACAAGAAATTGACGGGCAATACAGATGATTGGCACGTGAAATCTGCATGAATTGAATAATTCTCTTGCAACATTACTCTCTCTCTCTCGCACTCTCTCTCTCTTTCTCTCTCTTCTCGTTCACAAGCACATACATATACAAAACACGCGCGCGCACTTATATAAACACACACACACACACACACACACACACACACACACACACTCTCTCTCTCTCTCTCTCTCTCTCTCTCTCTCTCTCTCTCTCTCTCTCTCTCTCGCGTTCTCTCACGCTTCTTGTTGTTTTTTAAACGTGTTAACAACTTAACATTCGTGACGGTTTCGAAGGAAAATCGAGTTTGAAATGTATTCCTTTGGGAAAGAATATATTTTTGGGGCGCTTGAACCTAAACGGACTGCAAATGTCATTGTTTGTGAAAGCGCGATCTTCTGTGTGTGTGTGAGGTTGGGTGGGGGTGTGTGTGTGGGTGTGTCGGTGTGTGTGTGTGTGATGGTGTGGGTTTTTGTGCGTACTTGTGTGGTGGTGTGTGTGCGTGTTTGGGTGGTTGTGTGTGTGTGTGTGTGAGAGAGAGAGAGAGAGAGAGAAATCAAAATCAAGATCGGCCACACATTTTTTATAGAATTGAGGGAGGGGGGGGGGGGGGGAGAGGAGAGTAAGAAAGAGGTCATTTTCATTTTTGTTTAGATTGAAATACTGGTGCAGGTAAATCAATCACGCCTTTAAAAAGCAAGTAAATGCGCATTTCGGGTTATAGTAATACACATAACAGATTAGCTGACTTGTATTACATGTGAGAACGTGACTAGTGCAGCAAACAATATACTGTTTACAATATGAACCAAGTCATTATAACAAAAGTAAAAATTAATTTTTAAGGAGCGATTCCACAACATTTCGTTAGCCTTAAGGCCCTTAAGTCTTGCTTTTTATTCCTGGGTGGTTTTTTTTTTTTTTTCGATTATCAGCGGTTAACTATAATACACCATAACTAGACCATTGTCCCCGTCAGGGTTCTTCAGTGTCATGTATGCTAAAGACAATGACACACCCATCACTCAATGTGTGGTCACATTGAAGTTAACTTCGCCAAAATAACATAAGTTAGGGCACTTCTGGGACGACCTATCGATCAGCTTGTGAATTGTCAACTGAAATTGACAACATTGTGGTTGACAGGAGTCGTCGCCCTTGACCGCTAGGCGGCGCTGAGACGACTTCACTCACACAGCGTAACTGTGGAAGTCGCCGAGGTGTAAAGGGACCCACTGTGACCGCGCCTCCTCGACAAATCCTTGTCACATTCACAGTGAGCGTTGCCCCACTGAAAAAATTAAGCTTACAACGAAAAATGACTCTTTTCGAAGTTTATTTATTTTTTTCAAATGAATAAATTCCGTAGTTATGTCTGCTCTGTGAATAGCAAGAATCAGCCAACATTCTGGAGCTAAAAATAAAATCTACCAAAAACCGGCAGGAGACAGAACTCGTTAAACAAAATTGCTGGTAAGGATTTTTCGTTTTAGATTGATAAAATGGACAATACCTACCCGAGGCACCAAGAACGCACTCTTCAAGTCGAGTGGTTCACTCACAAATAGGGTCAAAGGTCACAAGGCTATGGTATTGATGTACCGTTAAAACAGGGGAAATCACTCCCCTGTCAGAACCGAAATGGGACATTCAAACTGTAGCGGTTGGTTGGAGCAACGAAAACCCACTTTATCATTGTTTAATGCAGTAACTATGTCAATTTTAGGGTAAACCCACTTTATCATTGTTTAATGCAGTAACTATGCCAATTTTAGGGTAAACCCACTTTATCATTGTTTAATGCAATAACTATGCCAATTTTAGGGTAAACCCACTTTATCATTGTTTAATGCAGTAACTATGCCAATTTTAGGGTAAACCCACTTTATCATTGTTTAATGCAGTAACTATGCCAATTTTAGGGTAAACCCACTTTATCATTGTTTAATGCAGTAACTATGCCAATTTTAGGGTAAACCCACTTTATCATTGTTTAATGCAGTAACTATGCCAATTTTAGGGTAAACCCACTTTATCATTGTTTAATGCAGTAACTATGCCAATTTTAGGGTAAACCCACTTTATCATTGTTTAATGCAATAACTATACCAATTTTAGGGTAAACCCACTTTATCATTGTTTAATGCAATAACTATGCCAATTTTAGGGTAAACCCACTTTTTGCCAAAAGTTAATAAAACCTTCGAATTCGGGCGTTTTAAGTTTTCCTCTCATTCTTTACTGAGAGGTATTCAACAGTCATAGCTACGCTGTGTGTGTGTGGGTGTGTGCGCGCGCGAAAATGCGAGTGTGTGTGGGCATGTTTACACGGTGTTATTTGGACAAACCAGTTAACATTTACAAAACTTGTTTTGACAGACCTACTTGTTTTGACGTCAGAACAATGATCCGTTAAGGTTAGGGCTGGGTTAGGGTTAGGGTTAGTGTTCGAACACTTCAAAGTACTTAAAAAGGGGGACAAAATATGACCCATTGTCAGCACAACGTATGTGGCGTTTCAGGAAAGTCATGATAATACTGTGTAACCTCGGCTGCGTGTGGGTGTGTGGGTGTGTGTGTGCGTGTGTGTGTGTGTGTGCGCGCGCGCGAATGCTCGAGTGGCTAGGTAGAAACGACGTTACTCTGACATACACTTAAAACTCTACGTACTTTCTTTTGACGGCCCCGTTATTTTGACGTCAAAATAGTGTTCCGTTAAGGTTAGGGCTGTGTTAGGCTTACGTTAAGGGTTTGGGTTAGGGTTAGGGGATAGCTTCAAAAAATGTCAAAATGTCAAAATGATGGCAAGTGTGTCAAAATAATGTATGTAGAGTTTCACGACAGTCATCACAACGTCGTTTCTACAAAAATGTGTGTGTGTGTGTGAGAGAGAGAGAGAGAGAGAGAGAGAGAGTAACTAAGACGATTCCGAAGTTTTGTTAGATGACTTTTGCGTACGGATAACGTTTGTTGTTGTGGAAGTTGGTTAAAATGACCCTTGCACTGAATGCTTGGGGTTCGAGGAAAAAGGGAAGAAGATCTTTGGACGTTTGCTGTATGTGAAATGAGCTAGCTGTGTACGACTTCAAGAAGGGAAGAAGATCTTTGGACGTTTGCTGTATGTGAAATGAGCTAGCTGTGTACGACTTCACCTTCCAAGTGTGTTTTACTGTCACTTCCTTCTTTCCTTTATGCCTCCCCTTTTTCATCACAATTTCTTCTTCTTATTCTTTTCGTCTGGAATTAAGCCTACGCACCTGGTCCATAGAGACAGTAATCAATAATGTGAAAGAATTCGAATTGTTGCATTGTATTGCAACATTAATTTTGCAGAAACATAATTCACGGGAGTGTAGTCAAATTCACAAATCGTTCACAAACAATAACGTGTTTCAGCCTTCATATTAAGGACTAGTGCACTGTATCGATGGACCGTGCCAGGTCGCCCAAGATTGTGCTCATTTGTCCGAGCGTCAGACGATGCGCCCAAAGGCTGCAAGTGGGCACCTCGTGTAGCTCGAGTTAGATCCTGTATCGGCCAGCGCCTTGAGCAGCTCTTGATCTGGAAAAGCGCTAGATCTGTATACGAACGATTAGATAAATAAATAACATACACGAATATTTGTTTAGATTGAAAATTGGTATAGGTTCTGTACACAGGCGCTTGTATCTGGACACGCGAGCGTCTATGCCTGTGACGCGTCTCCCTTTGAGACGCGTCACAGGCATAGGCGCTCGCGTGTCCAGATACAAGCGCCTGTGGTTCTGTAGTAGCAAGGATTTTACATGATAAAATCCTTGGTGGTAGTTAGCTCCTGCTTACAGCACATACATAATTTTCTCCTTTTATTTTATTTTATACAGTTAAGGTCCGCACCTATATACGATAAATTTAATAAAGAAAGATATAATAACACTTTATTTAGCCAAATGTACAATATGGAACAATTTGCGCCATATGTTTTGAGCGGTGAATGCGCGTTCGTTGTGTATGTAAAAGTATGTGTAACATGTTAAGGGTGTATGTATGTTGGTTAGAGATCTCCGCCCCTTGAGTCTGATTTAGGAGAAGAGTGGTGTTTAACATCCGGTATTATTGTTATCATCAATATTATTGGCACACCTAATAGAGTAATACTGAGAAAAAAAACGGAACCTGATCGAAAAACCTTTTTCATCCTCGACGTTAAGGGTTCGAGTCCAACCTCTTCGGATGAGAGTATAAACCGAGATCTAGTCTGTGCACGCACGCATCGCGAAACACGGACTTTAAAGATCCTGACCCTTATGTCCTCAACGGGTGAGTGTGACGGTGGGTCTATGGTTACAGGGCTGTGCACAATTAAATGCTATTGTCTGCGGGGATCGACTAGTGTAATCACCCTATGACTAATCTTAATACATATATAAGTTTAGCTCGGTCTGTGTGCGGATAGGGTTACAGAGATAGGGAAAAAAGTGTAATAGCTTCACTGACACACTAGCTCTCGCACGGCTATGAAACAGGTAGTCCAGCCACTTGTTAACAGTAAATATCACACATTTATTTCCTCTACTCTATACATAATTCTCTAAACACTCTATTAACTTAAAATGTTGTCCAAATTCACTTCGAATAGTTCGCTCCTTGATGGGTTTATGCTGCTACTGTTCTTGATATTTGCTAATGTCTCATCATTGGGCTATTTGTTCTGTCTGTTCTATTGTTGGTTTCAGGAGAGTGGACTACCGCACAGTCCTTCTATGTCAGTGTGGGTGCACGCTTTCGGTGTCACTTAACTACCCCCGTTGGGGTGCCGGGGGTTTCAGTATAAATAGTATCCCCACTTTCTGGAAATTTAGTGCTTTAAATTCCCATTGTCGCTGTCTTTCTCATTTGCTCTTTCTCATTCCTGCTCTGTTCTATCAATCTGCTATACTATCTTCTTCTTCGCCAGACCAGTCACATACCTTTTTTCTTAAAAACTCTTCCGGGACAAGACTCCTTATTTGTGTATGAGGTCTGTTGGATCAGCTTGGGAATATTGGACGCTTTCTGCCAAGTGGTCACTAGGGCTTCCTATGATGTTATTATTTAGCAATGTAGGCATTTTATATGTATGTGTTTTGTTGATAATTTATAATGATGTTTGTATTCTATTTTGTTTTTGTAAACGGGGGTTCGATAAATTAAAGTACAGCCTCAGCGTCCCCTGCGTGGGATGTCTTTATTGTAAAGTGACTGGCTGGTGGAGAGCTTTCAGTTTTACCTCTAGGGTTGTTTCAGCAGATCTTTTATGCGAATTCGGGGTTGTCCGGTCCTGATTTGGCTCGGAAGAGTCAGGTGGACCTAAAGCAATAATTATGTAATGTAATGTAATGTCACTTAACTGCAGTTTGAGGTGTGGTGATGGTGTCTCCTCCTTGGTTGTAGACTATTGGGCTATCGTAGCTCAGTGCTAAATGCTCCACTGCAGGCCGAATGTCAGGGTTGACTCTTAGTGGTCTTCCTCCTGCCTCGGGCCAACGATGCCTGCTCGTCTGCAAAATATGAGACGAATTTCTGCAACACCGTGTTTTCTAAGGGTGTGCAGAGCGTCTCACTGATGGCAGAAACAGCCCTCAGTGATAGCTTCACTTATATATATATCTCCACTCTTACATATACACATCCTGGCTAAACTAAACACATGGAGAAGTAATTAACAATATACATATTCGCCGATACGGCCATGGTCTGCAAGAATACACATAGGAGAAACAACAGTTGGACCGAGGGGATACCTCATGGTGGCGAAACCGGTCGCGTGTCCGCCACGTGCTCAAGCAAAGTTTGACTAACATTCACAATTCTAAGCATGGCTAAAAAAATCACAAACATAATACAGCAATAATATCAATAAAGTGCGATGAAACAAAAGATAGATCATTTACCTTTTTTACAATGTCAGGCTGTGGCTATACTAGGTTGAATTGAATTTCACCCGTCCCTGCTTTAGTCTTCTGCTAGCGATCTTTCAGAGCGTTGCTCCGTCTCGTGTGAGCGTTAGGGACAGAATGACTTCCTATTGTAGTGGTCAGCAAAAGCTTGCGAAAACTAGTACTACAAGTGGCACCTCTATCGGGTGTTTCTGGCTATACGTCGCTGAATGAGGTCACTGCCTAACTGAGCCAGCGTTAGCGTACACATGCTTAGCACGCAACTGACTTGCGTCGTCTGCTTGGCATCGACTTTAATTTACAAAGGCTACAGCAGGCTGAACTATTTATGGCGTGAAGACTTAGTGTAGGGTCTAAATAGCCTTCTGTGACAGTGAGAGCTAGCACTAGGTCCCTTCTCCCTCATCTCCGGTCTCCCAGGATTGTGCTCAGTTGTCTGGGCGTCAGACAATGCTCTCAAAGGCTGCAAGTTGACGCCTCGGGCAACTTGAGTTAGATCCGGTATCGGTCAGCGCCTTGAACGGGTTTTGAGCTGAAAAAGCGCTATGTAAGAGCGATTAAATCAGTAAACTCTCTCTTCTCCGAGTTAGTATTTAATAATAATAATAATAATAATAATAATAATAATAATAATAATAATAATAATAATAATAATAATAATAATGAATGGTACTTATATCGCGCAAATCTCACATTGTGACTCATTGCGCACCCACTCGCATTCATCCAATTGTACATCCTGTCATTACAACACATATGGCATAATATTACAATGAAATAAAAACAACAATCCAACCCCTTCAGATGAGAGTGTACATGTACATTGTTAGTGCATTCTTCTAAACAGCTCCTGGGAGTCGGTTTGGCTGTGGTACTAGCGCCGTTATAGCGACCTATTTTTCACTAGTCACTTTATCATTGCGTTAATTTCATTGGGGGAATTTCTTTCCGTCTTGACAAGCTGACGCCTTCAACGAATCGAGCTTGATCCTGTGTCGTTCAGCGCCTTGAGCAGATCTTGAGCTGGTAAAGCGCTATATAAAAACAATTCAGTACAATAGTCTTGTTCGTTGACAAAGGTAAGGGTTATAATAATGTTGAGAGACCCTCTTTGGCCCAGTTGTCCAAGACACACAAGGTATGTGCGTGCGTCTTTAACACCGTAGGTTTCATCACTTGTGTTTTCCGACCGCTTCCCCCCTCCCCCTCCCCCCATCCACACACTTACACCCGCGACATCCCCCGTTCTTTCCTTATAAAATAATTGTTTGTCGTTGTAATCCGACGTGGTGATGACAGTCTCAGTGAATAACGCTTCGTTAAACTGACTGTACTTTCCCGATACCGCGAGCCGGTAGTGTGTGATGATGACGATGCTAACGTTTTATTTTTTTTTAGATCGTTGGGCCTTGTCGCGTTGGTGACAATAGCAATAACAGTAGGTCCGGGTGGTTTTTGTACGTACATGGTGATAATGGTTAAAGCAAGGAGTTTTGCTTTCTGTTTGTATCATAACCTGTATGCCGAGCGAATTAGTAGTTTGAGAATGCTCAAAATCACGCGTTAGTGTTGCGCCAGACTAGTGTGATGAGTGTTCTTTCGTAACCGGTCACTGTGTGCAAAGCTTTGGCTTGAGCTCTTATGTACATTTCATATTCTAGCCTATAATGCTCAACATTATTAATACGCAGGCAATTTGCTCAAGTTATTGATGTCAGTAATGCGTGTGCGTGTTCTGCGTTTGTACGTGTGTGTGTGTGTGTGTGTGTGTGTGTTCGTGCGCGTGTTGGATTAAATGTAATGTAATTATTTAATGTTATGTGGTTGTTGTTTTTTACTTTGTGTGTGGTATGAGTGATGCTGGTGGTGAGATATATACGATGTTGCTGCTACATGACAACTGAAAGGACTGTGAGTGTGTGGGTGTGTGCGTGTGTGTGTGTGTGTGTGGGTGGGTGGGTGTGTAAGTGTGTGAATTCGGTGTGCGCGCGTGCGAAATTTGTGGTTATGATAATAAATTAAAGCATTACGTATGATCACGTGATTTTATTTACTCCATTTAAGGTCTTTACACATAGTGTGATCTTAGAGCTCCATCACCAACAACAACACAAAAACAATAAGGATTTTTTTTTTAAACCGTTAACGATGTAACACATTGAGCAGCTTTAAATTTCTTCTTAAAATTTGCAAAATCCAGCATCAAACATTTTCTCACTTCCATGTGAATGTAAGCTTACTATCGAAATATAATTATAATGTCAAACCGGATTCGTGCGATTCCTGGGAATCACGGATTCCGCAAACGTCGAGACCACAACAACGAAATCCTCTTTTTCTCCATCCCGTCTCCTCCTTCTTCTCCTCCTCCTCATCTCGAACCTCATAGTTTGTGAATATAAGAGAATATAAGAGTTTGCAACGTGTGAGCGTGTATGTTTGTGTATAAGAGCGTAGGACACGCATGTGAGCGTGCTTATTGGTTACGGACCGCCGCGCTTTGGTCCAGATTCGATACAATATTATTGCACTGTAGTTTAGTTATTTTCACAATGCTGCCGTTGACTTTTGGTGTACTTGATTATTTGCCAGGTGTGAACAACATCTAGCCGTCATCAACTTCATTCGTCTAGATGTAGCACACGCCAACCAATATTGTGTTTCAGTTTCACTCCTATCAAACGCGTCATGCGAAATCCACTTTATTATAGATGTATTAGGTGTCCACTGATCTAGCTAAGTGTAGTCTGATCTTTTGTGTGCATGCAAATGGTGAGCCTCGCTGGCTAGGAGAAACCCGATTAAATTTTTTCTTTTTTTTCCCTCGGAAGTTACATCATTATATTTCAACGGATGAATCGGTCTTTGTTTAAATTAGTGTGCATGTAGTGAATATTACCATTAAAGCATTCGACTGTATCCACATTGGAAGCAGAATCATTGAATAATATCAGAGCGGAGAAGTGTACGGCCGACCCAGATGTCTCGAAATGTTCAAATTTCCTATATCTTTATTTCTTTCCAGTGTGTGTTAAAAGCTGATCGATTCTGGTACTATAAAAGAGAGGATTCCGGCGGGCATACAATGGAATTGAGACACGCTGAACTGTGTCGGTATTAAGAACAATACCTCAGATTACAATTCTATGTGGATTCTTCTTGATAACTTACCCTGGATTATACGTAATTTATGAGCTTGTGCAATACGGCAAAACACATGTACTGTGTGTCAGCCCAGACAGGTCTGGAGTTGAAAAAACAAAATGTGCCTCACGTCCTGATTTTCTGTGGATTCTTCGCGGTAACATACTCTGGATTCTACGTAATTTATGTTCATATTGACTACACAAGACCCATGTGCTGGGTGCAGAGCCAGTCAGTCGTAAAAAAGGGTGTCCCCAATCCTGATTTTCTGTGGATTTTTGGCAGTTACGCACTCTGGATTCTACGTCATTTATGTGTAAATTAAATGCGACAAGCTTCATTAGGAATCAGAAGTCTCCTCTCTGAAAATCCTTACGGGAAGAGAGGGGACTATAAACTGATAAACATAACATAACATAACACAAGATTCAGGTGCTGGGTTCAAAACCAGACAGTAGCAAATAAAAAAGAAAACAGAACTATGTCCCCAATCCTTATTTTATGTAGATTCTTCATCGTTACTACTACTGATTTTTTTTTACATGCCCCTGAGTATCATTTAGGACTACCTGTTTCTACAATGTACTCTAAGAAAAAAACATTGAAATTTGTCAGTGTTTAAAACTACTTATGATCTAGATTGTGTTTGGATTCCTCGTCTATCGCAACTACTTTTGGATTGTGTGTGACTTTCGTGGGTCTATTTCTACAATGTACGAACTACTCATTGAGATTTCTCGTCTATTGACCCTACCCGTACGTTATTACGTGTGTCTGCAGTGCGAATCATGAGACCTACCTGCGAGCATTAAAAAACTTCTCTCTCCTTATGTGAATTCTTTTTCAAAACGTGCAGTGCGTAATGAGTGGTATACGTTCCCTCTATTTAACTATAACACCCAGTTTTGAATCCGCCGATATCATTAATTTATATGGGCTCTCTTACGCATGCAGTTTTGTGGGGAAGTATTCAGATTTGAAAGTAATAGTATCAGATGTTAACCTTGATGTGGCAGTATACAGACTTAGTGTGTCTCCCATACGTAGATTATGCTAGTCATGTCGGCCACTGGTTTACGTGTGTCTGCAATATAAAAAAGGGTCACATTTTTTTCCCTCTTTGATTCTTAGTCGCAATTCTCGTGATTGTGGTCGAATTTGTTGTTTATGCAATGTAAAAAGGATACATCATTTTTGTCTTGTTCTGTGGATTCTTCTTCGTAATGCTCGTGATTATGCGTAATATACGTGTGTCGACTATGTTAAAACGATACAACAAAGTGTACATATATACTCCACAATTCTGTTGAACGCCGTGGTGATGCGTAATTGACCTGTGTCCAACAATATGAGAACGATACTCTGCCTTTAAAATTGATATGTGAAGATTTTGGATTTGGAGTTTGGGATCATATTCCCTCACATCAAGATTTTCTGTGGATTTTTCGTGGCCGTCACTACTACTGGATGTTGTCGCCGAACTCCAACGCGGAATGGGACCAGTGGGGTCCCGAGGTCACAGCTAATGGCGCTGGGCTCATGGGGAATCGGGAAGACCCCCTGGACCCCATCGACGAAATTCAAGAGATCGAGTGTCAGGTAGGACACTTTGGTTGGTTGTTTATATGTGTATGATGGATTTCTGTTCCTGGTTGATGTTTTGTATGACGGCCTACTAACGCCAAAACCGAGAGTTACCATTATCACGAGATTATTGAAATTAACAAGTGTTCTGTTTAATTTACAGAGATATTAATAATCCACAATATTAATTAATAATTATCAGTATTTGCCACGCCTTCCTTGCGCCAAAACCTGATATATACAAGTTGTGACCAAGTGGGCTGAGGCGGGACTAACTGTACACAGGCCATAAACCAATGGCGCCTGATAGGTGTGGGTTTGATCCAGCATCTGGGCGTTGTTTCTCCGAATATTATTTACTCTCGACTCGGGCAACGTCTCGGGGGAGGGGGGAGGGGGGAGGGGGGGGGTAGAGGGTTTCCAGGTACTTCGGTTTGCTCCCCCAGCAAAATTTCAAAAATCACAAATAATGTTAGGTAGGTTGGGTTTGGGCGCGCCACAGGCTGCGACTACGTCTTCCCCAGGGGAGGCGGCCCAGAATTTCCCGAGAAAAAGGGACAATGAAGCGTTACCCAAAAAATCATGAGATAATTACAAATATCATGAGATAATTACAATTATCCAAGGGATTATTACAAATTTCATTGAAAAATTATAAATATGTTCGCGTGATCATGTTTAATTTTCCGTTTTAGTAATCCGTCTGAATATGCGCCAAAACCGAACATTGTAATTTTCACTTGATAGTTACAATTTGTACGTGTTATTTGTAATTATGTCGTTGATATTTGTAATTATCCATGATATTTTGTAATTATCAGGTTTTGGCGCTATTAGGCCGTCATATATTTGATAGTTACAATTTGTACGTGTTGTTTGTAATTATGTCGTTGATATTTGTAAATATCCATGATATTTTGTAATTATCAGGTTTTGGCGCTATTAGGACGTCATATATGGGAATTACGCAGAACACGTGTAAATTACCATTATCACTAATACATGTAAATGCAAGTTTTGGCGCTAGTAAGCTGCCTTCACCAGAATTGAGTATGAGCACGTACAAATTGTAATCATCAAGTGAAAAGTGTAATTATTATGTAATAATTACAATTTTTGATTTTGATCATTTCCAGGCGGATTGCTGGAGCCAAAACTTAAAATTAAACATGATTATGCGAAGATGTAATTTGTACTTTTGCATTGATAATTGTAATTATCCCTTCATAATTGTAATTACCCCATGATATTTGTAATTATCTGGTTTTGGCGCTAGTAGACCGTTATAGTTTTGTTCTGTTTTGTGTGTTTCGTTTTTTTGTGTGGTTATTGTTTAGACGTTTGCTTGTTTGTTTCATTTTAATCTGAATAGCAATTGGTGTGCTTGTTTCTCTTTGTATATAACATATATACAGTCAAAAAGTAAGACTGCACACTCCTGCTCCCCCGCCTGCATATTTTGTATTATTTGTTTTTGTTAAAACTCCACATTTTCGCCACTCATACAGGGTTTCATCAGGGGTGTTTGGCAACACGCAAAACTCCACTTTCTTGATTAAAGTAATAAAAATCTAAATATAATAGCAATCAATAACAGTTTATGAGGGGGGGGGGGGGGGGGGGGGATTTGGAGTGTCTGTCTCTCTCTCTGTCTCTCTCTCTCTCTCTCTCTCTCTCTCTCTCTCTCTTGATACATACATACATACATACATACATGCATGCATACATACATACATACATACATACATACATACATACATACATACATTCATACATACATACATACATTTATACTGGGGCGGATTATGCTCTTGATGAGTTTTTTCCCCTGATTACGTTATGTCGGAGATCTTATAAGCGGAGATTGGACACTCCTTACGTCATATGTGGTCTATGACATGGATTATTGTTCATGATAGGGTGCTATCCTTCTTGCAGCTCTTATACACGGTGCAATTTGATAATACGTTTTCTCCCGAACTACTGATCAGATTATTGTGAGGTGTTTAGGTGGGAAGTGATGAGTTTCATGTGAAAATAAGTTTTGATAATTTTCCCCTCAGACAATTTCTATGTATTTAATGTTTCTTTAGCCAAGCGATCACTAGTTATCAAAGAAATTCACGTGTAGTTACGGGTTTTTTTCCCAGGTAGTGAACATTGATGCAGCCAGAGATTATGTATGCATTCAGCTGTCATGGGTGGGTGGATTTTTTGGATAGGGGCAAAAATGTCTGAGGGGGCTCTTTCCCCATAAGAAAAATGTGTGTGAGAGAGAGAGAGAGAGAGAGAGAGAGAGAGAGAGAGAGAGAGAGAGAGAGAGAGAGAGAGAGAGAGAGAGAGAGAGAGAGAGAGAGAGAGAGAGAAACAACAGGAAACAGCATTAGTCGCTTGAAAACTCGACTGAATTCCAATAGCTCGGGTCAACTCTAAACAGTTTACCATATACAAAACTTCTATGTAAGTTGCTTTTATTCCATTTCAAATTCTTTCCTTAAAAAGCTCATCAATTAGATCTGTACTACGTATGCACCAGTTTAGATCTGATCAAAAGATATGTAGCCTGTTTATTCAGGGATTTTAGAATAGGCCTGGTCAAAAAGAACAGTTTTAGAGACCCTTCAATGACCAAATCATCAAGAACATTGAAATCGACAACTGGCCTGTTATGTCTAATCATCATCGACGTTTCTACTCTGGACTGAATCTCTCATTCAAGGCACGTTCATACACTGTGCTAAAATCCTGGTTATCACTTGATTTTAAAAAGAAAAAAAGTCATCTTGGTTTGTCCTTTGGAAATTGTTGAAACGACTTTCCTTTGGAGTCAAAATTATATTTGGAGTTGTGGCAGTTGTTTGCGCTACAGTGTATCCCGCACTTGCACTATTTTGTCTTTTTGGACGCCAGAGCCAGGGACATTCACTCTGCCCACAAGCTCTAGAACTGAAGTCAAGAAATGGTGCCATTATCCTATCTCCCCTTATAAAATCTCTGGTTACGATACTGTTAGACTAACAATAATATGTACCACTGGGTATTACGACAGCCGATTTCTGTTGTCCACCATACGGCAAAATATGACAGCCGTTAGTTTGCCCTTTCAAAAAAGTTAAGGGTCAGCCGGAGTTTGAAGTCACAATCTAACCTAACCTTGCTTCTGCTGGACTGCCAGAAGACCCTAATAAAAAGTTTAAAAAAATAAAATACTGGAAGGCTTTTAGCTGTGTGTATTGTGAAATCAAAACAAACCCGCATTCTGCTTGTATTGGCTCTTTAAAAAACGGGATAAACCATTATTAGGTCTATAGTCACTTTTGCAATTTGCTAATTCAAGCCTAAACATTGTCGGTCAGTCCTCACCCATCCTGCTGGAGCCAAAGAGAAAATCTTATAGAATGGGATGGTAGAGGGCAGGGAGGGTAATATAGGATTACATCATCAGAGAGTAAAAGATCTATGTCAGACATAGCAAGCCTACACCACTGGTCAATAGGCTAACTGGGTACCCAAACTACGCTAAGCTTTTCAAAATCCAAATTAATATAACATTTATTTAATATGACGTCATTGAACACATAAAAATGTGCGAGGGACAGAATTCTAATATTATGACGTTTTACCGCAATCTTGTTCAGAAACATGAGAGCTCGGCCCAATAAAATGCATTGGAGGTATGAAGGAGGGGGGAAGAAGGGGGGATACGGGGAAACGTGTGTGCGTGTGTGTGTCATTGTTTTTTTTTCTTTGAGGGGGGAGGGGGTAGGAGTTTGCGCTCCCTGGGAATCCTCCCATTCACCCTCCCCCCCCCCCCCCCTCCACTTTCCTCCTCATAATCCGTCCTGAGACAGACAGATAGATAGATAGATAGATAGATAGATAGATAGATAGATAGATAGACAGATAGACAGACAGACAGACAGACAGACAGACAGATAGATAGATAGATAGATAGATAGATAGACAGACAGACAGACAGACAGATAGATAGATAGATAGATAGATATAGATAGATAGATAGATAGATAGATAGATAGATAGATAGATAGATAGATAGATAGATAGATTGATAAAATTACCTAACGTTATACAAAGCTTCTTCTAATTACAACGCAAAATTAAATCAAGGATAAATACACTCTATTATTGCATGCGTTGCAAAATAAAACGAACAGATCTATCGCGCGCGTCACACACGAACTATCGTGCGCGTTTCAACGTAACAGTATCATTCTATTATATTTTTGTTTCGTTTTATGTTATTTTATGTTTAATTTCTGCTGTTGTTGTTTTGCGTGCGCATGAACGGACGGACTCCACCAGCGCTGGCGCTGATCTGAGGTATCTCCTGAAAGACTGTGGCTAATCGATGGGTCATCGATGGCAGCTGGGGTCGAGTTTTCATGTCTATTGACCCTCAAGAGCTCGCCAGTCGATTGAAGTGTCCCGCCTCATGGAATAAGAGACATGTATGTTACAGAGGAATCTACAGTGCTCTTATTACACATATAAATGTTCAGTGCAGTACTAGGCCAAAACGAGGAGACAGTTGATGCTTCCAACGGGAAGTAATTGGGCCAGTTAGTGTTTGTTCTCGAGTTGTTTACATTTTACAGAAGTTTTTTTTTTAATTACTTTTATTAGTTCCCGAGCGAAGCGGGACAAACGGTTGTTTTTGGCTCTGTCAGTCCGTCGCCCGTCCGGTTCGTGCGCCTGTTTCTCTAAAAGTAATGGACTGATTTTTTTGAAACTTGCTTTGCAGTTAGAACATAAAGATGCCTACCAGCTGAACCAAATTTATGAAAATCGGGTGACGTCATCATGGTCACGTCATCATTTTATTTTATTTATTTTTTTTTTTTGGGGGGGGATGGGAAAAGGGAGGGGGGGGGGGGGGTAGTGGTGGTACATGTATTTTCAAATTGATCTCACACACATAGCTGAAGAATAAGCATTTTAAAAAGTGTAAATTTTATTGGCGGTAGATAGGTAGATAGATATTCAGTGTTTATAGGATTCAGCGGACTGCCAACAGCCGTCATTGGGGGTAAGAAACACTTGGAATGCTGGGCCACTATCTGTAAACCAAAAGTGATCAAACTGGGCTCAGCCAATTTGTTGGCTTAGACACAGCGCAAATGGTGAAGCACAAAATGACCGTGGCAATTTGAAACAGTACAAATACGGATGTTGTACAAATACGGGTGTTGTAAAATGCCTAGCACTAGTTACAGGATCCACACAGTACAAATACGGATGTTGTAAAATGCTTAGCACTAGGTACAGGATCCACACAGTACAAATACGGGTGTTGTAAAATGCCTAGCACTAGTTACAGGATCCACACAGTACAAATACGGATGTTGTAAAATGCCTAGCACTAGTTACATGATCCACACAGTACAAATACGGATGTTGTAAAATGTCTATCAGCACTAGTTACAGGATCCACACAGTACAAATACGGGTGTTGTAAAATGTCTATCAGCACTAGTTACATGATCCACACAGTACAAATACAGGTGTTGTAAAATGCCTAGCACTAGTTACAGGATCCACACAGTACAAATACGGGTGTTGTAAAATGCCTAGCACTAGTTACATGATCCACACAGTACAAATACGGGTGTTGTAAAATGCCTAGCACTAGTTACATGATCCACACAGTACAAATACAGGTGTTGTAAAATGCCTAGCACTAGTTACATGATCCACACAGTACAAATACGGGTGTTGTAAAATGCCTAGCACTAGTTACATGATCCACACAGTACAAATACGGGTGTTGTAAAATGCCTAGCACTAGTTACATGATCCACACAGTACAAATACAGGTGTTGTAAAATGCCTAGCACTAGTTACATGATCCACACAGTACAAATACGGGTGTTGTAAAATGCCTAGCACTAGTTACAGGATCCACACAGTACAAATACGGGTGTTGTAAAATGCCTAGCATTAGTTACATGATCCACACAGTACAAATACGGGTGTTGTAAAATGCCTAGCATTAGTTACATGATCCACACAGTACAAATACGGGTGTTGTAAAATGCCTAGCACTTGTTACAGGATCCACACAGTACAAATACGGATGTTGTAAATGCCTAGCACTAGTTACAGGATCCACACAGTACAAATACGGGTGTTGTAAAATACCTAGCACTAGTTACATGATCCACACAGTACAAATACGGGTGTTGTAAAATGCCTAGCACTAGTTACAGGATCCACACAGTACAAATACGGATGTTGTAAAATACCTAGCACTAGTTACATGATCCACACAGTACAAATACGGATGTTGTAAAATACCTAGCACTAGTTACATGATCCACACAGTACAAATACGGACGTTGTAAAATGCCTAGCACTTGTTACAGGATCCACACAGTACAAATACGGATGTTGTAAAATGCCTAGCACTAGTTACAGGATCCACACAATCAAAAGGAAGAATTTCGGTTCAGTTATTCTTGAGATATGACAACAAGTGTGTCGGCGACAAAAACAGTGACAGTCAGAGCGAGGGACTGACCAACATCATCGGACTGCTACGTACAGAGAGAGAGAGAGAGAGAGAGAGAGAGAGAGAGAGAGAGAGAGAGAGAGAGAGAGAGAGAGAGAGAGAGAGAGGAGAGAGAGAGAGAGAGAGAGAGAGAGAGAGAGAGAGAGAGAGAGAGAGAGAGAGAGAGAGAGAGAGAGAGAGAGAGAGAGAGAGAGAGAGAGAGAGAGAGAGAGAGAGAGAGAGAGAGAGAGAGAGAGAGAGAGAGAGAGAGGAGAGAGAGAGAGAGAGAGAGAGAGAGAGAGAGAGAGAGAGAGAGAGAGAGAGAGGAGAGAGAGGAGAGAGAGAGAGAGAGAGAGAGAGAGAGAGAGAGAGAGAGAGAGAGAGAGAGAGAGAGAGAGAGAGAGAGAGAGAGAGAGAGAGAGAGAGAGAAGAGAGAGAGAGAGAGAGAGAGAGAGAGAGAGAGAGAGAGAGAGAGAGAGAGAGAGAGAGAGAGAGAGGAGAGAGAGAGAGAGAGAGAGAGAGAGAGAGAGAGAGAGAGATTATCAGCCCACACAATGCGCTCTTCACCACTGGGTCTAACCTCTTCTGAGCCCGGTCTGCAATGCTTTACTGATAGAGAGAGAGAGAGAGAGAGAGAGAGAGAGAGAGAGAGAGGGAGGGAGGGAGATAGACAGAGACAGAGACAGAGACAGAGAGAGACAGAGAGAGACAGACAGAGAGAGACAGACAGACAGAGATAGAGACAGAGAGATTTTTTTAACATTTAAGGTGAGTTTTCCTGTAGGCGAAGCGCCTCCGCGGACGCGCTCTGCAAAACAGGGACAACATAAAACATAAGATTCTTTATTCACTTCAAATGTCACACATATTACATGATTATTGCATTAGGTCCAGCGGACTCTTCCGAGCCAAATCAGGACCAATGTCACACACAGAAGAATTTGCTTTGCCCGTCTGGGAATGGCATAAATCATTGACAATAACAATTAAAAACACAATTGGTCCCGACATCTGTGAATAGCTCGGGAACTAAAAACAAAGATATTCATTCACTCACATCCACAAAGCATCAGCAAACCGCACACAAATGACGTCATCAAACAAACAAAAAAGCAAATTAAAAAATAAAAAAAAATAAAAAAGCATGCACTCACACACACACCTACACACACATACACGCACACATAGACATTTTCCGAGAACAAAAGGTAGGCGAAATGAGAGTTTGCGAAACTTGTAGCACCCTAGATGTCAGATTGAATATCAATGATTGTGAAGTAGCCCTCCTTGAACAGGTCATTTTAACTATCTATAAACCCGATAGATATCTATATATATAAATTGCTTAGCCGGAAGTCCTTCTTCGCCTCTACTATAAAGTTTGTCTCCTATGGACGCTGATCTGGGCAGGTGCAGAGCGCTGCTGATTGGCCTGCTGTGTGCTCAAAACCAGCCCAATCGTTATAGCCAACATTTCCTTACCGAACGTTTAACCGTTTCTGAGATAAATAAATAAACAAAATGTCCACAAACTGCAATAGCCTCATTCCGCGCGCTTCCATTAAAAATCAAATTGAGGTTTCAGCATGTTTTCCCATATAAATATAGACCAAAAAATTTATTGTTTTTGTACGAAGCATTGATAGCTCAGTTGGTAACACTTTCGCCTACCGTTTAGGGCGACCCAAGTACGAATCCGACGCGGGCCATATTTTTTTTTATTTTTTTTCCCACAATATGGATATTTTTCTTTTTAATTTAGGCTTTTTATCTTTATTATTATTATTATTATTATTATTATTATTATTATTATTACTATTATTATTATTATTATTATTATTATTATTATTATTATTTATAATATTATATCTTATATCAAATTTTCTTTTAAAACCTTGATGTTTATGATTTCTATTTGTATTATTCTATATTCAATATTATTATTATTATTATTATTATTATTATTATTATTATTATTATTATTATTATTACCAAGGATCTGTTATTAATATTATTATTATTATTATTATTATTATTATTTTTATTATTATTATTTATAAACTAATAATAATTATTATTATTATAATTATAATATCTTATATCAAATTTTATTTTAAAACCTTTTTTATGATTTCTCTTTGTATTATTCAATATTATTATTATTATTATTATTATTATTATTATTATTATTATTATTATTATTATTATTATTATTATCAAGGATCGGGATGGGGTGGTACGTGTAGGTAAAAGGGGGCTACGGGTAGGTTTAAAGGGGCATGGGTAGGCATAACGGGGATACGGGTATATATAAGGGGGTATGGTGATGGTCGACTCCTTTCATCCATACCTGCGAAACGATCAACGGGGAAGTATCAAGGAGGGTACAGGTAGGTTACAAGGGGGGTACGAAAGGTATCAAGGGGTTATGGGGATGTATCAAGTGGGTTCGTGGAGGTATCAAGGGGGTATGATGAGGCATCATAAGGGGGGGGGGACGGGGAGATATCAGAGGGGGGGGTATGGTGAGGTATCAAGGGGGATATGGGGAGGTATCATCGTCCAAATGAAACTCGCAGACAACAGTTGTCTCTCTGTCTACATTTTAAACAGCAACCTGTGTACCCTGGCTTGCCAGGGTACAAAAACCACTAGTCTTTTATAACTGTGATATAACACTCAGTAAAACATAGATGTTTGCATAAGAGACAGCGACAGGTGGATGAATGATCATGTCAAGCTATCCTTGAAGCTTCCGTTCCGCTTCGTGGATTATTGGATTTGCATGATATAACCTGCTTGTTCGTTCGAAGGAAACTAAGCGTGACTAGTAAACTGCAGGCGACGAACATAATGCATCAACATCTGCATGTTTACTTTCCATCTCGGGTCATCCGCTGACACGCGTATCTTCAAAGTGTAACATATTTATAGGAAACAACATGGAGCAAGAAGCTTTTCATATTCGGTCCCTCAGGTTTGGAACTCTTTGCCGTTCTCTGTGAGACACTGTACCTCCCTTGCTACCCCAAACTACAGCTGAAAACTTTCCTTTTTAGGCAACGTTTTTTTTTTTTTACATTGAATACCAATAACTTACGGAGCTTGTCGTCTGTGAAAGGTGTGGAATAAGAAGTCTGTTTTTGTGTGAATTTGTAGCATTTATAAAATATTTGTTCATCATCGTTATTATTATCATCATCATCATCATCATCATCATCATCATCATCATCATCATCATCATCATCATCATCATCGTCATCATCATCATCATCATCATCATCTTCTTCTTCATCATCATCATCATCATCATCATCATTATCATCATCATCGTCGTCGTCGTCGTCATCATCATCAAATTGATATTTATGTATCTCCGTTTGACGGGTGGCGCGGGAGCGCAGTGGTTTCGGCACACGTTGCAAATGTTTCGTTAAACAACATGGAGCGGAGTTAGCACTTGGATGGATGACCATTGTTGGATGGGCGAGCATGCTTGGATGCAACCACTGAAACACATAAGGAATGAAACTAGCGCTCAACACATCTGTGACAGTGGGTCTATGCTGCTACTGTTCTTGATATTTCCTACTGTCTCATCATTGGGCTAGTTGTTCTGGTTGGCCTAATGTTTGTTTTCAGGAGAGTGGACTACCGCACAGTCCTTCTTGATCAGTGTTAGTGCGTTTCTTCTTGCACTTAGCTGATTCGTTGAGGTGTGTTGATGGTGTCTCCTCCTTAGGTGTTGACTATTGGGCTATCGGAGCTCAGTGCTCGATGTTCCCCTGCAGGCCGAATGTCAGGGTTGACTCTTAGTAGTCTATTTCCTGCATCGGACCAACAAGCCTGCTCGTCTGCAAAACATAAGACGAGTTTCTGCAACGTCTTGTATACTAAGGGCGTGCAGAGCGTCTCACTGATGGCAGAAATAGCCCTCAGTGATCGCATCCACTTATACAAACAAGGGACGAACATTCTTCTAAGTTCGTGGTCTACTGGAATCTCCAACATAATTCCTATACATATACATACATCGTGGCTAAACTAAACACATGGAGAAGTAATTAATAATATACACATTCTCCGGTACAGCCACTGGTTTGCAAGAATACACATAGGAGAAACAACAGTGGGTCCGTAGGGGATACCTCATGGTGTCGAAACCGGTTGCGTGTGTCCGCCACGTGGTCAACCAAAGTTTTACTAATATTCACAATAATAAAACATGGCAAGACTTCACAAACTTAATCCAACAATATTATCAATAAATCGCAATGAAACAAAAGATTGATCATTTACCTTCTTAACAATGTCAGGCTGTGGCTATACTGCGATGAATTGATTTCACCCGTCACCTGCTTAGTCTTAGCTAGAGAGATCTTTCAGCTTGCGTCCTACTTGTTTGAGATTCAGACAAAGACTGACTACTTAAACCCTGTAGTCAGCCAAAAGCCCGCGAAAATCTCGTGAGATCTGAGCGCCTCATAGCGGGGGAATGGGTTGGGGGGGGGGGTTGTGGCTATACATCAGCGGGATGAGGTCACTGCCTACCCTAGCGAGAGTTAGCTTACACATGCTTAGCACGGTCCTTTACTTCTGTCATCTGCTAGGCATCGACTTTAATTTACAAAGGCTACAGCAGGCTGAACTATTTAAGGCATGAAGCCGTAGTGCAGGGTTTAACTAGCCTCTCGTGACAACATCCCAGTCCACCCAACTGTGAATGGGTAGACTACGTGGCTTTGTAGAACGGAGAGAGAGGAGATGCCCTCATTAAGCTGGCTCAGAGAACATAGGTCCTCAAACGCCTCCCCCTCTACCATTCCTCCCCCCCCCCCACTCCCAAAAGATCGAAGAGTTTCGGAAACATCTTTACCTTTGCCAAGCTTGGGTCTTTTTGGGATTGTTTCAGTTATTGGCTTACTTTTATATAGACCTGTAGTTGCTCCTTCTTTTCTCACTGGGTGTAGATTTATTTTCAACGGAAATTATACTATCGAGCGATACGTAGAACTGTCGTAAAACTGTCAGTTTGGGAGAACTATATCATGTTTTGATTCATAGGCAGTAAAAGAGAAGGCAAAAATAGTAATTCTCACCATTTCCCTTTTCTTTCTGGATTTTCATTCGTTTCTCGGTGGGTCCATCTGTCAGTCGGTGTCTCTCTGTCTGTCTCTCTGTCTGTCTCTCTCTTTCTCTCTGTCTGTCTGTCTGTATGTCTCTCTCTCTCTCTCTCTCTCTCTCTCTCTCTCTCTCTCTCTTTCTTCTCTATCTGTCTTTTTACAACACCAGCTGCGACAGTCCAACTAGTTGTTTTTTTTTCTTTTTCGGAAAGACGCTTGGCTATTTCTGGTGCACAAAATAATTATTCGGTCTAAATGTTGTTGTTTTTTCTCGTTTCTTTTTTCATTGTACAACGATCAAGCAGGAATTCTACGAAGCACAAACCTACGCCTTCCTTGGCAGTTTAAAGATATAAAAATAAAAAAATAAAAATAATTTCTTTGAAAAATAACACTGATCAAACGCGGCGCGTTAAATGCATATTTCGGGGGAGAGCCATTAGGTTGTGGCTCCATCTTTCATGTTTGCGTTTCTGGCACTTCATCATCTTCCTTTTCATACGTGGTTTTTTTTTCGAACTGCCAGCACTAGAGCATGTTTTTATTTTTGTATTTCTTCACTTTCCTATTCTTCCCCCTTTGTCCTTCTGGCTGTTTAGGCACAGACTGCAGGGCTCTTAAAATCGCTCCATCATCTTCATCTCTGCGCATGCCCCGGGACTGACCCTTCCGCCCGTTCTCGGCTTCCGGGTCGCGGAACGCTGCATATCGGGAGCTCAACCAAGGAAGGCAACTGCTGTGTCCTGACATTGAAGGGACGCAGCTTGTCAGGCAATGGACGTCACCGACTTGAAGCATTCAGCTCGTCTTTATGCCACAGCGTCTGCTTTTGTTCCGTAAAAGCGCTTGATGCTGCTCAATGTTCACTCGCTTGGAAGTGATGGCAACTCATTCTTTTCTCATTCATATCGCTACTGATGGACATCTTCTTATTCTTTTTTTAAAATATGCGTTTCTTCTTTTTCTTCTGCCTCTGCTTTTTTTCTTCTTAAACATGCGTTTTTGCTTCTTCTTCTTCTTCTTCTTCTTCTTCTTCTTCTTCTTCTTCTTCTTCTTCTTCTTCTTCTTCTCCTCCTCCTCCTCCTTCTTCTCCTTCTTCTTCTTCTTCTTCTTCTTCTTCTTCTTCTTCTTCTTCTTCTTCTTTTCCTCTTCTTCTTCTCCTCCTCCTTCTCCTTCTTCTCATCCTCCTCCTTCTTTTTTTTCTTCTTCTCCTCCTCCTTCTTCTCCTTCTTCTTCTCCTTCCTCTTTTCTTTTCTTTTCCTTCTTCTCCTTGTTCTTCTGCTTGTTCTCCTTCATCTTCTAATTTTTCTTCTTCTTTTCCTTCTTCTTCTTCTCATTCTCACTTTTTTTCTTCGTCTTCTTCTTCTTTCTTCTTCTCCTTCTTCTTCATCTCCTTCTTTTCATTATTCTTCTTCTCTTTCTTCTTCTTCTTCTTTCTCCTTTTTCTTCCCCTTCTTCTTCTTCTTCTTTTCCTCCTCCTTCTAAGTAACTATAGATTATAGTCACACCACACCGGAGCGTATAAGCGACTACTGGTCACATTATTCTGACACCAGTGAACCAGCTGAGTGTAAGAGGAAAATAATATGGTCAAACGTTGGCCAATCCGGGATTCGAACCAGGTACCTTTTGGTTACTAGTAAGCCGCTTTACCAACTGAGCTACCCGGCCTTTCCCTTCTCCTCCTTCTCCTTTTTCTTCTTCTCCTTCTTCTTCTTATTCTCCTTCTCCTTCTTATTCTCCTTCTCCTTCTTATTCTCCTTCTCATTCTCCTTCTCCTCCTCCTTCTTCTTCTTCTCATTCTCATTATCCTTTTCTTCTTCTTCTTCTTCTTCTTCTTCTTCTTCTTCTTCTTCTTCTTCTTCTTCTTCTTCTCCTCCTCCTCCTTCTCCTCCTCCTAAGTAACTGTAGATTATAGTCACACGACACCGGAGCCCTGTATGCGACTACTGGTCACATTATTCTGACACCAGCGAAGCAGTTGATGGTAAGGAGAAAACAATATGGTCACACGTTGGCCAATCCGGGATTCGAACCAGGGACTTTTTGAAAAAGGGCAAACTGAGATATGTTTATGGAACTGTTATGTATCACTTACAAGACCCTTTACACATTTAAACACCACAGACTTCTGAGAAAGAAAGTTCATCAGTAATTATGGAAGTTCACATGCAATTAAAAAGAGCTTTTTTGATTGTTGATGGTGGCTTTCAAGGTCAAGAACGACGTTCAAGGTGGCAGAGAGAAAAAAAAGAGAAATGTCCCGCCATTTGTCGAAGTCTCATGAGATGGAATTGCCCACGCCAAGTTGAATGGTACGGTGCCTACTGGCGTAAATCAATGCTTTGTGGTGGCAGAAGAATCAGTGTGGTGAGATGTTACTGTGTAGAACTGTCAAGCCCCATGTGAAGGCTAACAGTCAACGTTATACGTATCGTAAAGTAATATATTGGTCACTATTGAATGAAGGTGTATGTATCTCTTCTACCTTTTATGATTATATGAATTGTAATGCGCTGGCTGTCAACTTTAAAACTATTGTGAAGATCGGTGACACCACCTTTGCTCCGAAAGCACAGAAGACTACTATATTACTTATGAAATATCCTGCAGTGTTTCGGGTTAAGCACAGTTGTGCGTCAATTACGCACAAAATATGAAAAATGACGCAAAAAAGTTTGTATGGTTAATTTTCCTGAATCGCTGAAGTCCAACTAATGACAAATGAGTGGCCAACTAATAGCAGACGATTCAAAGGTTGTGTCGCGAGTTTTCGTCCTTTAAAACCACATGCGCGCTATGTATACTTCCTCTATATAATAATGTTACTGATCACATGTTTTTTCATTCCCTTACGAACCAAATTCGGGACTCTCAAAATTTGCAAAAGGATTCTTAAATATTGATAAATGAGAGTTCCATGGGCTCTTATTTATTTTTTTTTGTGTGGAGAAAACACTGATATCGTGGGTACGTTGTTTGCCCATCCATTCTTTGGATTTCAGTGCTGGCGCCAACTCGGTTAAATCTCTTCGACACCCCGGTGTGTTATGGCGCCCAGAAGCCATGTAGAATGGAAACACGCATTATGTTTCAGAGATCATGAGCTATAAGAGAACTTTTACATACCCTGGCTTTGATACACTGTATACTCTGTGTATGGAGACAGCAAACCTGAGAAGACTTCCACCACCCCCCATATAACTACCACCAATACAAAACTCAGAATTATTATCACTTTCCTACTCAATGTATGGAGACCCCCGTTTCGGGAGAACCCCGTAGTAAAAGTGCCAGGCGGGTCCGCTAGCCACAAAGACTGTATGTGAGTTGTTGCGCTGTCCATCATCCTTGGTCAAGACAGATAGTGATTGGTGTGCGTCCAGACCAGAGACAGCTCGCAAATCACGACCCAAGTTATAAAACGGGCAAAAGGACCAAAAGCTATTTTTGTGGGGAATCAACGAACGACACTTTATGAATACAAAAAGGTCATATTACACATGGCACATTGTAAGCTAAGGACATAAACACACACACACACAAAATTATAACGACAGCAAAGTCATTCTTTTCTCTTCCACATTCTTCCCGCTCTTAGACATCTTTGTTGTCCTTGGTAGGAAATGAGATTAGTAAAATGAGATGGGGGTGTATTATGGGGGTTCATGCGGGGTGAGGGTGGGAAGTGGGTGAGCTTAGGGACAATGATGAATCATCGTTGGATTTTGATTGATTCGGAAACATTGAATGCCTCTCCGTTTCTCAGCAATCATCTGCGGTTGTCTTTGCTGAAATGCCACTGTTAAATTGCCAGAAATTTAAGAGAAAGATCCAATTCAACGCTGAGAGTCATCAGCTAATGCAAAGGGTAAGGACGGGGCAACCTAATTAAAGGCACAAACATTTAAAATATAATAACTACAGGACAACATTTCACAAACGTTTAGGTTTAAAGTGTGTCTGAGGTCACAATCCAAGTGCGAAAACATTTTTTGTCCAATAAAATATCTAATTCACGCTAGCAGATTATTTTTTGCTTATAATTATGGTAATATATTTTAATGTGTCTAATAATTGCGAAATCTGACACTAAACGCTCTTCTGAAAGCATAACCTTGGTTACTTCTCTCCTTCGGATGAGAGTATAAACCGAACCGAGGTCTAGTCTGTGTGTCGCATACATTCCATCATAACGGACTTTAAAGATCCTGACGCTCATGTCCTAGACGAGTGAGTGCCGGTAACAAGAACACACCCAGCATGCACTTGGTCCTTCTCCCCCATCCCTGGCTGGCCATGATAGTGCTCAGTTGTCCGGGCGTCAGACCATGCGCCCAAAGGCGGTTTGAGTTAGATCCTGTATCGGCCAGCGCCTAGAGTCTGGTCAAGTACGGCGAGATAAGTGCGCTATAAAAATCCTCAATAATAATAATAATAATAATAATAATAATAATAATAATAATAATAATAATAATAAAATAATAATAATAATACTTGCCCATGATGCAGAGTCAGTCACTACGGGGCAGCAGCATACATGATCTAAACCTACAATGGGCTATTTTGTGTGACGTATTTTGTGGCTATGCAATTAATACAGCCTCGCTCATTGTCATGCTTCTTCACCAGGTGTGTTAGCGATGGCATCACATCAACAGGTTTGCTACCCCCCCCCCCCCCCCGACCCCACCCTCCTTCTAGATCTGTCACAAGAGGCTAGTTTGGCCACTGCAGTAAGGCTTCGTGCCTCTAAAAGTTCATCCTTCTTTGGCCTTTGTAACTTAAATTCGATGCCTAGAAGACGACAAAAGTTAGGTTTGTTCTAAGTATGTGTTGGGGAAAATGTTCACTAGGTATGCCGTGACATAATCCAGCTGACCTATATCTAGGGCTTAGCACAGGCATTCGCGATGACGTGAGTGAATCAGCGGCGTCTACCAGGCAACTGCGCAGGTACCCGGCTTCAACCCACGCGAGTGCGCTAAGGCTTATGGGATATAGCGGGCTTTAGCTTGCCACACCGTTAAGGTGTTTAAACCGCACCCGAGTGGGACGGACGCTCTGAAAGTTTTCTCTCAGAAGACTACGCAGGTAACGGGTGAAATCCATTCATCCCATTATAGCCGTAGCCTGACATTAAATGATCGGTCTTTTGTTTCACGGCGATTTATTGGTATTTTTATTGGTTTATGCTTGTAAAGTCTTGCCATGTTTTATAATTGTGAATGTTGGTCGACACCAGGAAGTAGCCCTACTGACCCATTGTTGTTTCTCCTATGTGTATTATTGCAGACCAGTGGCTGTACCGGAAAAGGTGTATATTAATAATTACTTCTCCCTGTGTTTATTTTAGCCATGGTATAAGCCTATATATATATAGAATTATGTTGGAGATTCCAGTGGACCACGGACTTAGAAGATTGTTCGTCTCTTATCTGTATAAGTGGAGACGATCTCGCTGAGGGCTGTTTCTGCCAACAGTGAGATGCTCTGCACTCCCTTTGTAAGCAAGGCGTTGCAGAAACTCGTCTTATGTTTTGCAGACGAGCAAGCTTGGTCCGCGGCAAGAGATAGACCCACTGAGAGTCAATCCGGACACGCGGCCTGCACTTGAGCAGAGGGCACTGAGCTCCGATAGCTCAGTAGTCAACAAACGAGACGAGGAGAAAGCATCGATGTTCCAGTTAAGTGTCGTAGAATAAGTGCACGAACACTGATGTATAGGGACTGTGCGGTAGTTCACTCTTCCGGAAAAAGAACATTAGGCCAAAAAGAACAAAAGGCCCAGGGATGACACAGTAGCAAGAACCGCGAACAGTAGCAGAATAGATCCATTAAAGGTCTAACAATTCTCCAAACTACTCGAAGTGAATTTTGGACTGTTAAGTTAATCCTAGTTATATTACGTCTTGGACATTTAAGTTAACGCAGCGCTTAGATAATTGGGTATAGAGTAGAGAAAATGTGTGATATTTACTGTTAACGAGTGGCTGGACAACCTATGATTCATAGCCGTGCGAGAGCTAGTGTGCCAGTGAATCTTTTACACTTTTCTCCCTATCTCTGTAACCCCATCCTCACACAGATCTGACTGAAAATATACAAGTTTTAGGATTAGTCATAGGGCGATCTAACTAGCCGATCCCCGCCGACGAAAGACGAGTGGGTCATAGCATTCCATTGTGCAGAGCCCAGTAACAATAGAACCCACCTTCACAATATCACCGTGCTCTCGAGAGCAAACTTGCCACTACGGTAGTGTCGATCAAGTGTTAACGGTACAGAGTCTTGCAAGTGCGAACTAAGCCCTGAGCTTGCGTCGGCTGTTTCCGGAGCGATTTCCGTTACCGTTCGGATTTGGTCAGAAAGGCGCCTCATTATTATTGCTTTTGCGCTTATGAGAAAGGTTTCACCCCAAAAGTTTGGATTATTTAAATTATGATATTACTTTTGTCATTTAAAAGTTTGAACATTTGACATCAGACACACTTTAACTACAGTTATTATAGACACAGGCATGCCACATCTACGTGTCTTATCCTATAACTTTCAATCTTTTTTATATACGCACACACTCTCTCTCTCTCTCTCTCTCTCTCTCTCTCTCTCTCTCTCTCTCTCTCTCACGCACACTCACACACACACACACACACACACACAGTGTGTGGTCCTGATTCGGCTCTTTCAGTCCGCTGGATCCTATAAACAATGACTAACTAACACACACACAAAGTTTATGACACACACACACACACACACATTACTTCCGCTTTTCAATTCGTCATTATACTCTCTCCCTCTCTCTCCATCCCCCTCACTTTCTCCCTCTTTCTCTCTTTCTCTCTCTTTCTCCCTCTCTCGCTCTCTCTCTCTCTCCTCTCTCATGTCACCTTGTGATCATTCTGCTGACCAGCCTTGCTATTTGACCTGCAATATTTACTCTCTTCTTTATCACTCAGTTAAATCAACATTAAAATCAGATCGAAGTCAGCTGAGCTGCAGGAGGCAATTATATTTTTAACTTTCTCTGTCTCTCAGTCTATCTGCCTTCCTGGCTGCCTGCCTGCCTATTTCTCTCTCTCTGTCTGTCTGTCTGTCTGTCTGTCTGTCTCTCTCTCTCTCTCTCTCAAAATCGCTCTCTTCCCCAATAACCATTGGATAAACTTTTGATCAGACATAACAGGAACATTACTGGAGTTAATGGTCGGCTATTGTACTATACGCACCGTGATTTTATACAACGATGATGATGATGATGATGATGATGATGATGATGATGATGATGATGATGGCGATGATAATGATAATGATAATTTTTTAAAAAGATTTTAATGCTTTATTGTCCCTTTTTATCGGGAAATTCTGGGCCGCCTCCCCTGTGGAAGGCGTAGTCGCAGCCTGTGGCGCGCCCAAACCCAACCTACCTAACATTAGTTGTGATTTTTGAAATTTAGAAATTCTTTAAATTTTTGAATTGTTTTTGAAATTTTGCTGGGGGAGCAAACCGGAGTACCCGGAGAAAACCCCCGAGACGTTGCCCGAGTCGAAAGTAAATAATATTCGGAGAAACATAACGCCCCGATGCAGGATCGAACCCACACCTGTCAGGCGCCATTGGTTTCTGGCCTGTGGACAAGGCAAGTTAGTCCCGCCTTAGCCCACTTGGCCACAACGCTCGCTCAGTGATGACGCTGATAAAAAAAATGTTTGCTATACTGAGGACAGTCACTGTGAACAAATGAAAAACTGCAGTTTAAAACTTGCGCTAAAAATGAACGATGAAGCTCGTACTGAAGAAGAAGTAGGAAGGACCAGGCCCAGAGTGGTGATTTACGCCCGACCCCGGCCCCTGTCACCCATTGGAGCGTACAATGCCAATAGATCAGCGCTTACTGTCATACTGGGCTTGTACTTTCCGATGATCCGAGGTCGTACCGGCGCAGTTTCAAAGGTATCAGAGGGTGAGAGGGCACCCATCGTGTACCGTAAAAAGGAACATTTCTTCAGCCTGGAACATAATAATGGCAGATCGGACAGGAGAATCAACGTCAGAGATTTCTACCACCTGCCAGTGGCCTTAATTTGAGTCATAGGTCTTAAAATGGACAGGGTGCGAAATCGAGACGGTCCTAGTTCTGTCCATATAGGAACAGTTTCAGAAGTCAGCAAAATGGGAAAGGCATAGTGTTACGTTTGAGACGTGCACGATAGATCCGATCTTTTTGTTTGGCAATGTATGCAATAACAGAGTGTATTTACCTTTGATATTGAGTTGTTGCTAGAAGAAACTTTGTGTAATGTTGGTAAGTTTCGTCGGTCGATATTATTGAGAATTTTCTAGAATTACTTGTTTACTATTTACCGAAGTTTCGAGATAGATCTGGCAATAGCTAAAGCGATTCTTATAACCTAATGACGTATCGCGTAAGACAGTGCATAGTTCCGGTGATGAGTTTTATTTTGATTGGGTGTTATTGCGTCACGCTGGAATGTTCGAACTTTTTATCGATTGCAGAGAGGTTATATAAGTAATGCACCATCAGCTTGTGGAGTGATTTATAGAGTTTTGAGATTTATGATGAATTTTTATGATAATTATTGAAGTGATTTTCGGAAAGCGATCTTGTATGCAGTTGTTGATTTTCGCTGAATAAAGTTGGAAAACTTTATACGACGACTCCTGCCTTGTTGCTGAGTGAACAAGCTGCGTGGATAAACGATAAACTAATTCGAGTTACACTTATCAAGCATCGGGGCTGAATCAACTATTGATAAATAACACGTGTAATACATAGCCACAAATTTATACCATGTTAGAGATGCTACAGAGAAAGGATCAGAGTGTGAGATAACACAGTTCCCGTCGTCTGTGATTTATAATCTCTTCAGCCTGGAACATAGGGAAAACATAGCGAAAGGTTTCACGTCATCGAACACCTGACGATGATGATGAAGACGACGACCACGACGACGATGGCTCAGATAGTAGCCCATCGTTCCTTGTTTTCATTATTTTAGCTTTTTATAGGATAAAGGCGAGTCGCAACATCCGCCACAAAATGTAACAATTTTGAAAATGAAAACCAAAGGGGCTGATTTTCAGCTATGTGTGCGAGCGTCTGGAAATGCATTTGAATGGG
>JBAHVR010000392.1:1282500-1570043 GCA_036898135.1 Oncomelania hupensis | reverse complement strand
TGTATCTGATTCAGCCCCGATGCTTGAAATCCTGATAGTTGTGTAACTCAGATTCGTTTATCCACGCAACCCGTCCAAACAGCATACAAGTCACAAAGTCGACGTATGAAGTTTTCCGCTTTTATTCCGCACACATCAACAACTGCATACAATTCTCAACTCAACTCAACAACTTTCACAGCAACTCTTCAGCTTCACTATCAACAACTTTACTATCTCTCAACAGCAACTCGGCACACGATTAAATAACCTCTCTCTTTTCTCGAACAATTTGGTACATGGTAGAAATGACGCACTGCCACCAATCGAACTAAAGATCGTCATCACTGGCTTACGTCATACACATTTCCTCTACTTCCGGGAACATTCACGACCTTCGATATCCATCGGGAAATTTCTATCGACAGTAATAAACATGCAGATCCCGAAAATTCTCCAATATCGACTAACGCAAATCATCAACGTTATACAAAGCCTCTCCTAACAACAATGCAAACTCAAATCAAAGGTAAATAAACTCCATTATTGAATACTTTGCAAAACGAAACGATTAGATCTATCGTACACGTTTCCGACGTACTACCATTCGCGTTTCAACGTAACATAACCCCCCACTCAAGAAGAAATTTACCCAATTTCTTTCAACAACGTTGAAACGTAATGCACAAACAATGTACAGAATTAAAACTTATTTCAGACTGTCTGAACACTGTCAATGTTCTCAACTCATTCACACAAAGTTTCTCATCTGCAAGTCTTTCTGGATACTGTCAATGTTCACAGTTCATTCACACAGAGTCATTGTTTCTCATCTGCAAATCTTTCTGGATACTGTCAATGTTCACAGATCATTTACCCAGTCAACGTTTTTCATTTTCAAGTCTGTCATTACCAATATTCTTAGTTCATCCACACAGTCAATGTTCTTTCATTCGCAAGGGAACGACGCCCTCGTCAGTTGCGGTCGTCATCGGCCCAGGGTCAAAGACGATGATCACGTGGGCTTCCCTGGAATCAGTGCGTCCTCCGTTGTCTCCTTCTTCCATCGAATGTCCGACGCAGTCGACGTTGTCAGCTCCCAGAATGCATTTGCTGGGTCTCACGGTCAGGTTGGCTTCTGCGGGACGGTGGAAAGGCTCCCTCAAGGTCTGCAGATGCTCCTTCCAGGTCTGGGTGTGGACTTCATGTTCGACCAAAGTCGTAGAGCCTGGGACATCATTGAAGTTATGGGGAAATTCGCCCATAAGGTCTTTGAGCTCCAACTTTTGACCTTCCGTCAAGCCTGGTCCTAGCTTAATATCATTGATGCCTTCTTTGCTGTGGAAGTCTCCCAGTTCCAACAGTTCTTCGCTGTCAAAGCTGTCGTCGGTCACAGCTGCTGTGGCTGCGTGCACAGTCTCTGATGGCCTTTCCACGTACAGCTTAAGGAGGTTGGCGTGGTATATCTTGGAATGCTGGCCGACCTTCACCTTGTAGTCGTTGATTCCCACCACGGTCTCCACTTCGTACGGGCCTTTCCACTGCATCAGCAACTTATTGTGATCGGTAGGTAGCAGCACCAGCACTTTGTTGCCAGGTTTGAACTTCCTGTTCACAGCCCTACGGTCATAGTAGTGCTTTCCACAGTCCTGGGACTTCTTCAGGTTTTCTCTGGCTATCTCGAGAGTCTGCTCCAGCTTCTCCCGTAGCTCAAACACGTACTGGTAGCTGTTCTTCACCTCTGGGGTGTCTACTTCCTTCGTCCACAGTTCTTTTAGGATGTGCATCGGCCCTCGGATGGTTCTTCCGTACAGCAGCTCGAACGGAGAGAAGCCGGTGGACTCCTGCGGTACTTCTCTGTAGGCGAAAAGTAAGGCGTTGATGTAGCGATGCCATTGTCTGGGCTGCTCGCTGCACAGTTTCTTCAAGGTGGACTTCAGCGTAGCATTGAACTTTTCGACAAGCCCGTTGCACATCGGATGGTAGGGTGTCGTAGTCAAATGCCGGATGCTCGGCAGTCTGTTGACCTCCTTCATGCAGTCAGAGACGAACTGCGTCCCGAGGTCTGTCAGAATTTCTTCAGGCACTCCAAGTCTACTGAACATGTCCACTAGTGCCTCTGCTACAGTTTCAGTGTCGATCTTCTTCAGTGGCACTGCTTCTGGGTACCGAGTCGCATAGTCCACTAAAGTCAGTACCCATCGATGACCTTCTTCACTCGGAGGTCTTATTTCGCCGATTAAGTCTAAGGCCACCCTCTTGAAAGGTCGGTCGATCAGAGGCATCCTCTGCATAGGCACTTTCGGGACCCTTCCTCGAGGTATGGTCTTCTGGCAAATGTCACATGATCGGCAAAAACGGCTGACGTCCGCATGAAGTCCTGGCCAGTAGAACACCGCCTGGATTCTATCTGACGTCTTCTTGATGCCTAGGTGACCTCCCATGATTGAGTCATGCGCTACTTCCATCACCTGGCGCCTTATGGGTAACGGTACCAATACTTGACGTAGTGGTTTCCCTCCGTTGACCCTCGGGTGCTGGAAGATTCGATACAGGATCTTGGCCTTCACCTCAAAATAGACCGTGCCACTGCCCTTTGTCACGTGGTCTTGGCGGTTCCTGTACTTGTTTAAAGTACTGTCAGCTTCCTGGAGCTGGGTCAGCTTATCTCTGTCCACGATGGCAGCTTTAGAGTTGTCGGCGACCTTCAGTGGCGTAGACGTCTTGTCTCTCTTGGCCTGGGCCCTGGTAGTAACAGCACCGACGATCTCTGGTCGGCAGGGCTGAGCCGGAGTAGCCACATTATCCCGTAGCAGCTCTGTAAGGTCTCCATCGGGAAATGGCAATGGATCCTCCTCCACAACTTCGACGCGTTGGGTTGAGGCAGGACTCCACTCTGGATCGGGGTCGTCGGGTCGTCTCGCGCCGTCGATGTTCCCGATCATCAAATCATACAGCGGCTTCTTCAGGCAAACCGCTTCGACTTCGCCTATGTAGAAAGGGGTGTTGACATGAATCTTCGCAACTGGCGCTCTCACACATTTGCTGTCAGCCATGAGTGTCCATTTAGAATCGCCAGTGAACTGTTCTTTAGCGATTAGATCTTCTCTGACAATGACCCCACTACAGCCAGAGTCTCTTAAGACAGTCACTTCATGATTTCCGACGCGTCCCTTTGAAACAGGCATGTTCTGGACGGTCACAGCTGCGCTGGCGACGACGGGGATGGATTTTCCGTTGGCAAGGAGAAGTTGGCCATCGGTCATGCACTCTTGCACGTCCGCAGGAGTAGCTGTGCGCTTGGTCTCACTCGGAAGAATGACGCTCCCGCCGCACACTTGATGGTCAGATCTACTGGTTTGCCGTTGATTGGAGAAACGTCTCTGTCGGTTGCCCACTGCTGCATTGTCCGTACTGCTCCGCTGTACGCTATTTTTGTTTTGAGGACAATTAGCCGCTCTGTGGTCTGTAGCGTTGCAGGTGAAACAGCCTCTTGAATGCCCTTCCCTGGGAGGAGGCGTGGAGTCCGTCTGTCTCTGGCTCGTCTGGCTCCCTTGGATCTGGTTCACATGGTTTCCAGTCTTCTGAAAAGGTTTCGTCGCGCTGGGTGGCCCCAGGGTTTTCCCATGAGCGATGAGATATCTTTCAGCAGCCTCAGTCACATCTTTAAGCGTCTGCAGCTTTTGTTCTTCTAAGTGGGTCGCTAGGTCCTTGTGACAGGCATTGAGAAATTGTTCTTTCACAATCAGGTCATGGAGACTGTCGTAAGACTTCATTTCGCCTGATAACTCCACCCACTTGTGTAGATATGACGACAGGCGCTCCACAAACTGCTTTGGCGTCTCGTCTGACTTAGGCCGGCATTCACGGAAGCGTTTACGGTAGCCCTTCTCTGTAAAGTTGTAGCACTGCAACAGGGCCTCTTTCAAGACGTCGTAGTTTTTGGCGTCATCGTTCGACAGTCTGGTGTAAACTTCGAGAGCTTGCCCCGTCAGAAGTGCACTCAGTCGAATCGCCCAGTCTCGAGGTTGCCAATTGGAGCTTTCGGCGAACCTTTCGAATCTCGCCAGATAGCTGTCGATCTGGTCCTTCCCGTCGACGAAAGCTGGCAATTTTGGAGCCGTATGGTCGTTGGTGACTTGTGGCGCATGCTGATTGTTCTGGATACGCGCCAACTCTAGCTGGTACTGACGATCTCTTTCTTGCTGCTGCTGTTCAATTTCCAGACGCTTCAGTTCAAATTCTCTGTCTTCACGACGTCGCTGCTCCTCTATTTCTCTTTCTTCACGACGTCGTTGCTCTTCTTTTTCTTGCCGCTGCTGTTCAATTTCTAGACGCTTCTGTTCTAGTTCTATTTCTTTTTCTAGACGCTTCTCTTCCAATTCTCTTTCTCGTATTCTCTCCTGAGACTTGACGTACTCCGTCAGCTGCTTGCCTTTTAGATTCAGTTCAACCCCTTTCTGCCAGAAGTCAGCCATCTTGATGCTTCTGGAAAGTTCTTTTCAAGAAAGTTCTTTTCTGGAAGGTTCTTCTTCTAGAAAGTTCTTGACTGTAGAGTTCTTTTTTTCTGGAAAGTTCTTGACTGTGCTGTACCTTTCTAGACTGTTCTAGAACAGCACGCTTTCTGCAGTAGCGCTGATGCTTGTCACTAGTCGCCTTCGTTGACGCAGGCCCCGCTGTCCTCGTCGTATGCGACGCTGCACCACGCTGGTGTTGATGTATACGCTCCTGTGCTGAAGTAGACGCGACGTCCGCTCGTCGCTCTCTCTAATACTGGCGATGTAGCTCCGAGACTGTCCCTCGACGTAGTCCTGCGGCAGCCACGTAGTCCCGCTCAGTTGTTCGCTCACGAAGCAACTCTTCGGCGACTACACGCCCTTGCAGTCAACCCGAATCTATCGGATGTAGTCCCAGTATGTTGGCCCCTCTCGACGCAACTCGTTGGCGGCTACCCTCGATGACTGCCTCTCGTAACGTTGACTCGCTTGTTGTAGCAGTTGAACCCTTGGCTATGGCGTGAATCGCGGCTTGACCCCCAAAATGTTACACTCAGTTCGATGATGGTGTTTTTCTTTATCAGTATTTGATTCAGCCCCGATGCTTGAATTCCTGATAGTTGTGTAACTCAGATTCGTTTATCCACGCAACCCGTCCAAACAGCATACAAGTCACAAAGTCGACGTATGAAGTTTTCCGCTTTTATTCAGCACACATCAACAACTGCATACAATTCTCAACTCAACTCAACAACTTTCACAGCAACTCTTCAGCTTCACTATCAACAACTTTACTATCTCTCAACAGCAACTCGGCACACGATTAAATAACCTCTCTCTTTTCTCGAACAATTTGGTACATGGTAGAAATGACGCACTGCCACCAATCGAACTAAAGATCGTCATCACTGGCTTACGTCATACACATTTCCTCTACTTCCGGGAACATTCACGACCTTCGATATCCATCGGGAAATTTCTATCGACAGTAATAAACATGCAGATCCCGAAAATTCTCCAATATCGACTAACGCAAATCATCAACGTTATACAAAGCCTCTCCTAACAACAATGCAAACTCAAATCAAAGGTAAATAAACTCCATTATTGAATACTTTGCAAAACGAAACGATTAGATCTATCGTACACGTTTCCGACGTACTACCATTCGCGTTTCAACGTAACAAACTCTTCTCTTCCAATACTATACACATTTATGGAGCTGCGGTGCTCTTCATAGAATCAACCTTGGCGCTATTCCTGGGCAATTTTGCAACCTACTTTCCTTTACCTACCGTTTCCTTATCCTCCTGCTATGTCCCATCTTCTTCTTGTCCTTCATGGCCTTTTTCTAAGGTCAAAGAGGTGATGGCATCTTTCGAAAGTCTTGGAAGGGGCGGAGGTGGGGGGGGGGGGGGGTAGGGGTGATGAAGGGGGATCCCCAAGACTTTTATCATGGAAATGGCTCGCGAGTTGCTCCTTCATCTTTCTGTTATGTAAATGATTTCTGTTAGAGAGAACGAGTCAAAATAGATTACGTAAGTCGAGGGTCTTTTCAGGCGTTGTGACACAAGTTTCAGAAGAAACATTTGCTACATTTCCTAAAGAGGTCTTTGGGTCTAAGAAGATTTATGTTTGTCACCCTCCGTTCTTTACTTCTCTTCCTCCATGTCTATCCCCCCACCCCCTCTGCCCCGTCCTCATTTCTTTTCTCGGGGAACGGGGCGAGGGTGGGAGATGGACACATAATTTTTATAATCTACTTTTTCCTTCTTCCTCTCTCCTCCTCACCCCCTCCTAATCCCATCCCCATCATCATCAGCAGCAGCAGCAGCATCATGAGCATCATCATCCTCCAACTTCTACTACTACTACTACTACTACTACTACTACTACTACTACTACTACTACTACTACTACTACTACTACTACTACTACGCTATCATCATGATTATTGTCATCATTATCTCCTTCTTCTTCTCTTCTTCCTCTTTTTGTTGTTGTTGCCCTCTTCCTCCTCCCTTTCTTCCTTTTGATTCTTCATCATCTTCTACTTCTTCTCTTCCTCCCTCTCACCCATGACTCCGCTCCTTCTTCCCTTTTCTCTTTCTGGCTTCTCAGATCTTTCAATTTCCGGTGTCATGGCCGGCAGGGTGTTGCTGAAAGAGGCCCCGCACTAAACAGAAGAGCTGGCTTTCTCACCAATGAGCGGTCGGCTGTGAAAATGGAAAGTATACAACATCATTACATCAAGAAGATGCTCCTTTCTCACGCTGGGATGGGTTCTGCTTGCACTCCGTAGGTGTTTCCCTGTAAAATGCCTATCTTTTTTCATTTACTGGTCCCTCCCCCCCCCCTCTCCTCACAGTACAAAGATGTACAACTGTAATGTTTTGGTTCGCGTACCAAAGCTCTACGGTCCCCGCACATGAATTCTGCTTGCAAGCCGCAAGTGTTTTGCTATAAAATGCGTTATCTTGTTCATTAATACCTCCACTGCACAAAGCTACGTACAACATGTTTTGGGCGCCGCACACCAAAGATGAAGCTGGAAAAAAAAATATAGGAGGGTTAGCTTCAAGATTCTCTCACGACCACCGTAACTACGGGTTTTGCTTGCCAAACCTTACACAGTTTGCGGTAGAATGCAAGTCTTCTTTTTTTTCCTATAGTGACTCCCACACTACGAAGATGTACAACTTTGAGCTTATTCATTGAGCATGGGCTTTGAAGTGGCCTACATTAACATCAAGACCAACATCAATAATTTCGACGAGTTTCGGTCTCAACAGCCAAAATTCTAAGGTCCGCCGCACTGGCTGATATTGGGGGAGTGCTTTTAGAACGTTATCAGTATTATTTCACCAGGAAGCGTCTGTTGTAATCTGATGCGAAGTTCTGCTTTGCAACCCATAGTTGGGTTGTGTTTGTTGTTGTAGTTGTTGTTTTGGGTTGTTTGTGCTGTTAGAGATTGTTTGTTGTTTTTTTCATTATTTTCGTCGTCACTGCAAGTTCAAGATGTACATCGCTGTTTTAAACCACCGCTGTAGGTCTAAATGTAACGTAGAGGTCGGTATACTGGAGTCACTTTTGTACTCCTTCTTTTCTATGTCAGTACAAGTTTTTTCACTCTGGTGCAAGATGTACACAGCTTTTAGTTGTGTTGAAACTTGAATCTTGAAAAACAAATTCAAGTCACGGTTTATTTTGCATGAATTCCTCACCTCCCCCTTCCCCCCTCCAATCCACCACCTTCCTCTTCCTGGACTAAGGATACTCAATTACAGGTTGAAGATGTACACCGCCGTACTGTTTACCTTTTTCTTTGTCACTTGGGACTGAAGGTGTATAGTTACACAACTTTTGTTTCTTCCTTTCTTTTTCTGGTTGTCACTTGTCATGCCCCCAGGGTTCTCATTCCAGACACACAACAAAGCGGTAAAGTGGTAAATCTTGGCCGTTCTCCAGGGCTACTGGGGTTCCGGGCGTTAAGGGGCAGGTGATTGAGTGAGAAGACGCGCCTTTAACACAAACCTGGAGGCGCCCTGTTTCCCAAACCCTTAGACCCAACACACATGTACAATCTCTTTTGCCCAGCTACTGTGACGCGTGCTCTTCTGAAGGCTCGGGAGCCACGCAATCTCGCTTTCCTCTAACCAAAAGACCAAGCGACTAAGTGAAAAGTGAAAAGACGCATAATAAGACTGGTCAACCTAGTATTAATCTAGTATTTAACTTTAAGAACTTTAACATGGTCCCATGTTAACGGAGCAAAAGGACGGCTGATGGCAGCTGTCTTGGAAACAAAGTGTATATGATGTGATGTGAGTGAAGGGAGAAGGGGAGGGAAGGACGGTGGGAGCGAGAGATACAGAGAGAGAGAGAGAGAGAGAGAGAGAGAGAGAGAGAGAGAGAGAGAAGCGCACTTTTACGTTAAATATAGTTTGAAGCAAAGTATATTATGTAACTGATCGTGGGGGGAAGGGGCGGAGAGAGAAGAGATTATGCTTTCGTGATGACATGTATGTGTCAAGACGTGCATTAAAAAAAAAATTAATAAAGACTTCAATTAAGTGTTATCTCCATCATCAGTACACGACCACAAGAAATTGTATTTATTTCTCATTTAGCCTTAAGCTTCTGTAACATATTATTTAATAGATCTAAAACTATATAAGGTCCATAGGGACAATATAGGCTTAATTGAAAGGATTTTGCTCAGCCTGAAGTTTTTTTGTAAAACAATACATACATATCTAAGGTCCATAGGTACAATATAATTGTCTTTATAATTACAGACGATGGAAAGATGCCATTCAGCCTGAAGCATCTGTAAACTACTACATTATATTGTATTTAAGGTCCATAGTAATTAATATACAACCTATCAAACTAGATAGTACGGAAGGACAGTTTGGCTACCATAAGATCTACTGTTACATGATTACATACTGATGACACGGACAATCAAATCACAATCTCCAGACACGGCCAAAGGGGGACATTAGTATCGTCATTGTGCCACATCACAGTACAGTATTTGGCACGATTACTAGTCTTTATAGTCTAGATAGTATTTAGTATTATTGGTCGATAGAGGTCAAATATTTAATGTGGTTTGTAGTCCATCAGGTGTCGTTGGCTTTTCTGTACAGGAGGTTATGTGCCAGGTTGGGATGGAGGGGTGTAGGGGTGTGGAGGGTCCTTGACCCCACCGCATCCCACTCTCTCTCTCCATTATTTCCCCCTTTCTCTCTTTGGCTCTTTCTTCCTCTCCCCCACTTCTCTCTCTTCTTTCTCTGTCTGTCTCTCTGTCTCCTTTCTCTGTGTTTGTCTGTCTGTCTGTCTCTCCTTTCCCTGTCTTGTCTCTGTCTTCTCTCTCTCTGTCTCTCTCGCTGCGTTTTGGGGTGTGTTAACATGTATGTGTGTGTGTGTGTGTGTGTGAGTGTTTAGGTGCGGGTGTACTTTATAGAGAATGAGAGGGAGCGAGGAAGGGCGAGAGATACATAGAAGGAGAGAGGGAGAAGGAGCTATAGTGACAGCTAAGGTATTCCGGGCAGATCCAGGGGCTCTTGTTGTTCCCGCGTCCGTTCTCTTTTCTCTGATCAAGTTTCCCAGTCTCAAGAGATTGGACGTTCTTAGGAGGAGCGATCCTCGACCTGCAACATTTTCATGGTAGTTTTTTTATCTTCATCTCCTTCTTCTTCTCCTTCTTCTCTTTCTTCTTCCCCTTCTCTTTGTTGGTGTTCTTCTTCTTCTTCTTCTTCTTCTTCTTCTTCTTCTTCTTCTTCTTCTTCTTCTTCTTCTTCTTCTTCTTCTTCTTCTTCTTCTTCTTCTTCTCCTTGTTCTCTTTCTTCTTCTCCTTCTCCTTCCTCTTCTTCTTCATCTTCTTCTTCTTCTTCCTCTTCTTCTTCTTCTTCTTCTTCTTCTTCTTCTTCTTCTTCTTCTTCTTCTTCTTCTTCTTCTTCTTCTTCTTCTTCTTCTTCTTCTCCTTCTTCACACCCCTTGGGGTCATGAGCAATCTTGCCACTGTAGATTGTTCTAACCTATAAAGGGAAAAGTGAAAGCCCCAGTTGAAAACCTGTCTTTCCTTTATAGGCATGACCGATTCACTGCGGTAACTGGGGTTCCAGTATAAATAGTGTCCCCACTTTCTGGAAATTTAGTGCTTTAAATTCCCACTGTCGCTGTCTTCCTCATTTGCTCTTTCCCATTCCTGCTCTGTCCTATCACTCTGCTATACTATCTTCTTTTTCGCTGGATCAATGACCTACCTTTTTTCTTGAAAACTCTTCCTGGACAAGACTCCTTGTTTGTGTGTGAGGTCTGTTGGATCAGCTTGGGAGTGTTGGACGCTTTCTGCCGGGTGGTCACTAGGGCTTCCTATGATGTTATTATTTAGCAATATAGGCATTTTATATGTATGTGTTTTGTTGATAATTTATACTGAGGTTTGTATTCTATTTTGTTTTTGTAACCGGGGGTTCGAGTAGTTGGGGTAAAGCCTCAGCCGTCCCCTGCGTGGGATGTCTTTATTGTAAAGTGACTGGCCGGTGGAGGGCATTCAATTTTCCCACTAGGGTTGTTTCAGCAGATCTTTTATGCGGATCGGGGGTTGTCCGGTCCTGATTTGGCTCGGAAGAGTCCGCTGGACCTAAAGCAACAATCAATCAATCAATAAATCATTCTCCTTCTTCATCTTCTTCTCTTCCTTCTTCTTCTTCCTCTTCGTCTTCTTCTTCTTCTTCTCCTCCTCCTCCTGCAACATTTTCATGGGTTTTTTCTTCTTCTTCTCCTTCTTCTTCTTTTCCTTCTTCTTCTTCTCCTCCTCATTCTTCTTCTTCTCATCCTCCTCCTCCTCCTCCTTCTTCTTCTTCTTCTTCTTCTTCTTCTTCTTCTTCTTCTTCTTCTTCTTCTTCTTCTTCTTCTTCTTCTTATTCTTCTTCTTCTTCTTCTTCTTCTTCTTCTTCTTCTTCTGCAACAGTTTCATGGTTTTTTCTTCTTCTTCTTATTCTTCTTCTCGTTCTTCTTCTTCTTTTCCTTCTTCTTCTCCTTCTCCTCCTCTTCCTCATTCTTCTTCTCCTTCTTCTCCTGCAACATTTTCATGGGTTTTTTCTTCTTCTCCTCCTTATTCTCCTTCTTCGTCTCCTTCTCCTTCTTTTTCTTCTTTTCCTTCTTCTTCTTCTTCTTCTCCTTCTCCTCCTCCTCCTCCTTCTTCTCCTTCTCCTCCTCCTTCTCCTTCTTCTTCTTCTTTTCCTTCTTCTTATATTTCTTCTTATTTTCCTTCTTTTTCTCCTCTTCCTTCTTCTTCTTCTTCTCCTCCTTGTCCTTCTTCTTCCCCTTCTCCTTCTTCTTCTTCTTCTCCTCCTTGTCCTTCTTCTTCCCCTTCTTCTTTTTCTTCTTCTCCTGCAACATTTTCATGGGTTTTTTCTTCTTCTCCTCCTTCTTCTCCTTCTTCTTCTCCTCCGCCTCCTTCTTTTTTTTCTTCTACTCCTCCTCCTTCTTCTTCTTGGAGTTATATTTTATTATACTAAATCTGTCCATGTTATTTCATTCTCATCGCTTCTTAGTACAACACTTTCTTCTGTCCATCCATTTTTTTAGGGGGTTCACATCCTCTTTTTATATAAATGAGTTTGGAGATTTAAACCCTAACAAGGGATGTAACTCCTGTTTGTATAAAAGTTCCAGTTGCCTCCCTTAGCGCGAATTTGGAGACAAGGCTTCGCAAAATGAATTAGTGCGTGCTTTCTTTCTTTTGCCTCCCGTACTTTGCATGAAAACAAAATACAAAAACAAAAAATCTTCAGATTTTCGACGATTACAACATTAAACTATTACATTGTGTGTGCGTGTGCATGCGTGTGTGTGGGTGGGTGTGTGTGAGGGTGTGTGTGTGTGTGTGTGTGTGTGTGTGTTGACAATTTACGAATTATGCTTAGAATTTTTCAAGAGTGCGTACTAATATTTAATTGCTTTTTTTTCCTCCCTCCCCCAGCCCAACCCCAACCCCGCATGGATATGACAAATTCCTCGTTAAACTTGAAATTGCGTTAAATGGTGTGACATTCCTAGAATGTCCATTATTAATTCTCACATTAATTATTTGTCTAATGTATTCCTGACCCAAAGTATCCTGCTGAATCCGCCTTTCTCCATTTCTATCTCTCTCTCCCTCACTCTCTCAAAGCTGACACACACGCCCTCTTCAATGCTCATCTCAGACCGTTCCTACTCCGACTCCCCCAAACTGCCCATTCTCATCATAAAAGTAGTGAAAGGAGGGTCTTTGGCTCAATGGCTGTGCCTCTTTAGCTGTGTCGTCCATTCCACTGCTAAACGTCTTAGACATGCGGTACACGCTGCCCCTCCATCATGGCTACGACATCCAGCCTGCTGTTTGTTACCTCTGATGCCTACAAACATGGAGGTAACCTGCGACCACTGAGTCGTACGTAAGCTACAAAAATAGAGGCAACCTACCTCTCACGCTTGACGCAAGACGATGACGATGATGATGATAATGATCTTTTTACGCGCTCATCTCCACGCTGTAAGCATGCTCAGGGCGCAGCCATCTTGACACTGCACTGCTGAAAGGAGTGTGCGTGTATGACTCTTTGAAGTGAGAGTTTAAACCGAGGTCTAGTCTGTGCACGCATACACTTCCTGTCACGGACTTTAAATATCCTAACGCTCGTGTCTTAGAGGTGTTGGTGTCAGGTACATACGCTGCTCTGCTGGGGAAGATTAGCATGAAATTTTGTAGCGTCCATCTCGCCCTGGATGAAGCTACGCTGCGGCTGCTGTATTATCGCCGAGGAGCAACACTAATTTTGCCCCGCATAGAGAAGGAGAATTCAAACTCCAAACAAAATGACAAGTCATTCAATTAAACTTCCAGACACTTATCACTTAGCTCAAAATCAGCATTTGTAGGCGATGTTGTCGCTTGATCCTAAAGAAGTTAATTTTAACACATGGAATGGTGGGCCACTATCTGAACTATCTGCATGGAAGCAAGCAATTATCAAAATCGGTTTAGCCAATTTTGAGATAAAACTTAAAAGCGTATTGGTAGTATTATTGACCTCAGCTACCTTGACCTTGGAGAAAGAGCCATTTGAACGACACAAAAGGTGGCGTGTAGTGGTTACAATAGCTGCATCGTAAGAACGAGAGATTTGCGGAGTGCACACTCTTAAAGTCTCTGCTGCTTGCTGCTGCTGGGGCATGGGACGGCCACAATTCAATTGGGGACCATTTGGGGTCGCTTTCTCGCACTATTCAGGGGGCTGGGGGATGGGAAGGGGAGGGGGGTAGCACTGGGCGCAGTGATTCGTTGTGAAGACTGCATGCGAGCCCATAACTTCAGCATCACTGCCAGTAACGCCAACATCCTCTCTCCAGATGCTAACTCTAAAAAAATCTGCCGGGCAGTATGACGCAGAACAAAGTAAACTAAAAAGCCCCTTAATCTTTTTTTTATGAAGGAAAACGTTCTTTGCCGAATACTTGCTATCCGTCTTCATGGGGAACACAGAGTTGGATTTTCTTTTCTACATACATTGTTTTTATTCCAGTAGCGCAAAACCAAACCTAGCCATTTAACCAATGACTCACTCAGTGACAGAGCATTCCATTACAAACACTTTAGATTTAAAATACATTAATATCGGATGACCTAGCCGACGTGTATAAAAGTGTAAGAACACTAAAAGGGGAAAACATCAGACGTTTGTAAAATTGTCACTCTATATACTGTAGACAATTAACATCCTCGTCGAAACTGATGTAGAAATTCCTTGATCCTTCCGGCCTTTTGAATATCTTTTTTTTTTTAAAAGATATGACTTTGAAAGAGGTTTCTCTTGGGTTCAGTTCTTTTCCAACGCGGGGCAACACTTAGTCTGAATGGTAAACGAATCTTTGACATTGAACTCCTGAAGTCCAGAGCCTTTAGGATTAGTTGATTACCTCGCAAAGGACGTGGTGGAAGCGTCGTCAGTGTTTGAACTATCCCGGATGCGGTTGCAGCAGTCCCGACTAAACATGCACCGGAAGTAGATTCACCACGTCATTTCCGGTATACTTTTCAGCAGGATTTTTTTTCTGCTGGAAACCGGGACCGTTGTAGAGAAGATGTCAACAAAGGAAAAAGCAAATACGTTTTAACTGAAAATAAACGACAGAGAGAGAGAAGGGGGGGGGAGAAAGAGAGAGTGAGAGAGAGAGAGAGAGAGAGAGAGAGAGAGAGAGAGAGAGAGAGAGAGAGAGAGAGAGAGAGAGAGAGAGAGAGAGAGAGAGAGAGAGAGAGATTTCTTTGAATGTAATTATCAGCGCTTGGTTAGACGATGTTGTTTGGCAGCCATTAGCGGGTTAATGAAAACAAAATTGTTTCCCTTTTTCTCGCTTTTTGATGCCTTTGTCTTTTCCTCGGGCACGTTGACTTTGAAATTGTTGTTTGAAAGCATTCGGCTGTCGATGTCATTGATGAAAATAAGCGCGAACTTTGACTTCGAGCATCTGTGGTTCTGTATGTGGTTCTGTGTGTGTGTCTGTCTCTTTGTCCCTGTCTGTCCCTCTATCTCTCTCTCTTTATTCTCTGTCCTGCCTCTCTGTCTGTCTCTCTCTCTCTCTCTCTCTCTCTCTCTCTCTCTCTGTCTCTCACTCTTTTCATGCACACTTGTTCGCAGTTTACATTGCTACGCTGCAATGCCTTTTCTAATACATTATACTACTAATAATGGATGCTATTCACAACTTTCCGGTACCTCTCATAAAAACTCGTGGGTATCGCCATTATAAATTAAAACGAGGTTATATGAAACCAAGTTCCGCTTTGGCTTGTTTTGCTTTTATCAAAGCTTGATGCGTGACTTTTAAATATGGCAAATTGCCGAAAACGACGATTGTTAGAGCCAGAAAACGAGTGGGATACGTATAAAAACGGTGGAGGAAGTACATGCTCAGTGAAAGAATGCAAAAAACAATCGTAGAGGCCTGTATTTGTGGCGACTTCGGAGGTGCGTCGATCATCGACAGAAAGTGAAACAAGACCTGAAGACTCTTGTAGTTTTCCATAGCTTCGCCGTCGCAACCTTCACAAAACACGAAGTAACTGACTATGTTATGCAAGCGTTGTGGCCAAGTGGGCTAAGGCGGGACTAACTTGCCTTGTCCACAAGCCAGAAACCAATGGCGCCTGACAAGTGTGGGTTCGAGCCAGCATCTGGGCGTTATGTTTTTCCGAATATTTTTCAAAAATTCACAAATAATGTTAGGTAGGTAGGGTTTAGGCGCGCCACTGGCGATAGAAAGGAATAATAAACTGCAGCAAAAAAAATAAAAAATATGTGAGGGTACGATACAGGTGGCCAGTGACACATGTTATTATTCTTGAATATTTGGAAATAACTCACTAAAACACGCGGAGAAAAAAAAAACGGAAGTATTTTTTATAGAGGGGATTCCCGTTGGTGCATAGGATAGCAGAAAAGTGTGAATACACGCGTTTTTCCCCAAATGAGCAATCAGACACAAAGAGCGGGGATCTGTACCAGCACACTCGCTCTCATGTTTCACCCACTTTCACATAAACAACAAACACAACTCTACCACTCAAACATGTGGTGTAAAGGCAGAAGGATCCCTATTAGAACACGGAATGGAAATCGAAATTTTATTTTTTTTAAATTACATTGACTGCATCCAATACCCTTATAATAGCGAGGGAGGGAGGAAACCCGAGTACCCGGAGACAACCCGGTGGACTGTATAGTCTTGAGTCACAGAAATTCGCCCCTAGCGGGAATCGAACCCGCAACCTTTGGTATAAAAACAAGAGGTGACTGTACCAACTGCGTCACCATGCTATCCCAACTTCACAATAGACCGTCTTAGGAGGTAACTTGTCTTTTTTGTTTTGTTTTTAGTTACCTAGAGTTATCTGGGCGGACACCTCGTCTCCGAACACTATGAAATCTACCCCGAGCTGCAAGCTTTTCTTCGGGAAAGGTGCTTGCCTGACAGTCCAAGGCCGAACTAACGGAACTAGCTAGCTACAGTACGATTGCAACTGAAATCAACCTTTCGGTTGATCCGGAAGGTTTGATGGAGGACAGAGCAGAAACGGTAAGCGAGGAGCTGTGTTCGTTTGTAAAAAAATGTCCGCTGAGCGTTAGACAACTCTGGCGCAACATGCTGGCAAGCCGGCCAAAGTTGTTTCCCATCGTATTTCCGAGCATGGTATATTGCACTATGGTACCCCAAACAATCAGTGTTTGTGTGTGTGTGGAGAGGGGGGGAGAGAAATGGGTGGAGGGTGTTAGAGTGGTGAAGAATCTAGTCCTTACTCTAACAATACAGTTAGATAATTATTTAGAAGCCACTAGCTTTTTCCAAACTATTTACATTGTAATTTCTCTCCTATTCGTGTTCGTTGCACATACACACACTAACAAATCAACGTTATGCTTGGCTCGTCATTCAAAATGAACGGCGCTCGGCAAGGGTGTTAGCGGGCTGTCAAGACATTGACCAGCGGGCATCAAGGCTTCTGGACGTGGACAGAATACTAGAGTAGCAACTGAGCGATATGGCGAATGGAAGGAGGAGTGAACGATCAAGCACGTGCGACTTGCTTCAGCGACATTTTACAACTCTTCCATGGTGTTGAACATTATAATAATAATAATAATAATAATAATAATAATAATAATAATAATAATAATAATAATAATAATAATAATAATAATAATAATAATAATTTAGCTTGTGGTGAAAGCCAAGACATTGAACTCTTTAATTCTGACTACCAGAAGAAACAAAAGCATGGTAATACAGTTCTGGTCGTTTATCGTCACCATGAATAACCATTAGGAAATTGCTTTTACAATTGCTTTTTGGGGTGTCGGATAGCGCAGTGGTTGGAGCACTCGCTACTGTGTCGCAAGTTAAGCACCGTCCAGTGCGGTTAGCACTTGGATGGGCGACCGCAAAACGTGAAGCGACAAATAGCAACGCCCCCAGTTGACTAAACTGTGACTGAGTACCTACTCTCTTGAGGGTGGGGAAGGTAAAGCAGCGAGGGAGAGAGATGGGCATCACCCTCATTACGCTGGCCCAAGATAAGTGTGATCTCCAACATCACGCTCCCCTACAAGGCTATGGGACTACCTTTAACTTTTTACCTTAAATTGCTTTTTCCCAAGTAACAAAGTATCGACAATCTTTGAGAGATGTGATTTGCTTGGGCGGTGTTGGCTTATCTGTTGGGGATAATTTATTGACTTAACTATACTTGATTAACAGGTTTGTTAACATTCGCTAAATTCACCTGCCAGGTTACGGGCGACAAACTTTGTGAGGTGTGAACTGATCGGCGCCTTATGATTCACATATATCAATACTTTCGCTATTGCTCAAATAGGTCTACCTAGACCGTGGCCAAGAGGAAGTATGGGAAATATATTACTGCTCCAATAGGCGGTTAGATCATGAAGCGCACTTGCCGCCAGCTGGTGCATCTTCGTCACAGTTGCAAAGACCAACGCCACGCCCACTACCCTGTAAAGCTTCAGAGATTACATGAAATACCTTAGAATGCTTTCCACTGCGTTATCACGTTGCATATACCATCACGTAAAAGGATGGAAAGAAAGAAAGAAAAAAGGACAGGAAAATATTCCCTCTGGATAGACAGAGACACAGAGATTAGAATTGAACGTTTAAACAAATCATCCCTGATATATTAAATTCCGTGACCAGAGAAAGACGGACAGAGAGACAGACACACAGACAGACAGACACACAGGCAGACAGACAATGAGATGAAGTCAATGTTTGTATTTGTTGTCGGCGGTGCAAACGCCTTACGCGATTGCTTATTTAACCGTTCTTTAATAGCGCGCTTTTCCAGCTGAAGAGCTGCTCGAGGCGCTTGCCGATACAGGACCTAAGCCCAAGCGCCCACTTGCAGCTCTTGGCGCCATTGTCCAAACCAAAACAAACAATATGAGAACATTACATTACATGATTATTGCTTTAGGTCCAGCGGACTCTTCCGAGCCAAATCAGGACCAAGAAAAAAGAAGATGAAAACAGGAAGAAGACAATCGTGTGCTGGACTCTTATGGTTGCAGAGTTCCCACGTGTGGCCACCCCCTCCCCCCCCCCCCATCACCCTCTCTCTCTCTCTTTCCTAGCTCCTCTCCCTCTCCCTCTCTCTCTCTCTCACACACACACACACAAACACATTCTCTCTCTCTCTCCCTCTCTCTCTCTCTCTCTCTCTCTCTCTCTCTCTCTCTCTCTCTCTCTCTCTCTCTCTCTTACACACACACACATACACACCAACTAAAAACCAAGTTCCAAAGAAATCCATCCAATAGTTCAGAGAAACGTGCACAAAATAACTAACTGAAAAGAAAAAAATATTACGTCACCGCGATGACGTTACTCAATATACGTAGGTTTTAAATAAGGCTCAAATAATCTATGCACTCTCATAACAAAGTTTAAAGGAAATGTAACAAAAAAAATTAAAAGGTGAGGTCATCATGATGACATCACTCGATGTGCATAATTTTGGATTACGTTGGTAAAGTTTAAATATATACCAAATGTGAACCAAATCTCTCCAATAGTTTGGTAGAAAATTCTATCCTATCCCGTAACTCGAAATTCGTAGGGGGCACCACAGATGATCGTTTAACCAGCGTACTCCATCTTTCTCTGTCCTCAGCAACCTTCATTACATCGCTCGGTGTCAAGCCAATCCATTCTCGAATGTTGTCCTCCCACCTCTTTTTCTATCTCCAAACTCTTCTGCCTCCGTGCATCGTGCCATGCAGGATGGTCTTTGCAAAGCCTGATGCTACGGTGACGTGGCCGTACCATCGGAGTTTCCCTTTCTTCACCACTGTGAGCTTGTCATCGTGTTGTCCAATGGCTTGTGTGGTGGTCTGTCGGACTTTGTTGTTGGTGATGTGCTGGGTTTAGCAAATGCCCAGAAGTCTTCTGTAGCACCTCATCTCCATGCTTTGTATTCTTCGTTGCAGATCTGCTGTGGAGGTCCAAGTTTCGTACACGAATAGGAATATGGAGATTACAAGTAGCGCATCAGCCTTACTTTAGAGTGTAGACTGATGGTCCTGTCTTTCCAAATGGACTTCAACCTTATCAGGGCAACAGTTGTTTGTGCGATTCTGGAGAGGACTTCCTGTCGGGACCCACTTGTCTGTTACAATGGCTCCTAAATATTTGAAGCTATGCACTGTGTTGAGGGACTGACCTTGGACTTTGATGTCCGTGTTGATGCCATTGGTGTTGTTGGTCATCATTTTGATCTTCTCTGCACTTATTTCCATTCCATAGGCTCTGGAAGTGGTGTCCAGCCTTTGTCAATCCATCAATGTCATCCGCAAAACGGAGGTTTGAGATTGCTCTACATTCTATGCTGGCTATACCTTCGTGATCTGCAAGGGCATCTGACATTATGCGCTCTAGGAAGATGTTGAAGAGTGTTGGAGAGAGTATGCATCATTGACGCACACTGATTGTTGTTCTGAGCCAGTTCCCGATGGCGCTGTTGTTGAGGACTGCACTGGTAGCCTTGTCATACAGGCTTTTGATGATCAATAATTTTAGGGCTGATGTGGTACATTCTCATGGTTGCCCATAGAGCTGCATGCCAGACTCGGTCAAACGCTTTCTTAAAGTCTACAAGCACGTGCTATATAGATGTTGTTGGTGCTGTAGGAATAGGATTAGAAAAAAAAATGTTTGACGTCACCATTATGGCGTCACACGATGACGTCATTCAATATACCATTGTTTCGTTTAAGGCTCAAGGAATCTAAACACTCTAATTACATACGAAGTTGTAAAAAAAATATATGGTATAAAAAAAAAATTATGTCACTATGATTACGGTTTTATCTTAGGTAAAGTGCAAACTTGAACATACGAAGTTTTAAAATATATATATTGTTGAAAACAATATTATGTTACTATGATTACGGTTTTATCATGGAGGCACATGTAAAGTGCAATCTTGAACCAAATCCCTTCAGTAGTTTGGAAGAAAATCGGATTAGACAAAAAACACAAAACCACAACAACAACAAATTATGAAATCACCATGATAATGTCACCCAACATGCATAGTTTTTTTTTTTGTTTTTGTTTTTTTTTGGTAGGGTTCACTATGTCCAAACTAAATACCAAGTTTCAAAGAATACGTCCATTAGTTTCGGAGAAACGTGCGCAAATGTCACTTCCGAACGCCGGGGACGTTGGACAGACGCCGAAAGCAAAAAGCTTCGGAACCTAAAAAAAAAAAAAAAAAAAAAAAGACAGAAAGTAAGAACGAAAGACAAGAATGGACAACGTTGATATGACACACCGCTTTGGGCTCCCGGCTGTGCTATCACATTACATTGCGAGCGTTGTGGCCAAGTGGGCTGAGGCGGGACTAACTTGCCTTGTCCACAAGCCAGAAACCAATGGCTGTCTGACAGGTGTGGGTTCGATCCAGCATCTGAGCGTTATGTTTCTCCGAATATTATTTACTTTCGACTCGGGCAACGTCTCGGGGGTTTTCTCCGGGTATTCCGGTTTGCTCCCCGGCAAAAATTTAAAAAAATTCACAAATTATGTTAGGTAGGTAGGGTTTGGGCGCGCCACTGGCTGCGACTACGCCTTCTCCGGGGGAGGCGGCCCAGAGTTTCCCGATAGAAAGGGATAATAAACTGTAGCACAAAAAAAAAATTATATAATAATAATAATAATAATAATAATAATAATAATAATAATAATAATAATAATAATAATAATAATAATAATCGGCAAGGGTGATAAGAAAACGGGAAACAGAAGAGAAAAGTGACATGAACAATTGGTGACGTCACAAAACCATTATGTGTTCTGCCGTTGCATAATGTTTGATGCAGAATGTGGAGAGAACGAAAGAGAGGCTGAGGAATGAAAGGAACGAGAGGGTAACAGCAAAAGAAAATTAAAAATGAGAAGGAAAACGTATTAAAAGTTTTTTTTAATTATTATTTTAAATATGTTGCCTGTTGCATAATCGTGAAGAAGGAAATAAAAGGAGCTGGCATGAGGGCTAGGGTTAAGGAGAGAGAGAGAGAGAGAGAGAGAGAGAGAGAGAGAGAGAGAGAGAGAGAGAGAGAGAGAGAGAGGGAAATAAGGAATGGGTGGGAGAAGTGGGGGGGGGGTTGGGGTAGGAGGAACTAAAAAGGAAAAGATAGAGTCTTTAGAGCACACATAAAGACATGTTGGAAATGAGATTTACAAAGCTGTAGCACGGCCCTCCCCACCCCACTCTTAACCCCTATCCCCCCAAAAAACAACAACAACCAAAAAAAAAAAACAGTGGGAGTAAATAAAAAATAAAAAAACACGCGAACCACGATCAGCGCGATATGATCGTTGGGATTGTGTCTGTAGAGCGGAGAAGTCACAGACGGGTCTGCATATGCATGTGCATGATGCATGATAGAGTCCTGCAGAGAATTTCACAGGGCAGGGCCAAAATGCTTAGCGGGGGTGTGAGGGTGGGATCCTGTGTGTGTGTGTGCGGGTGTGTGTGTGTGTGTGTGTGTGTGTGGGTGTGGGTGTGTGTGTGTGTGTGTGTGTGTGTGTGTGTGTGTGTGAAAGTTGTCTTTATAGTTAAACCCCCGCTCAAGCGAAAACAGTTTTGAGATGGCCGTCTTGGTGACAGACGCCAAAACACTTCCCAACAATTTGCAATTGCTGGTGAAATGTAGTAATCAGTAAAATCAATACCTCCCCTGTAAACAATGCTTATCTGCATCCCCTATTGCAATTTTTACGATAATAATATGCCGCAGAGAAATTCAATGCGACAATCGTGGATATTTTGTCCGCTTTCATATTGGATTTTTTTCGACAGAGTAGCACCCCTTTAGATCTTGACCTGTGAGGTAGGTCCAAATGGCTTGTTACGCAACAAAAGTTCCAGGCGAGATTGCTGTCAGTTTCGTAGAAAAAAAAAGTTACAAAACGTTTTAAAGCCCTTGCTGTATGTATATTTAGGTACATTGGGGATGACCGACTCAGACTGAATGCAAATGGATAAGGATGATGAGGAGACGGAGTGAAAAAGCTTGAGACAAGGTAAAATGAACCAAAAAATAAATAAAATAAGTGGAGAGAGAGAGAGAGAGAGAGAGAGAGAGAGAGAGAGAGAGAGAGAGTTTTCAGACTTCAGAACTTTATTTTAAAAGGTTAAGATTTTAGGCATAAGCCCATTCTTACAATCAGACCTTTTGTAATAAGATAGCATCAAGTATTACTATACCATTAAAAAAAGTTTTAAATTTAAAAAAAAAACAGAGAGAGAGAGAGAGTGAGAGATTTTGGCCATTAACATTGGCAAATACAGTCTGGAGTGGGGTGGGGGGCGGAGGAAAGAGAGACAGGAGTGTAAAAAGTGAGGGGGGGGGAGAATAGTAGTGGGGAGGATTTGTGCCAGGATCCGCCGGAAATATGAACTCAGTTTGAACTCTACAATATAGCGAGTCATTATCGAGCAAAGAATATGTGGGTGTGTGTGTGTGCGCGTGTTACACTCGGTTTGATGTTGGTGTTTTTCTTTATCAGTATTTGATTCAGCCCCGATGCTGAAGTCCTGATAAGGTGTAACTCTGATTCGTTTATTCACGCAACCCGCTCAATCAGCATACAAGTCACAAAGTCGACGTATGAAGTTTTCCACTTTTATTCAGCACACATCAACAACTGCATACAATCGCCTTTTCACTCTCAAATTTCACTTTCCAACTCACTATCAACAACTATCCAACTTTTTTAACAGTGCGGCACTTATATAGTCTCTACATACACGGGAACAAACGAGAATAATCCTACATAAAACAACACAACCAATCAAAATTAATTTCATCATCACGTGACTCACGTCATACAACCCCATTTGGAATGGAAGCTTCCATGGTAACCAACAGAATAATCCACACGCTTCGATCGATAGTAAACAACTAATTCCCGAAAATTCTCAAACAATATCGACCAACTAAAAACACTAACGTTACACAAAGCCTCTACTAATAACAACGCAAAATCAAATCAAAGATAAATACACTCTATTACTGCATGCGTTGCAAAATAAAACGAACAGATCTATCGCGCGCGTCACACACAAGCCTACCATTGCACGCGCTTCACACATAACAACGTGCGCATTTCATACGCACCATTCGCGTTTCAACGTAACAGCGCGCGTGCGTGTATGTGTGTGTGTGTGTGTGGGGGGGGGGTGTATGTGTGGGTATGTGGGTGTGTGTGTGTGTGGCCTGCTTGATTTCTTTTCAGATATTTACCTCCCTTGAGCTGGTCGGTGTTTTATACTGAATTGTTTCCCTTTGCTGTAATATGCGGTATTTTAGTTACTTGCACCGTTTTACTACTACTACTACTACTACTACTACTACTACTACTACTACTACTACTACTACTACTACTACTACTACTAATAATAATAATAATAACGGATTTTTATATAGCGGGTACTCCAGCCTATGACCAGACTCACCGCGCTTTACATAGTCATTACATAAAAATACATGCACTCGATCAAACATCGCTTTTGCTACGATACACCAAAAGACGGAACAGTAAAAGTAAAAACTATTTACAACTATGTACACAAATGACAAAAAAAAGACAAAAATAGAATAGCAAAAACGTATTCACAGTTATTTATATGCCCGGTTAGACCCAGGAAGGAAAACAGTATAAATATTTACTACTTTAAAAAAATACTTTTTGTGTTACATATAATCACTGTTATCCTGGCATTGTTTTGTTGTTGTTTTTTTAATAATGAATTTGATACTAACAAAGTTTGTTTTTATGGTTTATGTATGGCGTGCATGTGTGTCCTATCCTATCATATCCTATCCTGTCCCGTAACCCGAAGGTAGTAGGGGCACCAAAGATGATCGTTTAACCATCATACCCCATCTTTCTCTGTCCTCAGCAGCCCTGATGGCTTCGCTCAGTATCAAACCAGTCCATTCTCGAATGTTGTCCTCCCACCTCTTTTTCGGTCTCCCTCTTCTTCTACCTCCTTGCACTGTGCCTTGCAGAATAGTCTTTGCAAGGCCTGATGATCTGGTGACGTGGCCATACCATCGGAGTTTCCGTTTCTTCACCACTGTTAGCAGGTCATCGTGTTGTCCAATGGCTTGTGTGATGGTCTGTCGGACTTCGTCGTTGGTGATGTGTTGGGTATAGGAAATGCCCAGAAGTCTTCTGTAGCACCTCATCTCCATGCTTTGTATTCTTCGTTGGAGATCTGCTGTGAGGGTCCATGCTTCGCAAGCATATAGGAAGATGGAGATGACAAGGGAGCGCAGCAGTCTTACTTTGGAATGTAGACTGATGGTCCTGTCTTTCCAAATGGGCTTCAACCTTGTCAGGGCAGCAGCTGTTTGTGCGATCCTGGAGAGGACTTCCTGTCGGGACCCATTGTCTGATACAATGGCTCCTAAATATTTGAAGCTATGCACTGTGTTGAGGGATTGGCCTTGGACTTTGATGTCCGTATTGATGCCATTGGTGTTGTTGGTCATCGTTTTGGTCTTCTCTGCACTTATTTCCATTCCATAGGCTCTGGAGGTGGTGTCAAGCCTCTGTACCAGCTGTTCAAGTTCTTGTTCCTCTCCAGCCAATCCATCAATGTTATCTGCAAAACGAAGATTGGAGATTGCTCTACCCCCTATGCTGACTGTGCCTTCATGGTCTGCAAGAGTATCTGACATGATGCGCTCTAGGAAGATGTTGAAGAGTGTTGGAGAGAGTAGGCATCCTTGACGCACACCGATTGTTGTTCTGAACCAGTTCCCGATGGCGCTGTTGTGGAGGACTGCACTGGTAGCCTTGTCATACAGGCTTTTGATGACTTCAATAATTTTAGGGCTGATGTTGTACACTTTCATTGTTGCCCATAGAGCTGCATGCCAGACTCGGTCAAACGCCTTCTTGAAGTCTAAAGTTCTACGGGTTGCGGGTTCGACCTAGGCTGCTGGGAAAGTTGTATTTCCCGTTGATGCTGGCTACCCTACTGCTTCCAACAGCATTGAGGTTCTTTTGGTGCTTAGGCAGAGAATTAGAACGCTATCGGGTGTAACACACCTTCGGAGGTGTTAATGGGTCACAATTCTCCTTTTTCCTGCCTTGCGCTGCACTGATGCAAATGTGTTTTCCCTCAACATGCGACTCCAATTCTTCCTCCTTTGTTCCCCCACCCCACACCCCAACCCTCCAACCCTCCCGCTTCCAACCCACACTCCTTTCTTCCCATGCACGACAAGTTAAAGGATTATGTTTGAAAAAATGCGATCATTATAATAATTCGCTAATTAGATATAGATGTTGTTGGTGCTGTAGGTATTTCTCACAGATTATTCTGAGGTTGAAAATCTGCTCAGTGGTACTTCACCCTGCCCTGAATCCTGCTTGTTCTTCAGCTATGATTTGTTCAGCTTGGTGTTTCAACCTGTTGAGTATTATTTTCAGGAGGACCTTGCTGGGATGGCTGGTGAGGCTGATGGTCCGGTAATTTTCACATATAAAAATGTTACTTGTATATGTGCTGGAACTATTTCCTTACAACATAATATTTGATTGTACTGTTTTAACAGCACTGTACAAAGAAAATGGAATTATTTTATGTGCACAAGACGATATTAGAGTCATCTTATATAGTTCGATGTTACAGGACATCGCGCGTATCATTGTCGGAACAGATTTATTTTTAAGTTACTATAATTAACAATTTCTATTTGTTTGTTTGTTCCTTTGTTTGTTACGTTAAATTAAATATTGATTTTCTTCTTCTTCTTCTTCTTTTTCTTCTTCTTCTTCTTCTTCTTCTTCTTCTTCTTCTTCTTCTTCTTCTTCTTCTTCTTCTTCTTCTTCTTCTGCTTTTTATTGATTCTTTCATTTATGTGTTGTATTTGTGTCCTTGAATTATCTTCGGTAGTTTTTTAAACTTACATTTTTATTTATAATGTCGCATGTTTTTCAAATTTACTATTCTTCATCATCTTCTGTGCAGTGCATTTCTTTGACAATGGCAAAATCATATTTTTCTGTATGGGTGCGCGAGTTATTACCGAAAGCTTGCAATCTGAGATCCCCTTGGGATTTCCTACTCTTTTTTTAAAATCCTGTATTGCGAGAAATGCTGATATTATTAATAATATCTTGCTTTGTTTCTTTTTATCTTCTTCCTTAAAAAGAATTCTCTTACTCAGAGATCCAGCTACACTCGTTATTAAACAAACAAAAAAGTATTATATTGTTAATTACATGATTGTAATAAAACTCTTGGTTCTTGTCGTTTGGTTTTATTTTGTGTACTGCTGTTGCTGGCAGTCTTAGTTCTCCGTTCTTATTCGTGTGTGTTTACATTGCGTTTCCAGATTAACTCAGCACAGCGCTAAAGTTCTACGGTTTTCGGGTTCGACCTAGGCTGCTGGGAAAGTTGTATTTCCCGTTGATGCTGGCTGCTTCCAACAGCATTGAGGTTCTTTGGGTGCTTAGGCAGAGAATTAGAACGCGATAGGGTGTAACACACCTTCGGAGGTGTTAATGGGTCACAATTCTCCTTTTTCCTGCCTTGCGCTGCACTAATGCAACTGTGTTTTCCCTCAACATGCGACTCCAATTGTTCCCCCTTTGTTTCCCCACCCCACACCCCATCCCTCCCGCTTCCAACCCACACTCCTTTCTTCCCATGCACGACCAGTTAAAGGATTATGTTTGAAAAAATGCTATCATTATAATAATTCGCTAATTCGGCATATGTACTACTTGTAAATCTTTTTGATTTGTCGATTCGGTATTATTATTATTATCATCATTATTATTATTATTATTATTATTATTATTATTATTATTATTATTATTATTATTATTATTATTATTATTATTATTATTATTATTATTATTATTAAATATAACTTTAAAATAATTATAAGGACGGCCTATTATTATTATTATTATTATTATTATTATTATTATTATTATTATTATTATTATTATTATTATTATTATTATTAAATATAATTTCACAATAATAATAATAATAATAATAATAATAATAGGCCGTCCTTATTATTATTATTATTATTATTATTATTATTATTATTATTATTGTTATTATTATTAAATAATAATATAATAATAATGATGATGACGATAACAACGATGGTGATTATGATGATGATGGTGGTGGTGACAATTACTTATATAGTGCACTTAGCTCGCGGTACTAAACGATTCATGGCGCCTCTCTCCCACTTTCTCTCTCTCTCTCTCTCTCTCTCGCTCTTTCTGTCTCCTCCACTTTCGCTCTCTCTCTCTGTCCTTCCGTCCCTGTTGTTTGTAGATTATAGTCACACGACACTTTCGCATATAGGTGACTACTGGACCGATTTATACTGACACCAGCGGGCCAGTTGTTGGTAAAGGGGAAAATAATATGATCACACGTTGACCAATCCGGGATTCGAACCAGCGACCTTTCGGTTACTAGCAAGACGCTCTTACCAACTGAACTACCCGGCCCCACATCCGTCCCTCAATCGTCCTCTCCCTCGTATTCCGAGTGAAAAAAAGGAAAAGAACGTCTAACAGAGAAGAACGGGGGTAATAGGAAGAGAGGGGTCAGCAAATCAGGTCTGGTTTTTTATGCATCACACGTTCGCTAATATGCAACATGGACAGTTTGTGACGGGTTGGGGCGAGGAATGATCTAGAATATTATTCGCCATTGTTTTTTGCCTCGTCTTTCAATAATTCTTCTTTCTTTCCTGCGGTTTATTATTTTCTTTCTTTCTTTCTGTTGTACTTCTCCCCCTCCCCTCCCTCCCCCCTTTTCTTTCTTTTCCTTTCCGTCGTCTTCAACAGGTACAAGTCCTTTTTTTTCTAATTTATTTATATCATATCATATCATATCATATCATATCATATCATATCATATCATATCATATCATATCATATCATATCATATATCATACCATATAATCATATCATATTATATCATATCATATCATATTGTATCATATTATGTTATGTAACGTTACGTTACGTTATAATTATATTATATGTAAGATCTATGATATTATATTATATTATATTATATTATATTATATTATATTATATTATATTATATTATATTATATTATATTATATTATATTATATTATATTATATTATATTATATTTTATTTTATTTTATTTTATTATATTATTTATTTCGTCCTTACTCTCACCCTCATAACTCTTACCATCACGTTTATCTTGTTAAGTGTGTGTGTTTGTGTGTGAGAGAGAGATTACGTGTTTGTATGTGTATGCGTGCGTATTTCTGTGCGCAATCGTATTTTGAGAGATAGTTAAGAAAAGAAAGAGAGAGAACCAAAAACAAGAACAGAAGGACAGAGAGAGAGAGAGAGAGAGAGAGAGAGAGAGAGAGAGAGAGAGAGAGAGAGAGAGAGAGAGAGAGAGAAAGAAAGAGAGAGAGAGAGAGAGAGAGAGAGAGAGAGAGAGAGAGAGAGAGAGAGAGAGAATGAGTTAGTTATTCATTGCTTACAGGGTCCAGTGGACTGCAAAGAGCCGAATCAGGACCACAAAATCAGGACCACAACTTGGTTGAAAGAGGACTCACTCCTGATCCGTATAAAAGATCTGCTAAAACAACCCTGGTGGTAACACTGAAGGCACTCCACCAGCCGGTCACTCTACAATAAAGGCATCCCATGCAGAGGACGCTGAAGCTATACTCCCAACTTATCGAACCCCTGTTTACAAAAACAAAACAGAATATAAACATCATTATAAAATATCCACACAAAAAACATACATATAAAATGCCCACATTGCTATATAATAATATCATAGGAAGCCCCAGTGACCATTTGGCAGATAGCGTCCAAGCTGACCCAACACACAAGAGTTTTCAAGAAAAAAGGTATGTGACTGGTCTAGCGAAGAAGAAGATAGTATAGTAGATTTATAGAATAGAGTAGGAATGATAAAGAACAACGGAGAAAGACAGTGACAGTGGGGATTTCAAGCACTAAATTTCCAGAAAGTGGGGATACTATATCTTTATACAAAACTCCCGGCACCCGCACGGGGGGGAGGAGGGGAGGAGGGTAAGGGAGAGTGAGTGAGTGACAGACAGACAGGAATATAGGCCCGCAGACCGGCAGACAGACGAAGGCGCAAAGACAACGAAACAGACGGACAGAGACAGACGTAAAGCGACAGATATATATATAATATATAATAGATCAGTCTTATATAGCGCGCTTTTCCATCTGAGGAGCTGCTCCAGGCGCTGGCCTATACAGGATCTAACTCAGCTGCCCGATGGGGGGGGGGGGAGGAGAGCAGGGATATAGATAGAGAGACACACACATACACACACACACACACAATTTTGTAGAAACGACGTTGTGATGACTGTCGTGAAACTCTACATACATTATTTTGACACACTTACCTTTTTTTTTTTGGACATTATTATGACATTTTCCATTTTTTGAAGCTATCCTCAACCCTAACCCAAACCCTAATCCTTAACATAACCCTAAGCCTAACACAGCCCTAACGCTACCGGAACACTATTTTGACGTCAAAATAACGGGGCCGTCAAAGAAAGTACGTAGAGTTTCAAGTGTATGTCAGAATAACGTCGTTTCTACCTAGCCACACACACACACACGCACCCACACACACACACACACACACACACACAAAGACAGAGACAGAGGCAGACCGACTGACACAGAAGGAAACTTCCATGACAACCGAAATGCATGCAAGCTTATGCAAAAGGAATCGGGACAATTTGGCAAGTGGATAAATGAAAACGGAACTGCGTCATGACCTCGGGGATTGTGGGAATGATGACGAAGATGTGTGCTGGGTCCGGTTGCGGGGTTGCTGATAATGACGAATGTGCGAACATAATACTATCCAGGTCCTCTTGCATTATTCTGGCCAGCTGCCATCTGCTTCAGCAAACTGCCAAGATGTGAACAGACGACGGCGAGAAATGTTAGAACAGATAAATGAAACATTGACCACACACACAAAGACAGAGAAAGAGGCAGGCCGACTGACACAGAAGGAAACTTCCATGACAACCGAAATGCATGCAAGCTCATGCAAAAGGAATCGGGACAATTTGGCAAGTGGATAAATGAAAACGGAACTGCGTCATGACCTCGGGGATTGTGGGAATGATGACGAAGATGTGTGCTGGGTCCGGTTGAGGGGTTGCTGATAATGATGAATGTGCGAACATAATACTATCCAGGTCCCCTTGCATTATTTCTGGCAAGCTGCCATCTGCTTCAGCAAACTGCCAAGATGTGAAACAGACGGCGAGAAAAGTTAGAACAGCTAAATAAAACATTCGATGGTTTGTTTCCTTTTTTCTATTTTGTATTTTTTTTAAGAATAGCTACGTGAATTTTTTTTTTTTGTGGGACGAGAAGAGGGTACGCGAGGAACAGGAAGGGCTGATTGCGTACATTTAACATTTTAACAACCACCGCGCTTTTAAAAATAAATCTACCAAGATTTGGAAAAGGCGAGAAACATAGTTCCATTATCCCTATATTATTAATTATTATTATTATTATTATGTATTATTATTTATTTATTTATTTATTTATTTATTTATTTATTTATTTATTTATTTATTTATTTATTATTGCATGCATTTTTTACGATAGGTAAGAAGGAGTACAAAGTAAAAAGAGTAACTAGTTTAACTTTTCAACAGCTGCCTGCTACTTTAGCGACTTGTCAGGATGTCGCAACTCGCCACTGTTCAGAATGTCACTATTGTGTTGGTTTTTTTCTCCTGATTCTTGTTCTCGCCTTAATTTGTCTTTCGCTAAAAGTAAAACGCTCGGAAACTAACGACACCCTTCGTAATAAGCGCGCGTGCTGAGTGTACTTGAGAGAGAATATTATGTGCGCGCGTGTTTTTATGTGCGTGCATGCGTGCGTGCGTGCGAGAGAGAGAAAGAATGAGTGTGTGTGTGTGTGTTTGTTTGTACTATGCCAAAGTGTGTATATGTGTACACAATGTGTACTCCCCAAAGCATTTGCGCGAGTGACGATAGTTTTAGACAGTTTTCAGAGATTAACATTGTCACCGAGTCTTCCTCGGTAAACGTGGATTAGTTAAACAAAGCTTTAAAAAGGAACTAGGGCTGTTGATGCTAAGTCTGTAGACGACTAAAGCGATAAGAGGGGGACTAGAGATTTATGTGTTTGTACAGAAGATTAGTGCGGTTAGATTTTAGCTTGACAAAGCCTCAGACGAAACTGAGATGTTGCTAATAGTTCTGTGAAAAACTGGTGCAGTGAAGTATGAAAAGGAAGAACACGTGGAGGGTGGAGAAGAAGAATATGAGGGCATGGGGACAAGAGTAAGAAGGGGTTTTGGAATCCTTTATGCAAATGTGTGCTTTGCGGAAAACCACTGGCTTGTGTGTGTTGTTTATGAAGAACACTGAACGGCATCTACATTGTGGAAGTCATATCTTTATTCTTCCACATGATCTGACTTGATATGTATAACCCTCCTATGAGAATTCTCAACAATTGTTGAATACTATTTTATTTCAGATTCTGAATGATGTATAGTTTATGGAAGAGAGATTATTTGAATGTTTTTTTTTTTTTCTGGAACACAGATTTTTAACAATGGTGGGTTTTTTAATATTTATTTTAAGGAGACAAATTTAATTATATATTTTTCGCAGTTGACCCATTGAATGGTGTGCGTTTTGTGGAAGACAGACTGAATGTCGTAGAAGATTCAAAGAATGGTGTGGACTTTGTCGAAGACAGATTGAATGATATATTTCTCGTGGAAAACACATTTAATGATGTGTATTTTGTGTGAGACAGATTGAATCATCTATTTCTCGTGGAGGACCCACTGAATGGTGTGTATTTGTGGACGCCCAAGTGATGGACTCCGAGAGGATCAAGCAGTCATGAGTTCATTGCCTTTTGGAAAGGCGGGATACAGTCAGTATACTGTGCCAACCAAAACATCTGGAGACTATTGCTCCAAGCCTCTCAAACTTTTTTTTTCTTCTAGGGATCACGGCTGCGTCAATTTAGGAGTCCTTGTCATGAGGGTGATCCTGGGGTTTGCCTGTTGAATATTCATGACGAAATTACCCCCTCGTCTTATACTCTGGGATCGTTTCTTTCTCTCTCGGAGATCGGAAGCCGAGAGTCGTTTTTGACTGTGCATCATACTGAGGTGGACCGGACAAGGGAGACAAATAAAAGATAGACAACTCTGTCTCTCTCTGTATCTGCCTCTCTCTCTCTCTCTCTCTCTCTCTCTCTCTCTCTCTCTCTCTCTCTTTCTCTCTCTCTCTCTCTCTCTCTCTCTCTCTCTCTCTCTCTCTCTGTTTCTGCCTCTCTCTCTCTGTATCTGCCTCTCTCTCTGTATCTGCCTCTCTCTCTCTTTCTCTCTCTTTCTCTAATCCCTCCCTCCAACTCATACATGTACATCGTTTCTCGAATGTTGTATCTGTTCTTGAGTTGGTGAAAAATTCTCGAGCATAGCAACTGAATAAATATTAATAAAAAAATAAAATGAAAGCATACAATTTCCTTCTCCCATTATTACTTCAAGAATCAGCGGTCATCGTCTCACTAATGATTAAATATTAGTTTAATGTAGGGCCCGTATTGTTAATGGCGTTTTGCTTTGCTTCATTGGTGAGAACATCGCTTTCTAATCCTAATGCGCCGACATCATCGAGTGAGAGGAAGGGGCTTGAAGGACTACCCACCAACACTTCAGTGCAGTATGTATCGCACATATCGTAGCAGAGCTTGCTAAGGCATATGATCCCTATGCATGCAGACATTCTGTATGTAGGTCTATAAGTAATGATATTACTATTTAGGCACACATCTCCTAGCACCACTATACTTTGTTGTTTCTTCTTCCTCCTCTTCCTCCTCCTCTTCTTCTTCTTTTCTTTCTTCTTCTTCCTCTTCTTCTTCTTCTTCTTCTTCTTCTTCTTCTTCTTCCCATCTCTTCTTCTTCTTCTTTGTTTCTCCACTCCTACTTCTTCTCGTCTCTCGATCCCCAATGTATCTATCTTTTTAAACCTTCCGTCATGTCATCAGAAGAAAATTCGTCATAATTATCAGGCCAAGCTCCCGCATATTTCAAGTGGTCCTTGCCATCAGGGATTGCAGTTACGGCTAGCTTGTAGCGGTGTTGCACATACGAGTACTAGTCCTATGCATTGGTTATGGTCATAATATAGATTTTGTGCTGTTTGCTCGTCCATTTTGCCTGATGAAAGTAAGCCATACGACTCTTGTGTGCTTAAGACAGCTTGCAAACATCATCTACACGGAACTCTGTATCACGCCATAGACCTCAATGTGTATCATGGGCACACGCACGCTTGTAGTGCTTTACAGCGTAACCTGAGACAAGAGTTCGATCCGATTTTGAAGAAGAACAACAAAACTGTCTTTGCTTTCAGCACAACTTTCAGCTCCTAACTTGATGACGAAAAGTGCTTGACCACTGTCAGTGCCGCTTGGTCTAACACACACTTGATGGACATTGGCACTTTGGTTGAGTGACAGCTTCCTTCAGAAGTTCTTTAGTACAATTTACCCTCCCAACCCTTCACCAATGCGCAGAACGTCGCAGCGGGACAGGCAACGCTAGGCGAGTGAGAAAACGGCAGCTACGAAATTGAAGGCTAAGCAAACGGAGATGGAGATAGGCACAATGCGGCCAAACTTGTTGGTATCACAGCCAAAGCATACAAAATAATAACACGCCCCTGATATTCAGGCAGCTCAGTGTCACTACTCTTTCGGACGAGAGTATAAACCGAGATAATCGTCTTTGCACGCGTCGTGCGTGCGACCGCACCGTCATTAATGATCCTGACGCTTATTTTATGCCAGGGTCGACGCAAAATGTATCAAACTTACAGCCTACTCATTCCTACCCACCCACCCACTCCCCTAAACCTCTCGTCCTGGGTGCCGCTGATATGCGGCTGCCGCATTTTTCGCGGAGATGGCAACCTAATGTAAGGTCTTGGATGGCTCACAACAAACTTAAATTGAATGATGACAAAACAGAAGCGCTGTTATTCCATAATCCTAGATTGTCTTCACACTCTACCCTTCCTACTTCTATTTCTGTTGGCAACTCTGACATTACTTTCTCATCCTCTGCCAGGAATCTCGGTTACATCATATCTGATGACATGTCCCTTGATAACCATGTTTCACATGTTTGTCGTTCTGCATACACTGCCATTCGCCAAATCAGCTCAATCCGTCAGTATCTTACAGTATATGCCACCAAAACTCTGGTGTGTGCCTTTGTTCTCTCTCGTCTTGACTATTGTAACTCCCTACTCACTGGCTGTCCTAAATCTTTGATCGATAAACTACAAAAAGTTCAAAATTCTGCAGCACGGCTCGTACTGAAAGCAAAAAAACGCGATCACGTGACACCACTACTATTTTCCCTTCACTGGCTTCCTATCCAAGCACGCATTGACTACAAACTGTCAGTTCTCTGTCACAGTTTCTTCTCTGATACCTGTCCATCCTATCTTAGTCAACTCCTGTCTGCTTACTCACCTGCCCGACAGTTGCGTTCATCCGCAGACACTCATGTCCTCACCACACAAAGAGTACGCACAAAAACCTACGGTGAAAGATCTTTTGCTTTTTGTGGCCCTAAACAATGGAATTCGCTGCCAGCTAACATTCGTTGTATTGCATCCACGCAGACTTTCAAGAAAGCACTCAAAACACATCTTTTCAAGCAATACTTTCCCACTGATTGAACTAGCGAACATCACAATTCTTCTGCCTGCTGACATCCAGTCGACTGCCCAATTTTAAACTATTACCTTGAGGTGAATGCTTGTATTGTGTCCGTGTTGAAAGTCATCTATTAATTTTATATAAGAGTATTTACCAATGTCGTACAAGTTCTTTTATACTACTAGTTTAGTTAAATGTATCTGTTGTAGTTGAGTCTAGTCCCTTTTAATGTTGTGATTGATGTCTTTTCATTGTATTTTACTGTTTTAAGAAATGTTTACAATCATATGTTTTGTTTTTAAGGCGTGTAATATTTTTAGTTGTATTGTTTTGTTAAATGATGTGATAATGAATGCTTTTATTGTGGACATGTACTTTGGCCAGGCGCTCGTGCGTCTGTGTGTGAGTGATTGTGTGTGTGTGTCTGTGTGTGTGCTGTTAATTAAGGTACATACTTCTGGTTTAGCATTTTTTACTAGGCATGTTTTTGTTTTACATATTTTATTTTGTTTTGTTTTTAATACTATTGCTTTTTTATTGCATTGTAAAGCGTGGCGAGCCCATGTTTGTTGGGGTACCACGCTATATAAATCTACCGTATTATTATTATTATTATTATTATTATTATTATAACCTGCATTTTGCCGGCACGGGTGACGAACATCATCCAAACCAAAAACAAATATATATATATAACATTTCAAAAAAATGTTTACATGCTTCTACATTTCATTTACCCACCTACACACGCGCACTCACACACACCTCCACACCCACACACCCCTCCACACCCACACACACCTGCACACCCATACACACCTATACACCCACACACACCTCCACCCCCACACATACGCACACCTCCATCACCCTTTCACCTCCACACACGCCCGCAACATCGTGGTAGCTGTCAATGGTGGTAGGGCCACGTCGTGTGGAGACATCTGTGCCATTCATTACGATTCATTTCAGCTGCCTGGAGTGAACGGAGCCGATACTGAGACTGGTTGGTGGTCCTCGGAGACTTGGAAACCAGCTCGCAAATAGACACATAATCGAAACCACTCTTTCCTGAGACTACATACATAGGGTGAAATTCATTAGCTATGCTACTGTTTTATAGTTATTAGTGGTAGAGATAGTAGCCGGGATAATGGACTAGTTGATTGCGGGGCCACAACTGAAGAGACTTTACATTCAATACATTATTGACGCCAAATTCCTCAGCCCTCTCAGATCGACTTTCATCTCTCCATAATAAAACTTTGATTACATTGGGTTAACTGTATTTGTTATACCACTGTTTAATATGTATAAGTAGTACTGACACCAGCACCGACAAATCTGGAAATCAAAACAGACTTCCAAAGAAACGTAAATTCCATTAGCTATTGCCCATTACTGTTTAAAGTTATTAGTGGTACTGACACGATCACAGACAAATTCTGGAAATCCAAAACCAAAACTGCCCCACAATGCTTTATTGGTTATCAACTACTGCAGTTTATAATGACACCCTCTGGAATTAAAAACCAAATTTCCGCAGAGTAATCAGTGTCGAATTCATTAGCTAGCTACTGTTCTCATCTTCATTATGAAAACAGTCCCTGAAATGTCAATATGTCGAACGTAAATCTTGGTTTAAAAAACAGTTATTAATTAAAGTGGCCCTATTTGACCACGCTCCCACGACAGATCCTGTTAACATTCACATTGAGTGTTGCCCTACGGAAAAGAAAAGCTTACAACAAAAACTTAACTCTTTTGATAGTATAGGTTTTGTTTCTAAATTAATAAAATTCCGTAGTTTGTTTGTCTATTAAGAGCCAATATTCTTGAGCTAAAAATAGCATCTATCAAAGTCGGCAAGAGACAGAACCCTTACAAAAAAAAGTGCTCGGTGAGGTTTTTCGTTTTAGGTTAATAAAATAGACCCTACCCTACCCCACGCACCATTGACCGCACTCTTCAAGCCCCGTGGTCCACTCACAAATAGGGTCAAAGGTTATGGTATTGCATGACGTACCATTAAAACAAGGGAAATCACTCCCTCACAGCCGAAATTGAACATTTGAACTGTAGCGATTGATTTGAGCAACGAAAGCCCACTGTAGAATTGTTTAATGTAATGACACTGTGAACTTGAGAGTAAACCCTTTTTCGCTAAAAGAAAACAAAGCCTTCGAACTTGGGCCTATTGAGCCCTGGAACCAGAAATAACATCTGGGAAAAGAACTTATTACAAAATGGAACTCAGACCCCAGTATGGTATAGACAGTGTAGGAATACATCCGCGGTTCTGTTGTTTTATGTTCATCGTTGAAAATCATCACAGAATTTTCAGAACGAATTAGAAACTTTGAAAGTAAGTGAAAACTAATGGAAACCAGACTCCTCCGGAACATGTTGAGAACGATTCATTAAAAGGACAGCTGTATTATCCTGAAAACCCGACACTGAATAATAATTATAAATACAGAATGTAAGCTACTGTTTTGGCATATGCTCAGAAATATAAATATTTAAAAAATGTAACGTAAATTGGATAACGGTAAACAGAAAATGCATAAGATTATTTAGTTTATGTAGATCCTTTTGGTTTAAACATTATTTTTATTTAAAAAAAAACAAAAAATGGGATTACAAATAATACATAAATGGCACACAAAAAGCAAAGCTTAAATTAGTGTTATCCTTGAAAATAAATGAAACAATTGGAGCATCAAAAGCGGACAGTTGAACTAAAAGCCGACCCAAGGAAAACATACAATAATATCTTACAAAAGCTTTACAAAGTCAAAATTGTCCATTGCATGAACAAACATTTGTAAACATTTCTTGGTCGTTATTAAGCTCTCCAAATATGGGGAAATTTGTTTTAACAAAAGCCAACAATGCAAGAAGTAGAGAATATAGGACACAAAAATAGGCACACGAAGACAAAATAAACAAGCAAACAAACAAACAAAAAGCAGGACTGTTACGTTTGCGACGCGCACGATAGTACGCGTGAAACGCGCACGATAGATCCGATCGTTTTGTTTTGCCAAGCATTCAATAACAGAGTGTATTTACCTTTGATTTGATTTTGCATTGTTGTTAGAAGAAGCTTGGTATAATGTTGATAATTTTCGTTGGTCGATATTATTGGAAAATTCTCTAGGGTTGCTTGTTTACTATCGATCGAAGCGTCTAGATAGATCTACAGATAGCTGAGAAAATTCTTGGACTGTAAAGAAAGTTGTATGACGTAAGACAGTGATGACGAAGTTTATTCTGATTGGTTATAATTGTGGCAAGCTCAAACATTTGAACGTTCTCTCGAGTATAGAGAGACTATATATGTACCGCACTGTTTCAGTTGAGAGAAAAGAGAAAGTGGAAAAAGCGATTGTATGCAGTTGTTGATGTACGCTGAATAAAGTTGGAAAACTTCACACGACGACTCCTGCCTTGTTGTTGAGTGAACAGGTTGCGTGGATAAACGAATCCGAGTTACACTTATCAGGATTTAAGCATCGGGGATGAATCAACTACTGATTTTAAAAAAAAACAACAACGAGTGTAACAAGGACAAACGCTCACACCCGTTTCCTCGGCGCTGACAGATTCTTTTGATTGTATACTGATGTTTCGCCATCGTCGTATGAAAAACAACAACAGCAACCTACGTTGCTTTAAGCTTTGAAAACGCCAGCCCTGAATTAACTGGATAGGGAATGTAAGCTTCCATCAAGTTCTCAGCTTCCTTCTTCAAAGCCACTTAGAGGAGAGAGCATACATTGTGGAGTGTGATACTTTTCCTCTAAGCCTACACGTCTAAGAAACTTGTCCAAAGGTGCCAGAGTGATTCCTGGCTACGGTAAGACTGTCCAATACCCTTAACTAACCCTGTCCATTACACCAGTGTTTACAGTGTTAATTTGGTCGTTTTACTGGTTAAGAAAAAAACCTTGTACGCAGCTGTTGTGAGGGTGATGAACCAAGAAGGCGTCGAAACATTTCTCGAAGCTTAAAATGAGAAGTACTAGTTCTCATGTAGCACGCGTACTAGTTCAGAGAACTGCACAAAGTAATAGCCGAAGTCAGGAATGAACTCAAGATGCCAGTTGTGAAGGTGCATGTTTTTATTCCATGAATATTGAGCCACTCCAACCGAGCTAAAGAATGACGTGTACGATTGATCATTGTAACCTGTATATTTGACACAAAGGCCGGGTCCTGTACCGTGCTTCTGAGCTGACACGGAGTGTAAAAATAACAAGAAATATCGTGTTTATGGTTCCATTTTAAGATGATGTGTGTTTCATTTTTTCCAACTTTATGCCCGCGCCCAAAAATACACACTCACCCTCCTAGACCCACACACTCTTTCTATATCTTCTCCTCTATCTCCGTCTTCGCATACGTAAAATCCTTTCCCCCAAGAACTATAACTCTTACAATAGCTTTTGTTTGTGACATGTACCCCGCTGTAATAAGACTTTGTCTTCGTCTGGTGGGTTTTTGCGACAGTCGTTATACATTCGATTTCCTGTAGAGAAGCCATTGCTGTACCGTTTGCGGCATGTCGTTACGCCCGTAATGAACACTGCCTGAAGGTTTCTATTTCTCGTGGACAGTACTTGGGGTATTGGCTATCTATCTCTGTCCATTTCAGCGTACACAGCTGTCCCTTCATCATCTGGAACGACGGCAGGCATAATGGAAAACCCGGTTCATCTCGTTTGTTTGCGGTAATTGTTCTCCGTTGGAAAGCCCTTTGCAGAAATATGTATTTTTTCGCTTTTTTGGGGGGCTCTGTCTTCTTTGTGCCACGATTGTATTATCAGTCTGAATGCTTCCATGAACTGGTTCGGCCCTTTTGGGCTGCGTAAAGGTTTTGTTTTAAAACATGTATTACGACAGGAAATTCTAACTCGGTTCGTAGATTTATTTAAACAAAAGTGTGAACGGACAACAACTGATGTTTAAATGTCGGCCGCTAGATCCCAACCTATAATGAGGGAGGGGGAGGGTGGCGAGGAGGTAGGAGGAAAAATGAGATAGGAAGGGGGGAGGGTTGCAGAGCCACTGCGGTGTAAAGTTGAAGATGTTCTGCAGCAGTCCACCACGCCAGCGTTCAAAATCATAACGCACAGAGTGCCACTCTCTTACTAGAGTACAATTAAAAAAAGATAAGGTAAGGTAGTCCCATAGCCTTGTGGCCGTAGGGAGGCGTGATTTTGGAGATCACTTATCTTGGGCCAGCGTAATGAGGGTGATGCCAATCTCTCTCCCTCGCTGCTTTACCTTCCTCACCCTTAAGAGAGTAGGTACTCAGTCACAGTTGAGTCAACTGGGGGCGTTGTTATTTGTCGCTTCACGTTTTGCGGTCACCCATCCAAGTGCTAACCGCACTGGACGGCGCTTAACTTGCGACACAGCAGCGAGTGCTCCAACCACTGCGCTATCCGACACCCGGAGTGTACAATAGGGTTTTCAAAATATACCTCCATTGTTTACAATTTATTAGCCATCCTGACCAGACAGCTGTTTCTACTCTGGGAACGTCTTCAGTGTCGCGGAACTAGTCACACACAGAAAAAGTGGCTCATGTGCCACTACGAACGACCTCGACAGTCTTTTGAACGGGCTGAAACAGTTTGCTAGCCAAAGATAACTCTTTGTGTGCTGCTGCAATCGGGCAAATTGGTAGATTCAGGAGGATCGTTGGTTTAACATTCGCTAGCACGAACGGTTGACTTTGGTTTCTTATTCTTCGTATGACGACTGTCTTAGAGTCTCAAGACGGAAGCTGCCATGAACTGTTTTATACTTATCAAGACTTTGGTGGTGGTATCTCATTGCTTGATACTGACATCTTTAATGATGTTTGTTTGTTTATTTCATTTAACGTCTATTTGCCGAAGTAATTTTAGACAAGAAAATAAAAGGAAGGTGGGGGAAAAGGATATGCGCTACATGGATGGGGGAAAGGAAATAACTTTTAAACAAAATAGTACAGTAACATAACATAACATGAAATAAAATTAAATAAAATTTAAGTATTCAAACAATATTTTAAAATTCTTTAAAACAAATAAAAAATTACTATGTAACATGTCAAACGTGTGAAATGTTCATGTACAGAAAAGTAAATTTTGTGAGATTGTCACATACGAAGTAATCAGAATAAACTTGAAATTTTTATAACAAATGTCCTACGGGACTATGAATGATAGATTTAGCGATGGTTATCCAATATTTACTATTTTTATTTTGAACATTATGAATGTTCTGTGGAATAAAATATATTGTGTTATTACCCTGCAATCATGAATGATATGATTTATATCTTTATACATCTTTAGTGACATATTATTATTATGTGTGTTACTAATGTAGCCAATGATTAAATAAGAGGGTTGTTCTGTGTGTTCCTATCATTCTTTGGACCACGTGAGTTCGATTGAACACGGCGGATCCACGTAAACAGCGCTTTTAACAGTTCTTACGTTTGTAAGAAAAGTCCATTTCATTATTATTGTTGACTCACTCCGGAACTTTTAGCGGCCATTTTTGTCACAAACTTCCCCAAATGACAAGGTAGGAGACCTATATTAAAATGACAGCATCATTTTCCGGATGGCATCCTGCCAACGTCTATGCGACAGTCTAAATGACTTATGGTCTTGCTGCTGCGGCTGTTTATTGAGTACTATGAACAACAGTAATGGTGCAGCTTACAACTTAACTAATTATCCGAACCAATGGCTTGCTTCTCTTGTTGCAATCCATTCTTGAGCTGAAGAAAGACCTGATAGGCAGTTTGGGTTTGGGCGCGCCACAGGCTGGGACTACACCTTCCACAAGGGAGGCGGCCCAGAATTTCCCGATACAAATGGACAATAAAGTGTCAAACAATTTAAAAAAATCAAATTCCAGCAGGAAAGCGTGTTTCACTGATAATCAAAACTGTACATATTAGGCACCCATGCACATGGTTAAAATGCGTCCGTCAGCTGCGACGATATTTCACCCAGTGGAGAGTCTGTATACGACGATGTGAGTCTCATCCGTGCGTCCGTCAAAGGCCATCAGACCTGGCCGTTGACGCGAGGTAATCCAAGAGTCCCTTGAGAGGTTCCCAGGCGCCTGGTCCACGGCTTAAACCTAGTCCGCCAGTGACAGGAGCCTGTCGCCAGCAATCACTGACGACATCCACAGCACTGCTTCAGCCAAAAGAGGGTTCTTTAGACTTGCAACATTGTATAACCTGGTCATATAGGAAGCTGAGTGTATAAAAGAACTTAAAATTACACATGTCTTTGTCGCCCACAATAAAACATGTGACCACTCCATGTAAAAATGCTCTCATGTCTTTGTTAAAAGAGAACTTGTCTCCCATTGTGGTGGGCCTCTTTCATTATAAATGTTGCAACCCCGCATGAAACAGAATCACTTTCTTGGTCTGTCAGATGATTTGAACGCCGTCGCCTTGTCGATAGGCCTACTTCCGGCAGAAACAGTCTCGGTTGTCCCAGGTTACTGTTCCGGCTGACAAGCATCAGGCCACAGAGAGAAGTTTGAAAGTTGTTGAGAGCTGCTTTGTTGTCACCTCTTGATATCCTTAGTTTGAAATCCTCTGATCCTGACCGCATGATTCTCTTTTCTGTAGATGGAGAATAGAACATGGAAAGGGATATCTTTTGAAAATTAAAATAGTACTTAAAAGAAGAAAGATTCGCAGTTATAAGTCAATGTGAGTCACTCTTTATTTTTTAACTGTCGCCTTTTTTTAATATGTTGTCTCTCTTTACCAACCGGTTCAAGGAATACCAGTTATCCAGTGTTATGTATTTTGTCCCAGTCATTAATTCTATACATACACACCACGTTTAGTGACCTATACGTACAAGCATGAGTTATTACTACTCAATATTATAAATTATCAATTCTCAAAATATTGTAAACTACACAGTGAGCTCGGGAAAGAAAGTATCGTGGACGGAGATTTAGTAGCTGCGACCGAGAGAGAGAGAGAGGGGGGGAGAGAGAGAAAGAGAGAGAAAGGGAGGGAGAGAGAAAGAGAGAGGGGGGAGAGAAAAAGAGAGAAAGGGAGGGAGAGAGAGAGAGATAGAGAGAGAGAGAGAGAGAGAGAGAGAGAGAGAGAGAAAGAGAGAGAAAGAGAGCATACAGGAACTATCGAGACAGGGTCACTATTTATTTTGTGCTATCGTTCCGCTTGAGCGGGTGGAAAGTCTTATGGAAGTTTGAACGCTCGATTGACCACGTTCGCCTGATTAAAGACGAATGAGCTGTTAAAAAAAAGGAAAAAAAACCTACCTTTTTTCACAGTCTTGTTTTGTTTTGCCTGGTCTCGTCGTCGACTTCGTGTAAGCTTATGTGTAGCAACAAGTCTCAGTCTATACTGACCGACTGGATTTTCATTGGAATGTCCAAAATAGACTATCGGCCACCATCATCATCGTCACCATCATTATCGTTGTCGTCGTCGTCGTCGTCGTCATGATCACCAGGATCACTCCAGGCGAAATGAGGGTTGCCTTCTCAGCGAAAGCACGGCAGCCGCAAGTGCAGCGCCATCCAGAACGTAAGGGGAATGTGACCTAGTGACACTGACTCTTCCAGAACACGAGCGTCAATATTGTTAAAGTCCGTGCGATGGAAAGCATGCGGGCATATACTGTTGTCCGAAGGAGTAGGGTGCACTGCGTTGCCTGAGCATTAGGGTTCTGTATTTCGGATTGCTGTGTTGTCACTCTTGGTGATACGAACCCACGATTGCACGTTATAGCCTAACCGACATATTCTGTTCACTTAGCTGACACCGCTTTTTTCCCATACGGCTATTGCGACGACGTTTATGATGGTGATGATGATCATGATCAGTTTAAATCTTTCTCTCTGTCTGTCTCTGTCTGTCTGTCTGTCTGTCTGTCTGTCTCTCTCTCTCTCTCTCTCTCTCCCCCCCCCCCTCCCCTCTCTCTCTCTCTCTCTCTCTCTCTTAAAGTCACATCATTGTAAGCCTATATCTTTGGAGAAAACAATATAAGCTGAAAACGAAAGCATCTCTCTGATTGATTTAATTAAATAATATTTGTGTTCGGCTTCTTTCATTTCGCTCTATTCCTGTTTACTCATTTTACACTGGAAAAAAAAAGTAAAATAAATTTTAAAGTCACATTTTGAACAATCACAATTTGAAAGCGGACACTAAAACTTTATACATTAAAATACTAATTTTCACCCATAAATATTTCATTGGTTTTTATTCTTTTATTTCCTTCTTTGTGTCTTTATTTATTTATTATTACTTACTGTTCATGTTTGTTTTTTGTTTATACGACGCATATTTTGTTTTCTTCCCATCTTTTGTTTCGTGTCAAATGGATGAAATCTTCTATTCATAAAATGTGTAGCCTACAGGTTAAACAAAAGAAAGTTAAGCTTTTATTGTTAATGAACATTGTGAATTCGAAAATTGTGAATCCGATGGTATTCCAAGCCCAAAAGCTATCGGTTTCACTTCTCGGATATTAGACACGAAACAAATGAATCTGCAGACGTCACGTTTTGTTGATGAGAATCAATGTTTTATATCTGTTTTCTGAACTAGATCTGTATTCGCCATCACGTCAGTCTTGTTGGGTTTTTCCCTCCACGAAAATAAAACGGACTTGGCGTGCCGCCCTCCAATAAAACGTTAATAAATATTTAAAAACAAACAAACACATAATTCCGACATTTTGTAAGAAAGAATGGGGAAACAACAGAAGGAAAATAATGAAGATCAAACGAATAATGAATGGAACTGTACAACAACAAATTTTTAAAAAAAAAAATAAAATAAAGGTAGGAAAAAAACCCGAGCAAGAAAGAAAATTAAGAGTAAGAAGAAGATGATTATGGAGAAGAAAAAGATGATTATGGAGAAGAAAAAGATGATTATGGAAAAGAAGTGGATGATTATGGAGAAGAAGAAGATGATTATGGAGAAGAAGAGGATGATTATGGAGAAGAAGATGATTATGGAGAAGAACAAGATGATTATGGAGAAGAAGAGGAGGGAGAATTAAGAGAACAAGGGGAGATAGATGCTTATTCAAGACCAAAATAATACCTCGATATATATAATTCATGCGAAAACAACAATCCCTGCTGAACCTCAAAAATATTCCATCACCACCTTCAAAACCATCTGCATGCCAACACCTCACCCACACTTCTGCAGTGCATCTTGAACATGCTTATAGCGTTGAATATGCTGCACCTTCCAAGAGGACATCGTCATCATCATCATCATCATCATCATCATCATCATCATCATCATCATCATCATCATCACCACCACCACCTCTACCCAATGGTGTGCCCTGGGCTACCTAAAAATATTGCTCCACCACGACCAACTTCCAACACAGCAATAATTATAAAAGACAGTTAAGAATATCATTTAAAAAATATCAATCAAATTTAATTAAGAAAATTAGAACATTGAAAAGTAATGATCCAAAATGCTTTTGGAAGCTTCTAAATGGTACACGCACTGAAAAAAGGGACACATATGGTAAAATAACATGTGAAACGTTTTTTGAACATTTTAAGAAAATTTCTGATTCCGATGTTGAGAATGACACTCTTGACCAGAATACAAGCATGCACGACACCAAAACACATTTTCTCCTTGATCAACCCTTCAATGAGGAGGAGGTTAAAGAAGCTATACGTACTTTAAAAAATAACAAAGCTTGTGGTATAGATTATATAACTAATGAATTTTTGAAGTCAGTCCCTTATGAAGTCATTAAGTTGATAACTAAATACTATAATATTGTACTACAATCTGGTAAAGTGCCCGAGGATTGGACTATAGGGATTATTAAGCCTCTTTATAAGCAGAAGGGGGACAAAGACAATGCAAATAATTATCGTGGAATATCTATCTTGAGCTGTTTTGGTAAATTGTTTACAAGCTTAATTAACAAAAGACTAGGTTCTTTCTTGGAGTCTAATAATGTTCTGGGTGAAGAACAGGCTGGATTTAGGGGTGGATACTCTGTTTCTGATCATATATTCACTTTACACTCTCTTGTAGAATTCTTCCTATCAAAGAAAAAGCGTTTGTACTGTGTTTTTATTGATTATGAAAAGGCATTTGATTTTGTTAATCGTTCTTTGTTATGGCAGAAATTATTAAATTCTAATGTAAACGGAAATATACTCCGTATAATAAAAGACTTGTATAATAAAGCAAAATCACAGGTACAGTGGAATGATACTCTTTCTGATTATTTTTCTTGTAAAACAGGTGTCAGACAAGGTGAAAATCTGTCTCCGTTATTGTTTGCTGTATTTTTGAATGATTTAAAAAGTTTTCTTGGTGAAAAACTAATTGGTCTAAGAACTGTTAAGCTTGCAGCATCGGATATTTTTCTTGATGATGACTATATTGAGACTCTGTATAAAATGTTTATTTTGCTTTATGCCGATGACACCGTAATTTTTTGTGAATCTTCTGCTGAATTACAGTCTTCTTTAGATGCCATGCATCAATATTGCACTAAATACAAATTAAAAGTCAATGCTGCTAAAACTAAGGTCGTTGTTTTTTCAAAAGGCAAAGTAAGAAATCTACCTAATGTATTTTACAATGGTGTTAAATTGGACGTGGTATATGATTTTCAGTATCTCGGAATTAAAATTAATTATAATGGTAGCTTTAAACCAGCCCAGAAAAATTTATATGATCGTGCCTCCAAAGCTATGTTTGCTCTTTTAAGAAAAATTAGAAAGCTTATGTTACCACTAGAAATTCAAATTGACCTGTTTGAGAAAACTATAGTTCCTATTCTGTTATATGGTTCAGAGATATGGTGTCCTCAAATGAGTGACCTTGCCACTAAACTGCAACTGCGTTTTTATAAACTAATTTTAAAGCTGGGCAAGTCTACTCCTTCTCAAATGATTTTTGGTGAATTAGGGCAAGTTCCTCTGGAGTTACAGGCAAAGCAAAGAATGTTAAATTTTTGGTATAAGCTTGTTCACCCTGATAACAGTAATAAATTGTCCAGCGTTATGTACACTTTTTTGTTTCACATTGATTTGCATAAAGGTTATAAATCTTCATTCCTCGATTCAGTGCGGAAAGAGTTAAATAATCTAGGACTTGGTAATATTTGGTTAAATCAGGGGCTAACCAATGTTATGCCTTCTGCTTCAGTTTTTAAGTGTACAATTAAACAACGCCTACATGATCAGTTTATTCAAGGCTGGTTCGAGGAAATAAACAATAATGAATTTTACTATAATTATCGAATGTTTAAGCTACATTTTGAATTTGAAAAATATTTGCATGTTCTACCAACAAATCTTGCAATATCTGTTCTAAAGTTTAGGACACTTAACCACAGAATGCCAGTGCAGAGAGGCCGATATTTTAACATTCCTAGACACGAACGTGTATGTCAAAAATGTAATAGTGGCGATCTTGGTGATGAGTTTCATTATTTATTTTTGTGTTCACATTTTTGTAACTCGAGAAAAGATCTATTAAAATCATATTATTATAGATATCCCAATGCCATCAAATTTCAAGAATTATTGTCATCTAACAAAAAGTCAGAATTATTAAAGCTTGTAAGTCTAATGAAATTAATAATTAAACAAATGTAACGTTTTTATCCCATGTTAAAAATTAATATAGTTCTGATGTTGACAGGTTATGTGTAATAAAAATTATTTCAATAGTTTGTCATTGATGTGTTTAGGTTGAATTGTATTGTTAGTTATGATTCATAGTTGTTGTCCCCAATCAAGTTCTTTTTTTTTTTCTTTCCCCCACTCCATACCTCCCCCTGCCACCTCCCCCCACTCCACGCTATCCCGCTGTATAAACAAATAGTTTAAAATTTTTATTTTATTTTTTAAATCTAAAATGTTAATTAATTATTTTGCATTTTTGTGTATATTATTTTAACCATGTCCATGTGCCCTTAATGGGTTTTTCTGGAATAAAATTTGCCTTGCCTTGCAAAAAACACATTTATAACGATTTGAACTGTTGGCCTATAAAATACTGGCCACTGTGACTTTCAAAAAGATTATTTCATGAAAATGGGTGCTGACAGATGTGGTACAAATAATGGCTACCTTAGCGCCCAAACTCTTATAAATATGTTGGAATTGTTCTCAGGTAGAAAACGCCTTAGGTGGTGAAGGGTTTGATCAGAAATGCTCATTCATTTATTTTTTAATAAATTTAATTTAAGCCACCACCGATTTTTTGGTGGTTAAAAATAATACGAGCAATCGGTGGTGCTTAATAAGTCAACCTTATTTTTAGACGACATCGATTTTGACCAACATGTGAGTTGATGATTTGAAACGTAATAATCGATGTTGAACTTTCACCGATTTCGCTCAAACTTCACAGGCACGTTCTCTAGGAACATACCTATCCGAAGATATATAATATTTAAACAAAAGCAGCGTAATTTTTGTTTTACAGCGTTTTTTTTACACCCCACTTAAAACCCGTAGTGGTGTGCCTAAATGGCTACCTAAGAAATGCTATGATGCTCTACTATTTACAACTAATTCAGGTACCATGCTCTAATAGAAAAATGGTAACACCCCTATACTTAAAGCCTACATAGTCTGTAGACAGGATGGCATTTATTAAGTGTTTAAGTACATAGTCTAACCAACGTTAAGTAGCCCGTGCCAAGCTTGGAAAATCACCACGCCACTAAATTTCGTCCATATATCATAAACGCTTTATTATTAAAACACCATGCATATATGGAATAACCATTACAGTATATTCATTTGCAATAAAACAATGAACAATCTTGGTGGTGGAGAATTTTAAAAATAAATCTGTATTTAGTATGCTAAAGTAGCCAAGTACAGGCTAAAGTAAGCAAAAATCAAGAAAAGTAGACAACCCCCACCCCTCCCTATATTCAGTCGTGCGGTATCTGCCTTGACAATCAATAATGTATATCGTCGGTGTCCATTCAAAACCTCGTATGTCCCAAAATACAGTTTTGAGAAAAATGAAAAAAACTGTTTTAAAAAATCAGGTGTCACCAAAACAAATGGTTTTAGTATAATTTGCATTCAGTATTGAACAGGAAATTTGGCAGTAATAGTGGCAAGATTAAGAGCGCATGCTTGTTTGAGTAATAGACAAAAATGTTCACATACGAGGTTTTTACTATTTTGTATGAGCTGGAAGGTGCAACTTACGAGGTTTTGACTGTTTTGCTTGAGCTTGAAGTTGCAAGTTATAAGGATTAGTCACAATAGCAAACAACAAAGGAAACATTAATACAAAATAAAAGACCGAAAAATGCAGTTGAAAACATTGTCAATGTTGTTTTATTCAATAATGCAGACACAACCCTTGTCTTTACAAAATTGAAATAGGCTAATAGGCCATTGATAGATTAACACTTAACACCCAGCAATCAATGAACGCGTTGTTGCATTCATCACTGACATAATAATGTCCTTCTGACCAGTACAAGCCCTGTACTTAAAGTAGCACGAAGTCCTGTCTCGGAAATTTCCTGTGAAATGAATTATAAGATGTAAGCTAAGTAATACATGACACTTATGTGAAGTTTTTATTACCATAACATAACAGTCTAAATGAACTTTTATTACCATAACATAATAGTCTAAATTAACTTTCATTAACGTAATAGTCTTAATTAACTGTTATTACCGTAACAGTTTAAATGGACTTTTATTACCATAATAAATGAACGTTTACTACCATATGTCTAAATGAACATTTATTACCATAACATAAGCCTAAATGAACCACCATCGGCACATGGAATGTTCGGACCATGTACGAATCAGGAAAGACGGCACAGGTAGCAACTGAGATGAGGAATAATGACCTGACCGTGTTAGGCATCATCGAGACACGATGGACCCAAGCTGGACAAAGGCGACTGATGACAGGAGAACTATTGCTGTATTCCGGGCACGAAGAAAACGATGCACCCCACACGCAGGGAGTAGGCTTTATGTTGTCCAATCAGGCACAGAGGACACTTATAGAATGGGAGGCCCATGGCCCCAGGATCATCACAGCATCCTTCCGTACCAAGATGAGGAAGATCAAGATGAACCTTGTCCAGTGCTATGCTCCACCGAACGACAGGGAAGAGGATGTTAAAGACCATTTCTACAGCAGACTACAGAAGATCCTTGAGACCTACCCAGACAAGGACATCACCATCCTCATGGGAGATGTCAATGCCAAGATTGGGTCTGACAACACCGGATAGGAACCAGTTATGGGCACCTACGCCTTAGGAGTAATGAATGAGAATGGAGAGATATTTGCGGATCTGTGTGCACTCAACAACCTAGTCATCGGAGGCAGCATCTTTCCTCACAAGCGGATCCACAAGAGTACATGGGTATCTCCAGACAATGCGACAGAGAACCAGATCGACCACATCTGCATTAGCAAGAAATTCCGAAGATCCCTGCAAGACGTTAGAGTGAGCAGAGGAACAGACGTGGCGTCCGACTATCACTTGGTGGTGGCGAAACTGAAGCTGAAGTTGAAGAGGACATTCGTCAGGCAGAAGAATGAAGTACAACATCAGCCTTCTGAAAGACCCAAAGACAAAAGAACAGTTTAGTCTGGCGCTAAGGAACAGGTTCGAAGTGCTTCAGGAATTATTTGAAGAAGAAGAAGACAGTGTACTCAACAGGTGGCAGAAAGTGAAAGAGACACTAAGATCGTTATGCCAAGAAGTTGTGGGGCCAAAGAAACATCAACAGAAAGAGTGGATCGCAGCAGAGACTTTGGTCAAGATAGAAGAAAGAAAGAAGAGGAAGGCAACAGTCAACAACAGCAGAACCAGAGCAGCTAAGGCCAAGGCCCAAGAAGACTACACAGGAGCCCATAGAGAAGTGAAAAGAAACATCAAAAAAGATAAGAAGGCCTACGTGGATGGACTGGCGGCTGAAGCGGAACAGGCAGCGTACAGCGGCAATATGAAACAGTTGTACGACACCACTAAGCGACTCTCCGGAAAGTTCAGCAAACCAGAAAGACCTGTTAGGGACAAGCAGAGAAACACCATAAACAGTATAGACCAGCAGTTGAACAAATGGGCTGAACACTTTGATGAACTTTTGAATAGACCAGCACCAACGAATTCCCCAGTCATTGAACCAGCCAATGTGGATCTTCCAATCAACTGCGAGAAACCGACCATGGAAGAGATCAAGAAGGCCATCACCCTGATGAAGAACGGAAAGGCCGCTGGACCAGATGATATCCCAGCAGAGGCTCTAAAAGCGGACTTGGAAGCATCAGTGGAGATGCTGTACCCACTCTTTGAGAGGATCTGGGAGGAAGATGTTCCGGCAGACTGAAAGGAAGGTTACCTGATCAAGCTTCCCAAGAAAGGTGACCTCAGCAACTGTAACAACTACAGGGACAGGGGCATCACACTTCTATCTGTGCCTGGGAAGGTCTTCAACCGGGTCCTTTTGGAAAGGATGAAGGATACTGTCGACCCACAGTTACGAGACGAGCAGGCAGGCTTCCGACAGAATAGATCCTGCACAGACCAGATAGCAACGCTCCGCATTATCGTGGAGTAGTCCTTGGAATGGAACTCGCCATTGTATATCAACTTCGTCGATTATGAGAAGGCGTTTGACAGCGTGGATCGAAATACCCTCTGGAAGCTCCTTCGACACTACAGCATCCCGACCAAGATGGTCAATCTGATCAGGAACTCCTATGACGGCATGTCCTGCAGAGTTATCCATGGCGGACAGCTCACAGACAACTTCCAGGTGAAAACTGGAGTCAGAAAAGGATGCTTGTTGTCACCTTTCCTCTTCCTCATCGCCACAGATTGGGTTATGAAGATGTCCACCAGGGAAAGTAGGAACGAATATGAAATTCTGTGGAACCAGCTCGAGGACCTGGACTTCGCTGACGACCTTGCTCTTCTTTCCCATAGCCAACAGCAGATGCTAGAGAAGACAAATGCAGTGGCGGCCACATCGTCGGAGGTCGGCCTCAACATCCACAAGGACAAGAGCAAGATCCTGAAGATCAACTCCATCAGTACCGAACCAGTCATCGTGAATGGAAGTCCCTTGGAAGAAGTGCAGTCCTTCACCTACCTGGGTAGCATCATTGATCAGCAGGGCGGCACAGATGCGGAAGGCTAGGATCGGCAAAGCAAGAGCTGTCTTCATTCAGCTCAAGAACATCTGGACCTCCAGAGAGCTGTCTTTGGCCACCAAGATACGGGTATTCAACCTAAATGTGAAGTCAGTCTTACTGTATGGAGCAGAGACATGGAGGACAACCAAGACCATCATAAAAAAGTCAAGTCCTTCATCAACAGTTGCCTCAGAAGGATTCCCCAGATCCGCTGGCCCGACACCATCAGCAACGCCAACCTTTGGAAAGGACCCTCCAACTCCCTGCTGAAGATGAAATCAGGAAAAGGAGATGGGGCTGGATAAGGCATACCCTACGCAAACCAGCGACGAACGTCACCCGGCAAGCGCTGAAGTGGAACCCCCAGGGAAAGCAAAAGAGAGGACGTCCAAGGAACACCTGGCGACGCGACCTCGAGGCCGACACCACCAAGATGGGCTTACACCTAGAGTCATTTAGAAAGAATGGCATAGGACAGAGGACTCTGGAGAGCTGTTGTTGGCGGCCCATACCCTGGCAGGGGTGACGGGCATTAAACTAAAAACTAAAAACAAACAATATTATTCTGTATTTTGTAAATTATTTTGAATTATGCCACAGTATGCCTTTGACTGCACTCATTCAGTGTCAGATTTAGTCACAGAGTGTGATATAACGTGCCTGTTCGTTTATTCCTGAAGAGTAATATGGAGAAGATCTGGACGATATCAATCTAGAAGAAATCATGATTGGATAAAATGACAACATGTATCATCAGTACTCACCAAAATGTAGAAAAACTGACCAGAAGCAGCTGACATTTCCACGATGACAATAACAAAAACCGCGTAAGTGACGTCAACTCAACTTCTTAGCGCGTCATTTATTTGAATGAAACCTCGTAAGTTGAGTTACAAGGTTTTAGAAATTTATTCCAAATGACAAAAACCTCGTAAGTGAGATACGAGATTTTGATACAAATCGTTTGACCTGTTGGGACATACGAGGTTTTGATATTTTGTATTACTGATGCTTTCTAACTGAGCTATGAATTCCGAGCTTCTGATAAAAAATGCGCAAAAATTCAAGGGACATAACCATGAAAAGATTGCAAAAACTACTTTTTCGGAGTTACGAGGTTTTGAATGGACACCGACGATATGTATACCTCAATTTCTGGCTTTAATTTTTTATACCTGCAATACTATCTACAATAATTTGTTAAAATTGTTGCGCCTAACGGATTTCGCTGCCACGGTCAAAGCCTATTAGGCCTACGTGCAGTTGTTAATTTAAAAAAATGGTGGATGTGTGCAAACTCCTACATTGAATAACTTGGATCTAAATGTTTTTTTTAATACTATCTGCACCCACGAAAAACACAATTAAATTTGAAAAGTTTTCCTGCAGTATCACGTTTTTCAACAAAAAAAGTCGAGCTATTAGCATACATGCGCATTATTATTTTTTTATTATGACGCCTGAGAAGGTCAAACACACGGTCCGGTCCAGATTTTCAGTCATTCTTTGTAAACATGTTGGCGGCAAGAGGCGGTCGAGTGAAAGGTTCCACCAAAGATAATGTCGATGTTTTCAACATTGAGACCCTGTTGGCCAGAAAGACTATTAGGGTGAGTATATTTTGTGTTTGCCTTTTATTGAAATAGGGTTTGGATTGGTATGATTTCATTTCAGCTTAAGCTGCCGAAGCGTTACACCACAGTCAATGCTGATGCATGCAGCATGGTCTGCATTGCATGGCATGGACGCCATGGTACAAAAATGGCAAGTTGTCATTGAGGAACATAGCAAAAAGCTGCAAGCTTGATTTCTCCTTGCGAGACATATTCCTATCAGTAAGATTTCATACTCTTTGAACTTGAGATAGGTAAGCTAGTGCTGTACATTTACTACGATAGATTCTGTTCAATTATGATTAGCTCAGATCAGTATTGCCACTATTGGTAGAGCACCGGACTCCCGATCGTGGGTTCGAACCCCGGCGGGAGCAAACTGTATGTGTATGCTTCTTTTAGGTGACACTTGTACCAACAGCGCCTTGAATTGCTGTAATGGCGAGAGATATGCGCTATATAAATCGATGCATTATGCATTATTCAGACAATTCTGTACTATTTCTAAAATTCACATTTTCTGGAACTTAAGCCTATTTTATTAGTAGGCTATTGAGTATTGCCACTAAGGCATAATTATTAGTATTATTAATAATATTAGTATTAGAATATATAAGATTGTGATTAGATGTAGTTTCTATGCATACATTTACAAGCTCAATGATGGACTATCTTAGTATCTTATAGGCCTAACAGTAGGCCAATAGTATTCATTGAGAAAACCTGTTGCAGAAATGGCTTGTAGTTGTAGGTTGTATGCAGCAAAATAAAAACCACTAGTGAGTGGTGGTGATACCATATTGTCTAATTAATTTCCTGATCCTTCTAAATACAGCGATCAATCTTTTAAGTGACCATCATAAGTCATTTGACCAGGTCACACTCACAGGAAAAGAAATACTAATAGATCAGTTTTTTTTTAAATTTAAATAATAATAATTTGCCCTACAGTATTTATAATGTGCTTTAGATAACTCTAAACGCGCACTCAACTCTGACACACGCAAGTGCACACTATCAGTATCACAACGTATAAACATTTAATCACAAACCAAACAAATATGAAACTGTACACGGGCAGTAAGAAGTGTTATTTAAAGCAGACGAAAAATCCTCGCAAATATTGACCATCAAAATCAATAGGTCATTTGACCAGTTGGCTGACAAAATAAAGCCCCCCAAAAATAGGTCTGTTGACGGTATCCCAACCGACCCTAATTTTTCGTCCCGACCCTATACATTTTTGGGGATCGTCTTTTAAAAAAAAAATTCGGCGAACTCGTTGAAACATGAGTAAAAAAGGTTTAATAGGAAAAAAAAAACTCCGACCTACCGACCCTATTTTTTCCCCCTACGTTACCTTAAACAGACCTTTTTTGTGTGGCCTTAATAGGTTATTTTAGACTTGAATGGTTCAATGACCGATGACTGAAGCCAAGAATTATCCCTGTATATATGTTTGTTGTTTTCAGAGATTGTACTATTACTACTTGGTCAAGTGGGAAGGTTATCCAGGGCAAAATACTTGGGAGCCCAGGAAAAACATTCCTGCTTCCATTTACAAGAAGTTTGATAAGGTAAGGATGTACTTTATTTTGTATACAGTTTTTAAAAACAAATCATACACATAGGTTCATAGCATAGCACTTTAGTCAAGTCAATATATTCTTTATTCCATTAAAAAGGAAAATTTGGTTTGCCACAATGATGCTGTATAAAATACAATAAATAAAACAAACTCATAAATAATTATGAACAAAATAGATTTATCGTGGAAATGATTTATGAGATGGGTATTTACACATGAGAAAAAAAGACACTTAGGCACGAAAGCACACAATCGCATGCGCACTCGCACGCACACTGTGTTTATGCCCACCACGCACTCATCCACCAACCTATCATAATAAACTGAAAGTGAGATATATGCCTAATGCAGAATGCTACAGCTGAACATGCCTGCCACTAACCTGCATACAGCTTACCTCCTCCTATCAAAACTAACAACAAGGGCAATTTAAGTTATTCAATCAATTAACCAAAATACATAATAAGATACAATGAAGTATAAGTCTAACCTAATAAGACCAACCACTAACGTGTCAACTACAATTGAATTATATTTCATTTTATCGTAACTTGACACAAGACTATATCACATGTACACTAATACAGTCTAGCACAAATAAAATAATTTTAATAACAGAGCATACAGGCTTGAAAGCCTTTAGCTCTCATATTATGACTTCATGAGGGTTCCTGGTCTGTGATCCATGGCAACTACTCTATCAATTTTGATACTTTCATAACTCCCCAAGGAGTGGAGTAGACATACCTACGAAACAGTTTTTCCCGAACTAAAAAAACAAGGGGTTTTTATACCCCCAAACAAAAAGTTAAGGGTTTTTATACTCCCAAACCAAGTGTTTGGGTTTTTTATCGCCGCTGGGTATCATAAGATAACAGCAGGGTTTGTACAGGACTGGAAAAGTCCTGAAAAGTCTGGAAAAATTACTTTGGTTTTCCTATCCTATCCTGTCCCGTAACCTGGAGGTCGTAGGGGCACCACAGATGATCGTTTAACCAGCATACTCCATCTTTCTCTGTCCTCAGCAGCCCTGATGGCTTCGCTCAGTGTCAAACCAGTCCATTCTCGAGTGTTGTCCTCCCACCTCTTTTTCGGTCTCCCTCTTCTTCTACCTTCTTGCACTGTGCCTTGCAGAATAGTCTTTGCAAGGACTGATGATCTGGTGACGTGGCCATACCATCGGAGTTTTCGTTTCTTCACCACTGTGAGCAGGTCATCGTGTTGTCCAATGGCTTGTGTGATGGTCTGTCGGACTTCGTCGTTGGTGATGTGTTGAGTATAGGAAATGCCCAGAAGTCTTCTGTAGCACCTCATCTCCATGCTTTGTATTCTTCGTTGGAGATCTGCCGTGAGGGTTCATGCTTCGCAAGCATATAGGAAGATGGAGATGACAAGGGAGCGCAGCAGTCTTACTTTGGAATGTAGACTGATGGTCCTGTCTTTCCAAATGGGCTTTAACCTTGTCAGGGCAGCAGTTTGTGCGATCCTGGAGAGGACTTCCTGTCGGGACCCAATGTCTGATACAATGGCTCCTAAATATTTGAAGCTATGCACTGTGTTGAGGGATTGGCCTTGGACTTTGATGTCCGTGTTGATGCCATTGGTGTTGTTGGTCATCATTTTGGTCTTCTCTGCACTTATTTTTATTCCATAAGCTCTGGAGGTGGTATCAAGCCTCTGTACCAGCTGTTCAAGTTCTTGTTCCTTTCCAGCCAATCCATCAATGTCATCCGCAAAACGAAGATTGGAGATTTCTCTACCCCCTATGCTGACTGTACTGTGCCTTCATGATCTGCAAGAGCATCTGACATGATGCGCTCTAGGAAGATGTTGAAGAGTGTTGGAGAGAGTAGGCATCCTTGACGCACACAGATTGTTGTTTTGAACCAGTTCCCGATGGCGCTGTTGTGGAGGACTACACTGGTAGCCTTGTCATACAGGCTTTTGATGACTTCAATAATTTTAGGGCTGATGTTGTACACTTTCATTGTTGCCCATAGAGCTGCATGCCAGAGTCGGTCAAACGCCTTCTTGAAGTTTATGAACACATGATATAGATGTTGTTGGTGCTGTAGGTATTTCTCACAGATTATTCTGAGGTTGAAAATCTGTTCAGTGGTACTTCGCCCTGCCCTGAATCCTGCTTGTTCTTCAGCTATGATTTATTCAGCTTTGGGGTTTTAACCTGTTGAGTATTATTTTCAGGAGGACCTTGCTGGGATGGCTGATGGTGCGGTAATTTTCACACTGCTGAAGGTTACCTTTTTTGGGAAGAGTGATGACAAGCGACTGGGTCCATGGAATAGTCCACTCCCTACTCTGCCAGATCTTGTTACAGAGAATGGTGAGGGCATCAATCATCGCTTCTCCTCCTGCTTGTAGCAGTTCCGCGGGTATGTTGTCCACTCCCGCTGACTTCCCTTTCTTTAGCGATTGCACTGCTTTCTCAACTTCTTCCCAGAGAATTGGGAGGATTTCTTCTTCTTCTCTGTTCTCGGGACATGCGAGAACTGATGGGTCTCCATTTGGTGTATGGTTGTAAAGGTCAGAGCAGTACTCTGTCCATCTGTCCAAGACTTCTTTGGTTTTCCATGCCCTTGAAAAGTCTTGGAAATCATACCCAGGTCTGGAAAAGTCTGGAATCTGAAGAAATTTTAATCTGTGTACAAACGTCAAGGAAAAACATAAAAGGCAGACCAAAAAAAAAATCACTTCACATACCTTAATGTAACTCGTTATTTTTCCGAATAGAATCGCGATTTTAATTACCGAACACCACTTTCGCTAAGTTTCAGCCATTCTTATGATGAGAGTCTTGTAGAAGCAATGGAATCTAAAGTATTATCCACCTCATCAGTATCATCAGCAAATACCTATTTCTTAACACTACATTCCACCTGATTCGGCATGTGATTATTAAAATATTTAAACAGATTTGGTCCCAGAACTCTCCCCTGGGGGACGCAGCTCGTAACCTTAATTTTACCTGAACTACTGCCATTTACCGTTACGTATATAATATCGAGTTCTGCTACTTTTAAAACAGCTATTAATTCAGGATAACAGTTTCCCACTAACTCTATACCCCAGTTTTTGCAAAGGCTATTGCGCCGCAAGGTATTGAACGCCTTTCATAAATAAAAGCACACTAAGAGGGCCTTCTTTGCCGGCAAAATGGCTGACTATGAGCTTATTTCGCCTGGGAATGATTTTCTTAACATCCATCTTTGAAAAGCGCATTTTCCACGAAAGGCAGAAACTATGGGAAGGGTTGTCATAGTACCAAAATCACACGGAACAGTGGCAAAGCTGTCAGACCTGTGATTTCTTGTACTAGATTTCGTGTAGTGTCCATGACAGTCAGGGCACTAGTGTACAGTGTCAAGGTTATGTTCCTTGTCTTGCTAAAAAGATTGAAGCCCCAGGCAGAGGAACTACCGTCAGAAAGACCTGGCATGGATGGAGTGAATTAGACTTTTTATCGGCACCACTTGCGATCACGTTCTGTCTTATTGTCATGAGTAAAATGTAAATCAAGGTAACTAATGATGGTTAGTGGTCATGATTTGACCAATATGGGTTAAACTCAAACTAATGTTGATGGTTTTACCCTTGCAGATGTTGTCAAGTGAAGGAGATAGAGACACCCGAGATACAAATTCGTCAAGTGAAGAAGATAGAGACGACATCCAAGATGACGACAACAGGAGTTCAACTGTCGAGTGCAAGAACGACTTGCATAAGAAGACTCCTGGAGCCAGCTCATCATTCACCTGTTCTGCTCACCCACGCAAAACGAAATCTTCAACATCAGAAGCTGAAGAGGTTTGTTTATAAGAAGTACTGTCACATGCATTAAAAATATTAATAACGATATTAAAATAATTGTGGAGCGCTTATTTATAGTTGATATCTTGAAATTTGAATCTTGAACACTTAAAAACAAGCTTGTATACTTAAAGACTCATGTTGTCAGGTCTGTATCGCAAGTCTTGGGGTACAGTTACAAATTATTTGTGCGTTTTCACATCTTTTGGAAGCCGCCAGAATGTTGTACAAAGATTCAATTGCTTCTGCAAGACTTAAATTGAAGGTTTTGATTAAAAAAAACTGTAACAAAGCTTGCTTTGGAAGAAATGTAATGAGTCCTGTATCTATAAGAACAATATGAGCTGATCTGTGTTTTTCAAATGGCATTAAACAATAGGACATTAATTTTGTCAGCAGGACGAATCAGTTAATGTTTTAACTGTTTAACTAATTTTTTACTTTTTCTATGGTACTGATTGGGCTCTTTATAGTCCGCTGGACCCTGTAAATATTGATTATCTATTAATATCTATTATGTCCGTTGGACCCTCCAAGCAAGGTTTAAGTAACTGTCAGAAAAAGCTGGCATGGCAATGTCAATGAATGGACAGACATGACCATGACAGCCTTCCTGTCAATTAATAATAATAATAATAATAATGCACCGATTTATATAGCGCACATCTTTCGCCATTACAGCAAATGCAATTCAGGGCGCTTTTGGTACCTATAAGTAGCATACACATAAAGTTTGCCCTTGCCGGGATTCAAACCCACAATTGATAACAGAACGCTGTGCGCTTTATTTGCACCCATGACCCCCTGACGACCAGGTTAAGGGTCTGAGTGAGAGAAAGTGAGTAATGATAATTTGCTGTCATGCATACATGAGCATGTACACAGTCGACTTTTGATCAGCACCTCTAGCCAACGAACGTATTGTTTTAGTGTTGTTTGGAGCTAAAGAGCTACCATCAGGAAGACCTGGCATGGCTGGAAGGAATTAGACTTTTAATCAGCATCACTTGCAATCACATTCTGTCTTATTGTCATGAGTAAAATGTAAATCAAGGTAACTAATGATGGTGGTCATGATTTGGGGAATATGGGTCAAATTCAAACTAATGTTGATGGTTATGCCCTTGCAGATGTCAAGTGAAGAAGATAGAGACGACGCCCCAAGATAAAGACAACAGCAGTTCAACTGTTGACAAGTGCAAGAACGACTTGCATCAGAAGACTCCCGAAGTCCGCTCATCATTCATCTGTTCTGCTCACCTCTATGCAAGAGTCCGTTGCGAGATAAGAAAGAAAAAAGAGTAATTTTCTTCCAGTAAAACTTGAAGTAAAAATGTTAAAAACACTTAAGACAAGCTCCCTATGGTATCCTAAATGGCGCACTGTCAAATAAGCTTTTTTTCACTCTCCTGCATAGCAATATGATTATGCACTCACCATAAAACAACTTTTCTCCTGATTGTTGCAGATCTGCTTGAGATGAGTTCTAGATCAAACATATCTTTGTAGTCCTGTGGATCCTATATACATTGTTTATCTATATATTATATCCAAAATTATGTCCGTCTGTCTGTGCAAAAACTTTAATATAGTTAATTACTCAGAATTTATTTTATTTATAATAATCCAAGTGGTAGGATGATGTATGCCAGAGCTTGAAAATATCAGTGATTGAATGACCTCACTTTAGGGTCAAGGTCACAGGGTAAACAAATGTTATTTTAAAAAATAACTATTTGATTATACAGGAGTGTTTATGTGGAGGTGTGGAGTTCAAGGTCACCTTAAGGTCAAAGTCAATATTATTTTGTGTTTTATTGCAGCTTTTTTGTTTCAGTTTGTTAAAACTGTATCCACACTGTGTATTAATTTTCATGTAGAATTAATTGTGAATAAGTTCCCTAACAGGCGAGTCAGTCATATTGGCTTTCCCTATGAAGCTTTAAGAAATTTTGATTTGTATCCCTAAAGTCTAAACTCGATTTTACAGAAGCAGTTATTCAGACCTGTAATTTTTATGTACATTTTCACAAGACAGGACCAGTGGATGACTGTATTAGATAGAAACATGTTGATCAATATTAGCTAAAAATGTGTATTAAGTGACTATAATATTAAAAACATACCCCTTGGGGTCATGAGCAATCTTGCCACTGTAGATTGTTCTAACCTATAAAGGGAAAAGTGAAAGCCCCAGTTGAAAACCTGTCTTGCCTTTATAGGCATGACCGATTCACTGCGGCAACAATACCCCCGTTGGAGTGCGGGGGGTTTCAGTATAAATAGTGTCCCCACTTTCTGGAAATTTAGTGCTTTAAATTCCCACTGTCGCTGTCTTCCTCATTTACTCTTTCCCATTCCTGCTCTGTCCTATCACTCTGCTATACTATCTTCTTCTTCGCTAGATCAATGACCTACCTTTTTTCTTGAAAACTTTTCCTGGACAAGACTCCTTGTTTGTGTATGAGGTCTGTTGGATCAGCTTGGGAGTGTTGGACGCTTTCTGCCGGGTGGTCACTAGGGCTTCCTATGATGTTATTATTTAGCAATATAGGCATTTTATATGTATGTGTTTTGTTGATAATTTATAATGATGTTTGTATTCTATTTTGTTTTTGTAACAGGGGGTTCGAGTAGTTGGGGTAAAGCCTCAGCCGTCCCCTGCGTGGGATGTCTTTATTGTAAAGTGACTGGCCGGTGGAGGGCATTCAATTTTCCCACTAGGGTTGTTTCAGATCTTTTATGCGGATCGGGGGTTGTCCGGTCCTGATTTGGCTCGGAAGAGTCCGCTGGACCTAAAGCAACAATCAATCAATCAATCAATCAATATTAAAAACATTTGTATCAAGTGACTATATTAGCTAAAAACATGTGTATCAAGTAGACTAAATTAGCTAAAACGTGTGTATCAGGTGCAAGTTGCAATGTTATGGAGTTGGTTATTTTGATTAAGGTCAGTGAAGTGCATAGCGCCCATTTGAACAGATGTCATTTCTCATTACACCAATATCTGTACTGCATGTGTTAAGTCGGAGGCAAATGAATGTAATAGGGGTGGTAGATTTTGTTGTTACGATGTGTAAACCACACTTGTCTTCCCATGCACAAAATCTCAAAATAAGTATAGGGACCCTCACAGTGGGTATCTTCACCCCGCCAGCAATTGTGTTATCCTGCTTAACTCTCAAGTGAAAACTTTCCTGTAAAACGGGGCACAGTGCATATGGGCCTTCCGGAGCTCGGGGATGCCATCTTAAAATTAAAAAAAATAATGCCAAATCAAAAGATGTTTCACATTGACATGTCTTTTGTTCAGTTTTATCAAGCAATGTTTTTGTGGTTTGTTTTGTTCTTCTCTTTATAAGCGTATTTACTGATTTAGCATAACTAAGAATGATTAGGGACAGCTTTGGGGTCAGAGCGCACGCCGAGTGTCTTTGGCCACGTGGGTTCGAATCCTGACTTCAGCGAACTATTTTGTGCATGCTGGATAGTAGTGGCCAGCGCCTTGAGAAGGTCTGAGCTTGTAAGTGCGCTATATAAGAACAATCCATTTTTAGATGTAAAGGTATAATCACCTGTGTGTGAACTAGAAGAAAGTTTCAGGTAACATGACATAGCATGTGAAGTGTTTAGAGAAAACCATTATTTACGTCTGCTGTTGTAGTGTCGGCCGCTCAAATTCCAGATAAGGACTGTTTTACATAGCAAATAACATATGTTGCTGTTATATTGTGCAAGATATTTTGATGTGAAGTTGTTTTTTTTACTACAAGTTTGAACAACTCAATTGTGCATTGTTTTATGTACTACTACTACTACTAATAATAATAATACAAGAATTTATTAAGCATACATATCTCACCACAAGGCGACTCGAGGCGCTGTTGCTACAAGGGTCACCGATGAGAAGCATGCACATTAAGTTTGCTCCTGCCGGGATTCGAACTCTCTCTTTCTCAATTTTTCATGATTAGAATGTAAATGTAAATGTTGACAGCTGGACTTTACACTGTCCACCAGCAGTGGACTCTGTTCCCAAAAATCCAGAAGGATGGAGTGCTGTGCAGAAATTTGTTCATTAGTTTGTGTGAAAATGCAGTTGACAAAACCAAAACAAAAAAGATGATGTAATTATGGTGATGTCACTCAATATACTAAGTTTGTTTTAGGTTGAAGGCATTTGAACATTTTAATTATTTTTTTATACTAGATACCCAGTTTGAAGGGAAGAAAAAGAAGAAAGGTCACATCAGTGATCACTCAATATGCATCAGTTTGCTTTTGGAAAAAAAGGGAGAGTGTGATGTTGATGTCATAACTAGGATAAAAAATAATAATATGAAGAAGAGAACCTCGCAGCGGGCATCTTTATTTATTTGAAAGATGCCATGTTACGTTTGAGCAATTTATTGACATTAGTTTTTTGTTGTTGTGACGCTTATTATGATCGTTGTTATGATGATGATGATTGTTGCTAATGATTGAGCATTAGAAAAGCACATTGTAATAAGGTTTTACGTAATTTACATTATAAAAAATAACTGCAATTGATTAAGCAGACTTCAAAACTTCATTACTACTGTTTCGTTTTTAGCAAATAACAGTTTTGAATATTTCTGCACCTAACATGTGGTGACCCTCAAAGCGGGTATCTTTACCCATTTGAATGCAGCTTCAAAGATGTTACGTTTGAGCAATTTATTGACAAAATATGATTTATTTTGTTGGAATGATAATGAATATTATTTTTATTATAGTGATTGTTGTTGCTAGTGATTTAGAAGGAAAAAACACATCAGATTTGATGTCATTTGCTTTTATAACAAAACGAAATAAATAAAACAGACTTCAACACTTGCATTACCACTGTTGTTGTTTTTGTTTAACCAGTTTTAATGTTTCTCCACCTCTCTATTACTGTTGGTCCATGTATTTTTGCTCCATCTTCCAATGGTTGTCTATTGTGATGTTTATGTGCATTGTGTGTTTTTATGTTTTATGCGCTTTGAGCAGAAATGTTGTCTGATATGTGCGCTTTATAAATAAAATTATTATTATTATTATTATTATTATTATGGGCAAGGGCCTTTAGTGAATACACATGTTCATTCTCTCTCTCTCTCTCTCTCTCTCTCTCTCTCTCTCTCTCTCTCTCTCTCTCTCTCTCTCTCTCTCTCTCTCTCTCTCTCTCCAAAGAAGATTTATTAAATTGCATTCACTCTTTACTAATATATGCCAGTAAACAATCGCAACTACGATCATTACACATGCGAGCAATTATGAGGGGTGATTATGCTCGACATGATTAAAATAAACTTTGAAAAATTATGGTAAACAGTGATTGAGATTTAGTACATTAACATTACAACAACAATAAAGATTATTAAAATACATAAACACACATCTCAGTTACTACAGCATCAGTCAATATCTGTCACACTTCATATGTACAAAGCATAACCTGCATGATATTCCAGTTTACCAATATAAAAAAAAATTAGAACAAATATTAACTGAACTTATACCAAACCTTGGCAAAATCACATTAACCTCAAATTTATTATTAGTTCATTCAGTAAGAGGAAAAGTAAACAATGAATGCTGCCGTTGATACTACTACTACTACTACTACTACTACTACTAATGTTAAATACACACGATGGTAATTATACATTTAGCTAAAAATAGATAAATACATTAATTAAACAAAACTGATTGCTAATTAGCCTGTCATGCAAAAGTTGTTGCACCAACGACATGTACGCTTTAATTCCCTATTAAAGTAGCAAGGGTTAGGCTTAGCTATTAAGTAGACATTCCGCATTCAGGTAGCATTTCACTTATAGGTAGCCGTGGCAGTGGAACCCACTAAGTAAACATTTCACATTTTGGTAGCAGTTCACAACTTAAGTAGCAGGTCACAAAATGACCACGGAATTAAGTAGCTTATCACAAAATGGGTTACGTAGCCGTTCACGATATAAGTCGCCCGTCACAAGCCTAAGTAGCCGTTCACATGTGATCGGCTACCTAAATACCCTTTAGGTCGCCAAACCTATGGAAAAAAAGGTTCACCACCACCACCACCACCACCACCATCATCTTAAAAGTAGAGAGCTTCCGTCTGGTGAAGATTGGGGTTGAAAACATGGAATTTTGTAAAAGTTCATATACGTATATGAATTAGTTCGTATGTGCATATACATACGTATACACACATGTGAAGTGTTGTTTACTCTACATGGCTGGCTATCTTATCTGTCTAAATATTGACCAAGCTTCCAGAATACAGCATGCAATACATACAGTGCCTAATACAGCATTTTTGTTGTTGTTGTTGTTGTGAAAACTGTACATTGTGGGTCTTTATGTGCCTGGAGATGTGTCTGGAGATGTGTGTGGGTGTGTATGTGTGTGCGTGCGTGCTTTTTGTGTTTGTGTGTGTGCGTATTAATTTAGTCCTGTTTTGTGATTTGGCTTAGCACGTGATGATCATGTCTGCGCATGGGTTGCGTGTGTTGTACGCCTGTGGTTGGTGTTTGAGCGTGATGGCGTTGGTAGTGATGGTGTGTTGGGCTGTATGCGGGAGTGTACAGCGCAAGTATACTTGAGGCGTTGGATAGTAGTTGTTTTATTATTATGTGATGTACTATTTTTTTGTACATTTCATTGTTTTAAAGATATTCTACAATTTACATTTACTATATTTGTGCAGGCAAAAGGCAAATTTCTATGTAATTTCATCGACGAATAAAATCTCAGTCTCTCTCACGTCTCTCAGTCAGAATCAGAATACGTATTCTCATATACTTCCATCCCAAGCCTCCCAGTACTTCCTCTCTCTCTCTCTCTCTCTCTCTCTCTCTCTCTCTCTCTCTCTCTCTCTCTCTCTCTCTCTCTCTCTCTCTCTCTCTCTCTCTCTCTCTCTCTCTCTCTCTTTCTCTCTCGCCCCCTCTCTTCTTCCCTCCCCCGCTTTGTCTACATTTTCGTCTGTATAGATATTACCGAAAATATTCTCAGGTATTCACAACTTTCCGGCAGCTCTCATTAAAAACTCGTGGGTATCGCCATTATAAATTAAAACAAGGTTAGCATGAAACCAAGTTCCGGTCTAGCTTGTTTTGCTTTTATCAAAGCTTGATGCGTGACTTTTAAATATGGCAAATTGCCGAAAACGACGATTGTTAGAGTCAGAAAACGAGTGGGATAAGTATAAAAACGGTGGAGGAAGTACATGCTCAGTGAAAGGATGCAAAAAACAATCGTAGAGGCCTGTATTTGTGGCGATTTCGGAGGTGCGTCGATCATCGACAGAAAGTGAAACAGGACCTGAAGACTCTTGTAGTTTTCCATAGCTTCGCCGTCGCAACCTTCACAAAACACGAAGTAACTGACTATGTCAGGCGAGCGTTGTGGCCAAGTGGGCTAAGGCGGGACTAACTTGCCTTGTCCACAAGCCAGAAACCAATGGCGCCTGACAGGTGTGGGTTCGAGCCAGCATCTGGGCGTTATGTTTTTCCGAATATTTTTCAAAAATTCACAAATAATGTTAGGTAGGTAGGGTTTAGGCGCGCCACTGGCGATAGAAAGGGATAATAAACTGCAGCAAAAAAAAATATGTGAGGGTACGAAACTGGTGGCCAGTGACACAAGTTATTATTCTTGAATATTTGGAAATAACTCACTAAAACACGCGGAGAAAAAAACCGGAAGTATGTTTCATTGAGGGGATTCCCGTTGGTGCATAGGATAGCAGAAAAGTGTGAATTGAGGCGAAAGCAGCAATACCGCTGTTATGCATATTTAGAAGTGAGAAAACACGACTTAATTTTCCTTTTATTTACACTAAAACGGCTTCATGCTCACACAACTCCGGAAGCGACCTGTCTCGTATTTCCCATTTACATTAATAATTAGTTTGTTCTCTGTTATTTACACAGTACAAAATTGGCTCCGTGTTTACTTTTGTTTTAAATTTTCGGAAATGAACTCTCATATTTTTTATTTGTTGTCTTCTTTTGGTTGTGATCTTAATATTTTGCGTTTTCATAATACTTGTGTAAACCGTTTTAACGACTTTATTGCCGCACATTATAGTGAGATAGCTAGAAGATACTGAAGTGTGTGTGCGGGTGTGTGTGTGCTTGCGCGCGCGCTAGTGCGTGTGTGAGAGAGAGAGAGCACAGAAGCTAGAATAAAGTTAAAAGTATAATGTTTAACTGTTGTGGAAATGTAGTTTTATTATTAATATTATCATTATTATTGTTATTATTATTATTATTATTATTATTATTATTATTATTATTATTATTATTATTATTATTATTATTATTATTAATGCGCCTAATCTAGACTTATCTCTAGGCGCTTACATGAGTACAGAACAATTTTATAAAACAAAATGAAGAAAACTCATTAACTATTAACAGTAACCTAACACGCACACCTACACACACATTCGAACTATGACTTTGTAGATCTGTGTTATCGATTTTAATCGGTTTGAGTTTTAATAGTTGTTATCCTGTTGGTGTGAATTGTTAGTTTTAGTGGTTTTAAAACAGTTTGTTGGCTTGCTGATATACAGTGTGCTGTATGAAGTCTCCATTGTGGGCAATAAACATTGGTTGACTTGCCTTGACGCACATTACTGATCATAATCCCCGGGACACAGTTCCGTCTTCCTGTATCTTTTTGTTTTGTTTGAATCGCGCCAACAACAATAACAACAACAACAACAACATAACAATAATAATAATACAAATAATAATAATAATAATAATAATAATAATAATAATAATAATAATAATAATAATAATAATAAGAAGAAGAAGAAGAAGAAGAAGAAGAAGAAGAAGATGTTACACAAATACTGTACTTGCAAGTTGTAGGCTGCTTGTTTTATTTTACGAACTGATAGTACGACGCACATTCTCTTTTGTTACGGTATATTATCATATTCGCTCTTGTTATAGTTGCTATGTTTGCATTTTCAAAAATGCAAAGTAAATAGTTTTTTATATTTTTGTAAAATTAAGAAGAAATAGTTTTCAACATTGGACAACACGATGACATGCTCAGAGTGGTAAAGAAACGGAAACTCAGATGGTATGGCTACGTCGCCAGAGGATCAGATCTTGCAAATACTGTGACGTGGGTTTTTATTGTTGCTGGGCTCTGCACAATGGAATGCTATTACCCACTCATCTTTAGTCTATGGGGATCGCTAGTAATCTCCCTGTGACTTAACTTAATACTTTTATTTGTATAGCTCGGTCTGTGTTTAGGCTGGGGTACAGAGATAGATAGAAAAATGGTAAAGGATCACTGTCACGCTAGCTTTCACACGGCTTTGAAACATAAGTAGTCCAGCCACTTGATAACAGTAAATATCACACATTTATTTCCTCTACTCTATACACGATCTTCGAAGTCTGAAACTAACTTAAAAGTTCAAATGTCACTGCGAATGGTTCGCTCTTGATAGGTCTAGGCAGCTACTTTATCATCATCGGGGACTGAATACTTTCTGCCCTAATGCTCAGAGTTCTTGAAGAGTGGACTACTGTGGTCCGTTTATACAGATTTGGTGCACGGCTTAGATCGGCACTTATCTGTTTCTTCGACGAACTGTGTCGTGGGTGCTTCCTTGATACGCTGTGTTGGGGTGGATTCTGCTCCTTGTGGCTAGACTGGTGGGCTCTCTTAGCACAGTGCATGAGAGGCCTCTGCAGACCAACGTCCAGCGATGACTTGTTCTTGTCTTTCGCCTTGTTGGGCTCACGATACAATGCCTGCTCGTCTGTAACATATGAGACGAAATTCTGCACAACCATGTACAGGGGCAGATCTTGTTCTTGTGCCACTTGTGCACTTGCGGCGGTCAAAAAAAAAGAAAAAAAAAGAAAAGGAGGGTGAAAAGGAGAAGAAAGAAGAGAAGAAAATTACTAATTCTTCCTCACTACACATTTTCATGTACCTCCAAATTAGTTGTTTGTTTTTTCATTCATCAGATTTAGATCTACAGGTATTTCTTGCAATATAAAATTTTTATCCATGAAGGGAAGTTGAAGACAAACAGTTGCTGCTCAGTTTTCTTTTTTCCCCCTTGGTGCAAAAAGTTGTTTGTTTGTTGTTTTTTTTCTCAATGGTTTTGATTGGTTATTTATGCGTGCGTTCTCGATCGCCATTGGACCTATTGTGTAAACATGGTCTATATCCGGAGCGTCACCGGAAAAAACTCGTTGGCTGGCAGTTCTTCTACCTGACCTCTTCAGATCCCGCTTAATTTGCACTTTTTTTTTCAAAATAATGCCAAGGAAAAGGCTTCTAAAAGCATCTGATGCCAAAGGATCGTGTAAGCTAAGCTGCTTTTTTGAAGGTATGTTGATTTTTATATTTCTTGAGTTTCTTCCGTGGGTCTTTGGGAGGGCCTAGCTGTTTTGGGCAAAAAATCCAGTTTTATTTCTAAGCACTATCTGCACCTTTTCTGTGAAAGACACTGAACTGATTTCTGTAGAAACTTACCTCGTTATGACCATAATCTGTAGTGCGTGTGCACCTCTAATCTTTAGTGCTCCAATTTGTGTGTGTGTGTGACCAAACTTGTACATGCATCAGGTCAGTTTTGAATAAAACGGATGTGAGTTGCTATTTCTTGTTTTATTTGCAGTAACTTTATCTGTCTTTGTATAAGCCTTTATGCAAGATGTTCTGCTATTGTAAATTTTATCATCAGAGTTTGCAGAGGGGTGTTTGTGTGTGTGTGTGACTAAAAAAGGACTTTTAGCACAAAACAATACTATTTTCAGTCCTTAAAATAATGCCCAAAATGCACCAGATTGCACAGATTTTAACCATTATTTTCAAAATGTTCCGGGGGGTCATGCCCCCGGACTCCCTAGTACACTCGCCTGCTTCGCAGGCTCGCGCTTGTGGCTACGCCACTTCGCATTAGCTGTGCAAACCCCCTCAACAATGGAAAGATCCGCCCCTGCTGTATAATAGGTGTGTGCAGAGCGTCTCACTGAAGGCCGAAGTAGCCCTCAGTGATTAGCTCCACATATCTATATATAAGCGAGGAATATTCTGCTAAGTCCGTGGTCCACTGGAATCTCCACTCTAATTTCCTATACATATATAAATATAAATCATGGCTAACTATACACATAGAGAAAGAAGTAATATTATACACATTCTCTGGTACAGCCACTGATCTGCAAGCATACATATAGGTTAAACAACTGTGGGTCCATACGGATTTCAAAATGGCGTCAAACCCGGTCGTGTTCGACACGTGATCAGGCCACGTAGGACTAACAATTCCATTCTAAGCATAGCAAATTTCACAAACAAAATTCAACAATAATATAAATACATCACGATGAAACAGAAGTATGTTAATTTACCTTTCTGACAATGTCAGGCCGTGGCTAACTTGATTGAATCGAATTTTCAACAAGTCCTGCTTCCTAAGTCTGCTCAGGAGAGAGATTTCTGTCAGAGCGCAACTGTGTACTGCTCCTAGTTTGAACGCAGAATGAATCTTCTACCTCTCTGCTTGAATCAGGCAGAACTGGTTCTACCTAAGCTAGCTGTGTTCCGATTGGATGTAAAATCTGATTGGCCGTAAAATCGAAGCTCTATAACGTAAGCTGCGATGATGTCACTAACTGCGCTTGCGTCAAGCTACAACTGTGTTACACTGACTAAACAAGGCAACGCTTACTGTGCTGTGTAAATCTCGGCTCTTGTTACAAATACCATCCTGCAATGCACAGAGCAAGGAGGCAGAAGAAGAGGGAGTCAGAAAAAGGGTGGAAAGACAACATTCGAGAATGGACTGGCTTGACACTGAGTGAAGCCCTAAAGACTTCTGAGGAAAAAGAAACTTTTTTTTTTAAATTAGGGATAAAGATTTTAGACTAATGATACAGTCTAATCTTCCAATCTGTCCCTTAAGAAATTAACATAATAATAATAATTAACCTTTAACTTTAACTTGGAAATCACATCACTCACACACACACATGCACACACAATCACACCAACATCTTCATCATTATCTTTAAACAATTTTAGGCAACCATCCTTCCTCCCCATATCCTTCACCCTTAGAATTATAATAATAATAATAATAATAATAATAATAATAATAATAATAATAATAATAATAATAATAATAATAATAATAAAATAAATAAATAAATTAATAAGTTAATAATTACATGAATGACTGTGTTGTCATATATGTTATTATACATCACTTTTATAATTAATTTCGCAGATGCCTACATATTTTACATTTGAAAGAAAACAGTGTGTCGCAATGTTTACACTCCAGAGGGAGAGAGTTCAATACACTAGCTCCATTAAATAGGCTATTTTTGTATAAATCAATGCGAGGGAGGGGTAGTTTATAATTATACAGTCTATGCCCATCAACTGGTTTAATAAAAAAAAATGTATCAAGATATGCAGGTGTTTCTCCATGTGTGATTTTGAACATAAGGATAGCTGTATTAAATATAAATTGTTTTTTGAAGTGGTAATATTCGGAGTTCTTGATATTTCTCAATAGTTGTAACATCTGTATTTATATTATAAGATTTATAAATTATCTTGATTGCTCTTTCATGAAGACTATTTAGATTTTTAATTTGAGCATCACTGGCATTACACCAAATAATCGATGCATAATTAAAATGAGACATACAGTGGGCATAGAAAAAAGATTTTAATGCATCAGCCGTAACAAAATTTCTAAGTTTATTTAGGAGGAAAAGGTTTTTAGAAATTTTTTTACAGATATGGTTAACGTGTGACCGCCAGCTAAAATCATCATCGATGATTATGCCTAGCATTTTATGTTCATGAACTTGCTCAATACTGTACGACCCTAAGTTTAGATTAAGGGGAAAAGATCCATTTTGGCGTTTTTGTCGTGTAGTGAGAAGTATACTTTTGCTTTTATTAGGTTTACATAGCAAGAAAGATGGAGTAAGTTGGTTAAACGATCATCTGTGGTGTTCCCAACGGCTTTCGAGTTACGGGATAGGATAGGATACCATTAGGAGCTGAAACTATAGTTTAGACACACATACACGGGTTATTCAAAACTTCCCGGACATGTAGACTTTACTTCCAATGCAAACACTTGTATTTTAGCGTCCATATTATGGTATGATTGATCCCTCTGAGGTATATCATCGGAAGAACCCACTATGGCCCAAACTGAAACTACTGCACGGTGATATACGCAGGTTATATATTAAGCAACTAGATTTCTGGATTCCGCTTCTAAAACAAGCACTGAACATCAATACTCTAAACTGCAATGTACTATTTTATTCCCTACCACTGAGGTATTCTGGTATTATTAGACCAGTTTGCTAGTAGAATCTTAGTACTGAAAATACATGCAGGTTGTTGAAGTTTAAATGTAGGTCATTTACATTACACGAGATTTGTTGATTCAGTTTTTTTTTTTTTTTTTTAATCGATGCATACACTATACCCTAAGGAGCAATGTAAACTCTCCCTTCACTCGTCGACCAATCCAAACACTCCAGCCTCCCTGACAAGTTTTAACAAAACAGCCCCTTGAGGCAATGCCAACATAAGGGGATTGACGTACGTTTCATTGGAAACTTGACTTTGAGGTTCATAAAAGCTCTTGTTCTCGTGGTCTAATAGCAGCGGTATACCTTAAAATATCAAACAAAGGCTGCACCCTTTTACTGTGTGTCCATGTCTATCCGGATCTCTTTTAAATGTCTATGCATCTCTCTCTCTCTCTCTCTCTCTCTCACACACACACACACACACACACATGATGACGTCACCATGATGACGTCATACAGTGAGTTACGTTGAAACGCGAACGAAAGTATGTCGGAAGCGCGCACGATAGATCTAATCGTTTCGTTTTGCAAAGTATTCAATGATGGAGTTTATTTACCTTTAATTTGAGTTTGCATTGTTGTTAGGAGTGGTTTTGTATAACGTTGATAATTTTCGTTGGTCGATATTATTGGAGAATTTTCGTGATCTGTCGATAGAAATTTCCCGATGGATATCGAAGGTCGTGAATGTTCCCGGAAGTAGAGGAAATAGGTATGACGTAAGTCAGTGATGACGATCTTTAGTTCGATTGGTGGCAGTACGTCATTTCTACCATGTACCAAATTGTTCCAGAAAAGAGAGAGGTTATTTAATCGTGTGCCGAGTTGCTGTTGGGAGATAGTAAAGTTGTTGATAGTGATTTGAAGAGTTGCTGTGAAAGTTGTTGAGTTGAGTTGAGAATTGTATGCAGTTGTTGATGTGTGCTGAATAAAAGTGGAAAACTCCATACGTCGACTTTGTGACTTGTATGCTGTTTGGACGGGTTGCGTGAATAAACGAATCTGAGTTACACAACTATCAGGAATTCAAGCATCGGGGCTGAATCAGATACTGATAGAAAACACCAACATCGAATCGAGTGTAACATTTTGGGGGTCAAGCCGCGATTCACGCCATAGCCAAGGGTTCAACTGCTACAACAAGCGAGTCAACGTTACGAGAGGCAGTCATCGAGGGTAGACGCCATCAAGTTGCGTCGAGAGGGGCCAACATACTGGGACTACATCCGATAGATTCAGGTTGACTGCAAGGGCGTGTAGTCGCTGAAGAGTTGCTTCGTGAGCGAACAACAGATCGGGACTACGTGGCTGCCGTAAGACTACGTCGAGGGACAGTCTCGGAGCTACATCGCCAGTATTAGAGAGAGCGACGAGCAGACGTCGCGTCTACTTCAGCACAGGAGCGTATACATCAACACCAGCGTGGTGCAGCGTCGCATACGACGAGGACAGCGGGGCCTGCGTCAGCGAAGGCGACTAGTGACAAGCATCAGCGCTACTGCAGAAAGCGTGCTGTTCTAGAACAGTCTAGAAAGGTACAGCACAGTCAAGAACATTCCAGAAAAGAACTTTCTAGAAAAGAACTTTCCAGAAGCATCAAGATGGCTGACTTCTGGCAGAGAGGGATTGAATTGAATCTAAAAGGCAAGCAGCTGACGGAGTACGTCAAATCCCAGGAGAGAATACAAGAACGAGAATTAGAAGAGCAGCGTCGCCGTGAAGAAAGAGAATTGGAAGAGAAGCGTCTAGAAGTAGAAGAACAACGTCGCCGAGAAGAAAGAGAAGAGCAGCGGCAGCGTGAAGAAAGAGAAGAGGAACGCAGGCGTGAAGAAAGGGAAGCTGAGCGTCAGTTCCAGTTAGAGATGGCGCGCATCCAACAACAGCAGCACGCGCCACACGTTATCAGCGACTTCAAAGCTCCAAAATTGCCAGCATTCGTCGACGAAAAGGACCAGATCGACAGCTATCTAGCGAGGTTTGAAAGGTTCGCCGAAAGCGCTAAATGGCAACGTCAAGACTGGGCGATCATACTCAGCGCACTACTGACGGGGAAGGCGCTCGATGTCTACAGTAGACTGTCGAATAATGACGCCAAAGACTACGACGTTTTGAAAGCGGCCCTATTGCAGTGCTACAACTTTACAGAAAAGGGCTACCGTCAACGCTTTCGTGAATGCCGGCCTTTGTCAGACGAGACACCAAAGCAATTTGTGGAGCGCCTGTCATCATATCTACACAAGTGGGTGGAATTATCAGGCAAAGGGAAGACTTACGAGAGTCTCCATGAGCTGATCGTGAGGGAACAATTACTCAACGCCTGCCCTAAGGACCTCGCGATCCACTTGGAAATACAAAAGTTGCAGACGCTAAAAGACGTTGCTGAGGCTGCTGAAAGATATCTCATCGCTCATGAGAAAACGTTGGGGCCACCCAGCGCGACGAAACACTTTCAGAAGACGGCAAGCCATGGGAACCAGATCCAGGGGAGCCAGACGAGCCAGAGACACACTGACTCCACGCCACCTTCCAGGGAAGGGCACTCGAGAGGGTGTTTTATCTGCAACGCTACAGACCACAGAGCTGCCAACTGTCCTCAAAACAGAAGTAGCGGACAGCGGCGCAGTACGGACAACGCAGCGGCGGGCAACCGACAGAGACGTTTCTCCAATCAACGGCAAAACAGTAGATCTGACCATCAAGTGTGCGGCGGGAGCGTCATTCTTCCGCGTGAGACCAAGCGCACAGCTACCCCTGCCGACGTGCAAGAGTGCATGACCGATGGCCAACTTCTCCTTGCCAACGGAAAATCCATCCCCGTCGTCGCCAGCGCAGCTGTGACCGTCCAGAACATGCCTGTTTCAAAGGGACGCGTCGGAAATCATGAAGTGACTGTCTTAAGAGACTCTGGCTGTAGTGGGGTCATCGTCAAAGAAGACCTAATCGCTAAAGAACAGTTCACTGGCGATTCAAAATGGACACTTATGGCCGACAGCAAATGTTTGAAAGCGCCAGTTGCGAAGATTCATGTCAACACCCCTTTCTACATAGGCGAAGTCGAAGCGGTTTGCCTGAAAAAGCCGCTATACGATTTGATGATCGGGAATATCGACGGCGCGAGACGACCCGACGACCCTGATCCAGAGTGGAGTCCTGCCTCAACTCAACACGTCGAAGTTGTGGAGGAGGATCCATTGCCATTTCCCGATGGAGACCTTACAGAGCTGCTACGGGACAATGTGGTTACTCCGGCTCAGCCCTGCCGACCAGAGATCGTCGGTGCTGTTACTACCAGGGCCCAGGCCAAGAGAGACAAGATGTCTACGCCACTGAAGGTCGCCGACAACTCCAAAGCTGCCATCGTGGACAGAGATAAGCTGATCCAGCTCCAGGAAGGTGATAGTACTTTATACAAGTACAGGAACCGCCAAGACCACGTGACCAAAGGCAGTGGTACGGTCTATTTTGAGGTGAAGGCCAAGATCCTGTACCGAATCTTCCAGCACCCGAGGGTCAACGGAGGGAAACCACTACGTCAAGTCTTGGTGCCGTTACCCCTAAGGCGCCAGGTGATGGAAGTAGCGCATGACTCAATCATGGGATGTCACCTAGGCATCAAGAAGACGTCAGACAGAATCCAGGCGGTGTTCTACTGGCCAGGACTTCATGCGGACGTCAGCCGTTTCTGCCGATCATGTGACATTTGCCAGAAGACCATACCTCGAGGAAGGGTCCCGAAAGTGCCTATGCAGAGGATGCCTTTGATCGACCGACCTTTCAAGAGGGTGGCCTTAGACTTAATCGGCGAAATAAGACCTCCGAGTGAAGAAGGTCATCGGTGGGTACTGACTTTAGTGGACTATGCGACTCGGTACCCAGAAGCAGTGCCTCTGAAGAAGATTGACACTGAAACTGTAGCAGAGGCACTGGTGGACATGTTCAGTAGACTTGGAGTGCCTGAAGAAATTCTGACAGACCTCGGGACGCAGTTCGTCTCTGACTGCATGAAGGAGGTCAACAGACTGCTGAGCATCCGGCATTTGACTACGACACCCTACCATCCGATGTGCAACGGGCTTGTCGAGAAGTTCAATGCTACGCTGAAGTCCACCCTGAAGAAACTGTGCAGCGAGCAGCCCAGACAATGGCATCGCTACATCAACGCCTTACTTTTCGCATACAGAGAAGTGCCGCAGGAGTCCACCGGCTTTTCTCCGTTCGAGCTGCTGTACGGAAGAACCATCCGAGGGCCGATGCACATCCTAAAAGAGCTGTGGACAAAAGAAGTAGACACCCCAGAGGTGAAGAACAGCTACCAGTACGTGTTTGAGCTACGGGAGAAGCTGGAGCAGACTCTCGAGATAGCCAGAGAAAACCTGAAGAAGTCCCAAGACTGTGGAAAGCACTACTACGATCGTAGGGCTGTGAACAGGAAGTTCAAACCTGGCAACAAAGTGCTGGTGCTGCTACCTACCGATCATAATAAGTTGCTGATGCAGTGGAAAGGCCCGTACGAAGTGGAGACCGTGGTGGGGATCAACGACTACAAGGTGAAGGTCGGTCAGCATTCCAAGATATACCACGCCAACCTCCTTAAGCTGTACGTGGAAAGGCCATCAGAGATTGTGCACGCAGCCACAGCAGCTGTGACCGACGACAGCTTTGACAGCGAAGAACTGTTGGAACTTGGAGACTTCCACAGCAAAGAAGGCATCGATGATGTTAAGCTAGGACCAGGCTTGACGGAAGGTCAAACGTTGGAGCTCAAGGACCTTATGGGCGAATTTCCCCATAGCTTCAGTGATGTCCCAGGCTCTACAACTTTGGTCGAACATGAAGTCCACATCCAGACCTGGAAGGAGCATCTGCAGACCTCGAGGGAGCTGTTCCACCGTCCCGCAGAAGCCAACCTGACCGTGAGACCCAGCGAATGCATTCTGGGAGCTGACAACGTCGACTGCGTCGGACATCCGACGGAAGAAAAAGACAACTGAGGATGCACTGACTCCAGGAAAGCCCACGTGATCGTCGTCTTTGATCCTGGGCCGATGACGACCGCATCTGACGAGGGCGTCGTTTCCTTGCGAATGAAAGAACATTGACTGTGTGGATGAACTAAGAATATTGGTAATGACAGACTTGAAAATGAAAAACGTTGACTGGGTAAATGATCTGTGAACATTGACAGTATCCAGAAAGATTTGCAGATGAGAAATATTGACTCTGTGTGAATGAACTGTGAACATTGACAGTATCCAGAAAGACTTGCAGATGAGAAACTTTGTGTGAATAAGCTGAGCGCAATTACAGTATTCAGAAAGTCTGAAATAAGTTTTAATTCTGAACTTTGTTTGTGCATTACGTTTCAACGTTGTTGAAAGAAATTGGGTAAATTTCTTCTTGAGTGGGGGGTTATGTTACGTTGAAACGCGAACGAAAGTATGTCGGAAGCGCGCACGATAGATCTAATCGTTTCGTTTTGCAAAGTATTCAATGATGGAGTTTATTTACCTTTGATTTGAGTTTGCATTGTTGTTAGGAGTGGTTTTGTATAACGTTGATAAATTTCGTTGGTCGATATTATTGGAGAATTTTCGTGATCTGTCGATAGAAATTTCCCGATGGATATCGAAGGTCGTGAATGTTCCCGGAAGTAGAGGAAATAGGTATGACGTAAGTCAGTGATGACGATCTTTAGTTCGATTGGTGGCAGTACGTCATTTCTACCATGTACCAAATTGTTCCAGAAAAGAGAGAGGTTATTTAATCGTGTGCCGAGTTGCTGTTGGGAGATAGTAAAGTTGTTGATAGTGATTTGAAGAGTTGCTGTGAAAGTTGTTGAGTTGAGTTGAGAATTGTATGCAGTTGTTGATGTGTGCTGAATAAAAGTGGAAAACTCCATACGTCGACTTTGTGACTTGTATGCTGTTTGGACGGGTTGCGTGAATAAACGAATCTGAGTTACACAACTATCAGGAATTCAAGCATCGGGGCTGAATCAGATACTGATAGAAAACACCAACATCAAACGGAGTGTAACACAGTGACTCAATATAAGCCTACTATTGTTTTGTTTAGGGTTCAAGACATCTGTACACTCTGATTACATACGAAATAAAAATATTTTTAAAAAATAAAAAGGAAATGTACAATTGTTTTTTAAGGTGAGGTCATTATGATTATGTGACTCGATTTGCACAAGTTTGGTTTTACGTTGGAGGAATACGTAAAGTCTACGTATATACGAAACTTGAAATACATCCCTCAAGTAATTTGGGAGACAATCGGATTAGAAAAAAAAAAAACAAATTATGACGTAACCATGATGAGGTCACACGATAACGTCACTCAATATACCATAGTTTCGTTTAATGATCAAGGCATGTGTACACTCTAATTACATACGAAGGTTTTGAAAAAAAATCTTTAACAACAACAAAATGACCTCAAGATGATTACGTCACTCAATTTGTTGTAAACTTGGTTTTACCTCGGAGGCACAGGTGAAGTCCAAGTACGTACCAAACTTGAACCAAATCTCTTCAGTAGTTTGGAAGAAAATAGGATTACCCAGTCACCTTGTAGAAATATCAAGTTTCACAGAAATCCGTCCATTAGTTTCAGAAGAAAAAAAAAAGTACGCAAATGTCACCTCCGAACGGACGGATGCCGGACACTGGACGGACGGACAAAGCCAAAAACAATGGCTCCCGAGCTGAGCTTTAAGCTCGAGAACTAACTATACGAGTTTGCAGTCACTGAGTTAAATGGCATTTCACTTGAATTGGACCACTGTAAAAGCACAGAAATCGATAATAACAATATAGATTAACATCGGTGTTACACTCAGTTTGATGTTGGTGTTTTCTATCAGTATCTGATTCAGCCCCGATGCTTGAATTCCTGATAGTTGTGTAACTCAGATTCGTTTATTCACGCAACCCGCTCAAGCAGCATACAAGTCACAAAATCGACGTATGTAGTTTTTCACTTTTTATTCAGCACACATCAACAACTGCATACAATTCTCAATCGTCTTTCCACTCTCAAATTTACTTTCCAAATCACTATCAACAACAATCAACATCTCCTTTTTTAACATTGCGGCGCTTATATAGTCTATACATACACGGGAAAAATCGAGAATAATCTACATAAAACACCACAACCAATCAAAATTAATTTCATCATCACGTGACTCACGTCATACAACCTCATTTGGAATGGAAGCTTCCATGGTAACCAACAGAATAATCCACACGCTTCGATCGATAGTAAACAACCGACTCGAGAACGTTCTCAAACAATATCGAGCAACTAAAAACATCAACGTTACACAAAGCTTCTTCTAATAACAACGCAAAATCAAATCAAAGATAAATACACTCTATTACTGCATGCGTTGCAAAATAAAACGAACAGATCTATCGCGCGCGTCACACACAAGCCTACCATTGCACGCGCTTCACACATAACATCGTGCGCATTTCATACGCACCATTCGCGTTTCAACGTAACATAACCCCCCACTCAAGAAGAAATTTACCTAATTTCTTTCAACAACGTTGAAACGTAATGCACAAACAAAATCAGAAATTAGAACTTATTTCAGACTGTCTGAATACTGTCAGTGTTCACAGTTCATTCACACAGAGTCAATGTTCTTTACTCACACACTCTGCTGAGGAAGTCCGCACCAACATTGTCTGATCCTTTAATTGATTCTACTCGCATGTTAAAGTTCTGCAAGTACATAGCCCATCTCATGATGCGACTGTTCACAAACTTGGCAGAGTTCAAGTAAGTTAGCGGCTTGTGATCAGTCTGTAGCACGAACTTCACTCCTTGAAGGTACAGTTCGAACTTCCGGATTCCCCATATGATGGCAAGGCACTCTTTTTCCATGGTCGAGTAATTTTTCTCAGCTCTGGACAGCTTCTTGCTGGCGTAACTGACCGGAAATAGTTTCCCTTCGTGTTCTTGCATCAGTATGGCGCCGATGCCTTCGTCCGCTGCGTCTGTTCTTAAGACGAATTCCTTGGAAGTGTCAGGCAGTCTTAGCACCGGATCCTTCGAAAGGAGGTCGCGCACAGTCTGGTATGCCTTCTCCTGAGACGGTCCCCACTGCACTTGGTTTGGACAGCCTTTCCGCACCAGGTCCGACAAGGGTGCTGTGATGGCGGAGTAGTTTGGTACAAACTCCCTGTAATATCCAGCCAACCCCAGGAAAGATCGCACCTGCTTCTTGGTTTGGGGACGTGGAGCGTTCAGAATCTTGGTGACGTTTTCTAGTAGAAGCCCCTTTTGTCCTTCTTTCAGCGAATGGCCGATAAAGTCTACGTTGTCAGTCCCCAGAATGCACTTACTGGGTCTCACAGTCAGGTTAGCTTCTGTTAGACGGTGAAACAGCTCCCTCAAGGTCTGCAGATGCTCTTCCCAGGTGCGAGTGTGGACTAGCAGGTCGTCCCAGTAACACACGACATTGTCCATCCCATTGAGCATCTTCCTCATTCCTCTCTTTAGGGTAGCTCCGCTGTTGACCATGCCAAAGGGCATCCTTAGGCACTCATACGTCCCATCAGGAGTTATGAAAGCAGTCTTTGGTATGCCCTGTTGACGCACGGGGACCTGCCAATAACCCTTGCTGAGGTCAATCTTTGAGAAGATTCTACTCCCCGATAGTTGGCGGAAGAGGTCTGCTGCGGTAGGCATCGGCTCAGGGTCGAAGACGGTGATCTTATTAACCTTCCTGTAGTCGATGCACACTCTGTTGCTCCCGTCCTTCTTCTTCACGACCACGACAGGGGACGCGTAGGGGGAACTGGACTCCCTGATGATGCCCATCTTCAGCATCTCATCGATGTCTTTCTTCAAGGATTCACGGGCCTTGAAAGGGATCGGGAAGGGCTTGGATCGAACAGGGATATTCGAAGTGAGGTGGACTTCGTGTTCGACCAAAGTTGTAGAGCCAGGGACATCGCTGAAGTTGTGGGGAAACTCGCCCATAAGGTCCTTGAGCTCCATCTTTTGATCTTCCGTCAAGCTTGGTCCTAGCTTAACATCATCGATACCTTCTTTGCTGTGGAAGTCTCCCAGTTCCAACAGTTCCTCGCTGTCAAAGCTGTCGTCGATCTCAGCTGCTGTCGCTGCCTGTACAGTCTCCAATGGCCTTTCCACGTACAGTTTAAGGAGGTTGGCGTGGTATATCTTGGAATGCTGACCGACCTTCACCTTGTAGTCGTTGATTCCCACCACGGTCTCCACTTCGTACGGGCCTTTCCACTGCATCAGCAACTTATTATGATCAGTAGGTAGCAGCACCAGCACTTTGTTGCCAGGTTTAAACTTCCTGTTCACAGCCCTACGGTCATAGTAGTGCTTTCCACAGTCCTGGGACTTCTTCAGGTTTTCTCTGGCTATCTCGAGAGTCTGCTCCAGCTTCTCCCGTAGCTCAAACACGTACTGGTAGCTGTTCTTCACCTCTGGGGTGTCTACTTCTTTCGTCCACAGTTCTTCCAGGATGTGCATCGGCCCTCTGATGGTTCTTCCGTACAGCAGCTCGAACGGAGAAAAGCCGGTGGACTCCTGCGGTACTTCTCTGTAGGCGAAAAGTAAGGCGTTGATATAGCGATGCCATTGTCTGGGCTGCTCGCTGCACAGTTTCTTCAGGGTGGACTTCAGCGTAGCATTGAACTTCTCGACAAGCCCGTTGCACATCGGATGGTAGGGTGTCGTAGTCAAATGCCGGATGCTCAGCAGTCTGTTGACCTCCTTCATACAGTCAGAGACGAACTGTGTCCCGAGGTCTGTCAGAATTTCTTCAGGCACTCCAAGTCTACTGAACATGTCCACCAGTGCCTCTGCTACAGTTTCAGTGTCAATCTTCTTCAGCGGCACTGCTTCTGGGTACCGAGTCGCATAGTCCACTAAAGTCAGTACCCACCGATGACCTTCTTCACTCGGAGGTCTTATTTCGCCGATTAAGTCTAAGGCCACCCTCTTGAAAGGTCGGTCGATCAGAGGCATCCTCTGCATAGGCACTTTCGGGACCCTTCCTCGAGGTATGGTCTTCTGGCAAATGTCACATGATCGGCAGAAACGGCTGACGTCCGCATGAAGTCCTGGCCAGTAGAACACCGCCTGGATTCTATCCGACGTCTTCTTGATACCTAGGTGACCTCCCATGATTGAGTCATGCGCTACTTCCATCACCTGGCGCCTTAGGGGTAACGGTACCAGGACTTGACGTAGTGGTTTCCCTCCGTTGACCCTCGGGTGCTGGAAGATTCGGTACAGGATCTTGGCCTTCACCTCAAAATAGACCGTACCACTGCCTTTGGTCACGTGGTCTTGGCGGTTCCTGTACTTGTTTAAAGTACTATCAGCTTCCTGGAGCCGGATCAGCTTATCTCTGTCCACGATGGCAGCTTTAGAGTTGTCGGCGACCTTCAGTGGCGTAGACGTCTTGTCTCTCTTGGCCTGGGCCCTGGTAGTAACAGCACCGACGATCTCTGGTCGGCAGGGCTGAGCCGGAGTAACCACATTGTCCCGTAGCAGCTCTGTAAGGTCTCCATCGGGAAACGGCAATGGATCCTCCTCCACAACTTCGACGTGTTGAGTTGAGGCAGGACTCCACTCTGGATCGGGGTCGTCGGGTCGTCTCGCGCCGTCGATATTCCCGATCATCAAATCATACAGCGGCTTCTTCAGGCAAACCGCTTCGACTTCGCCTATGTAGAAAGGGGTGTTGACATGAATCTTCGCAACTGGCGCTTTCAAACATTTGCTGTCGGCCATAAGTGTCCATTTTGAATCGCCAGTGAATTGTTCTTTAGCGATTAGGTCTTCTCTGACGATGACCCCACTGCAGCCAGAGTCTCTTAAGACAGTCACTTCATGATTTCCGACGCGTCCCTTTGAAACAGGCATGTTCTGGACGGTCACAGCTGCGCTGGCGACGACGGGGATGGATTTTCCGTTCGCAAGGAGAAGTTGGCCATCGGTCATGCACTCTTGCACGTCCGCAGGGGTAGCTGTGCGCTCGGTCTTACTTGGAAGAATGACGCTCCCGCCGCACACCTGATGGTCAGATCTACTGGTTTGCCGTTGATTGGAGAAACGTCTCTGTCGGTTGCCCGCCGCTGCGTTGTCCGTACTGCTCCGCTGCCCGCTACTTTTGTTTTGAGGACAATTAGCCGCCCTGTGGTCTGTAGCGTTGCAGGTGAAACAGCCTCTTGAATGCCCTTCCCTGGGAGGAGGCGTGGAGTCCGTCTGTCTCTGGCTCGTCTGGCTCCCTTGGATCTGGTTCCCATGGTTTGCAGTCTTCTGAAAATGTTTCGTCGCGCTGGGTGGCCCCAGGGTTTTCCCATGAGCGATAAGATATCTTTCAGCAGCCTCAGTCACATCTTTAAGCGTCTGCAGCTTTTGTTCTTCTAAGTGGGTCGCTAGGTCCTTGTGACAGGCATTGAGAAATTGTTCCTTCACGATCAGGTCATGGAGACTGTCGTAAGACTTGCTTTCGCCTGATAACTCCACCCACTTGTGTAGATATGACGACAGGCGCTCCACAAACTGCTTTGGCGTGTCTGGCCGTCTCTTTCGACTTAAAGTTGTAGCACTGCAATCGGGCTTTCACGGACCTAGTCTTTTGTAGATCGTAGTAGAGTCTAGTCGACAGTGTGTTGAATCTGGTGTTAGTTCGAGTGCTGCGTCAGAATTTATTATAAAGCGTCTTTGTGACAATGAGCTTGGCAATTTTGATTTGTTTCTCTGATACCTTCTGCTGTCACTGGCAACCATTTCTAGCTGGAACTTCTTTTTTTCTCTGTCTTCTTTCTTTTTCTCTAATTTTCTTTTCTTAGCTTGTGTTCTTCTTCTAATTTCTTTCTTTTAATTCTCTTTTTCCTTTTTTTTTTTTTCTTCATAATTTTCTTTTCTGGAAAGTTCTTTTTGCTTTTAGTTTTTAAGTTAATTTTCTTGTTCTTTCTGGAAGTTTCTTTTCTTGACTGTTTTCTTTTCAGAAGCACTTTTCTTTTGATAGTCTTCGCTGACGCTGTGCTGCCGTTTTGTAGAGGTTCTCGTTTGATGCACCACGCTGGTGTTTGTATACGCTGTGTAGCTCACGCTAGACGTCGCTCCCGCTCTGTTGATACGCTGCGATGTAGCTCCTCCGCTGTCCCTCGACGTAGTCTTGCGGCAGCCACGTAGTCCCGCTCTGTTGTTCGCTCACGAAGCAACTCTTCAGCGACTACACGCCCTTGCAGTCAACCCGAATCTATCGGTGATGTAGTCCCAGTGTGTTGGCCCCTCTCGACGCAACTCGTTGGCGGCTACCCTCGATGACTGCCTCTCGTAACGTTGACTCGCTTGTTGTAGCAGTTGAACCCTTGGCTATGGCGTGAATCCCGGCTTGGCCCCCAAAATGTTACACTCAGTTTGATGTTGGTGTTTTCTATCAGTATCTGATTCAGCCCCGATGCTTGAATTCCTGATAGTTGTGTAACTCAGATTCGTTTATTCACGCAACCCGCTCAAGCAGCATACAAGTCACAAAATCGACGTATGTAGTTTTCCACTTTTTATTCAGCACACATCAACAACTGCATACAATTCTCAATCGTCTTTCCACTCTCAAATTTACTTTCCAAATCACTATCAACAACAATCAACATCTCCTTTTTTAACATTGCGGCGCTTATATAGTCTATACATACACGGGAAAAATCGAGAATAATCTACATAAAACACCACAACCAATCAAAATTAATTTCATCATCACGTGACTCACGTCATACAACCTCATTTGGAATGGAAGCTTCCATGGTAACCAACAGAATAATCCACACGCTTCGATCGATAGTAAACAACCGACTCGAGAACGTTCTCAAACAATATCGAGCAACTAAAAACATCAACGTTACACAAAGCTTCTTCTAATAACAACGCAAAATCAAATCAAAGATAAATACACTCTATTACTGCATGCGTTGCAAAATAAAACGAACAGATCTATCGCGCGCGTCACACACAAGCCTACCATTGCACGCGCTTCACACATAACATCGTGCGCATTTCATACGCACCATTCGCGTTTCAACGTAACAATCGGGTTACATAGCAAGGTTGCACCGATTGCAAATACCAATGAGACTTTCACTGCTCGTACTAGTAGCACTTATAAAATGTAAGGCATGTTCACCAGAATTGTTTAAATATACTGGCTTTCAATTCTATGTGCTTCTACATACAGTTTTAACCATACATAGTTGTCAGTCTAGTTTTTGCCACACTGACGTCATTCGATCGTACCTTGAACTTGATAGATGAATATAATTATTGTCGCTGGTTAAATAATTACTGTACATTGTTTCGCCTCTATTAATAAAGATTTATTTTCCTAGATTACTGTCCTCTTCAATGAAGATTACATACTTGCTTAATAGGGTCAACGTATTAAAGATCAAATGTGCATTATATTGAATCTACACGGCGGCATATAAACTTTTCCGTTATCCAACATGTTTACAGTCTAAGTATTACGTTATTTTAAAGTATGTCAGCAAAACTGTTCGAACTTGCAATATTCCTCAATGTTCAATGTTTGTTCATTTCATTTAACATCTATTCACCGAAGTGATTTTATACAATCCTCGGTTCAACCGCACAAAATTATTCGGTTACCAATACTTGTTATAGGTCATTAATTGTGTCTGGCATTGTTTAAAATCGAAATGGGAAACACCTCGTAATTAGACACGTCTCGATTTATTTTAAGAACCCTACCTTGAATAACAATTATTGGCGCTGTTGCTTGTGGTATACGCACAGACTACAGTATAAAATTGAATTGAGATGCCCTGGGCTTGTCGCATTTCTCTCCCCCTCCTCACGCCCCCTCTCCCAACTCCCATTTCTTTCTATTTCTCCTTCTTTCTCCTTATCTCACGCACATACTCACACTCACTCACTCACACACACACTTACAAACCAACCACAAAACCATCGTAGGTCTCTCTCTCTCTCTCTCTCTCTCTCTCTCTCTCTCTCTCTCTCTCTCTCTCTCTCTCTCTCAACACCCCCACCCAACCCCTCACCCCACTGTTTTTGCCTTCTGGTGTCTTTTCAGTAAGAACTTCTTTCGTTTCCCGTGTAACATCGTCAAAGTTCCGGGTGTCTTACTTCATCCTGGCACCATTGCGCATGCGCTAGGTCAAGTCGGGTCGGCTTTTTCACGATGTTCTTAGGCGTCCTAACCCTAACCCCTAACCCTAACTCTAACCTATCCTATCCTATCCTGTCCCGTAACCCGAAGGTCGTAGGGGCACCACAGATGATCGTTTAACCAGCATACTCCATCCTTCTCTGTCCTCAGCAGCCCTGATGGCTTCGCTCAGTGTCAAACCAGTCCATTCTCGAATGTTGTCCTCCCACCTCTTTTTCGGTCTCCCTTTTCTTCTACCTCCTTGCACTGTGCCTTGCAGAATAGTCTTTGCAAGGCCTGATGATCTGGTGACGTGGCCATACCACCGAAGTTTCCGTTTCTTCACCACTGTTAGCAGGTCATCATGTTGTCCAATAGCTTGTGTGATGGTCTGTCGGACTTCGTCGTTGGTGATGTGTTGGGTATAGGAAATGCCCAGAAGTCTTCTGTAGCACCTCATCTCCATGCTTTGTATTCTTCGTTGGAGATCTGCTGTGAGGGTCCATGCTTCGCAAGCATATAGGAAGATGGAGATGACCAGAGAGCGCAGCAGTCTTACTTTGGAATGTAGACTGATGGTTCTGTCTTTCCAAATGGGCTTCAACCTTGTCAGGGCAGCAGTTGTTTGTGCGATCCTGGAGAGGACTTCCTGTCGGGACCCATTGTCTGATACAATGGCTCCTAAATATTTGAAGCTATGCACTGTGTCGAGGGATTGGCCTTGGACTTTGATGTCCGTATTGATGCCATTGGTGTTGTTGGTCATCATTTTGGTCTTCTCTGCACTTATTTCCATTCCATAGGCTTTGGAGGTGGTGTCAAGCCTCTGTACCAGCTGTTCAAGTTCTTGTTCCTCTCCAGCCAATCCATCAATGTCATCTGCAAAACGAAGATTGGAGATTGCTCTACCCCCTATGCTGACTGTGCCTTCATGGTCTGCAAGAGCATCCGACATGATGCGCTCTAGGAAGATGTTGAAGAGTGTTGGAGAGAGTAGGCATCCTTGACGCACACCGATTGTTGTTCTGAACCAATTCCCGATGGCTCTGTTGTGGAGGACTGCACTGGTAGCCTTGTCATACAGGCTTTTGATGACTTCAATAATTTTTGGGCTGATGTTGTACACTTTCATTGTTGCCCATAGAGCTGCATGCCAGACTCGGTCAAACGCCTTCTTGAAGTCTATGAACACATGATATAGATGTTGTTGGTGCTGTAGGTATTTCTCACAGATTATTCTGAGGTTGAAAATCTGCTCAGTGGTACTTCGCCCTGCCCTGAATCCTGCTTGTTCTTCAGCTATGATTTGTTCAGCTTGGGGTTTCAACCTGTTGAGTATTATTTTCAGGAGGACCTTGCTGGGATGGCTGATGAGGCTGATGGTGCGGTAATTTTCACACTCCTGAAGGTTACCTTTTTTGGGAAGAGTGATGACAAGCGACTGGGTCCATGGTATAGGCCACTCCCCACTCTGCCAGATCTTGTTACAGATAATGGTGAGGGCATCAATCATCGCTTCTCCTCCTGCTTGTAGCAGTTCCGCGGGTATGTTGTCCACTCCTGCTGACTTCCCTTTCTTTAGCGCTTGCACTGCTGCCTCAACTTCTTCCCGGAGAATTGGGAGGATTTCTTCTTCTTCTCTGTTCTCTGGACATGCTAGAACTGATGGGTCTCCATTTGGTGTATGGTTGTAAAGGTCAGAGCAGTACTCTGTCCATCTATCCAAGACTTCTTGTTCTTCTGTAAGGCATATGCCAGACTTGCTTTGGATAGTGGAGACTTTGGGCTGTTTGACACTTGTCAGTCGCTTCACAGTCTGGTAGGCCTTCTTGCTGTTGTTCTTGTTCAGACTGTTCTCTATTTCCTGGCATTGATCTTCTATCCAGTTCTCCTTTGCCGTGAGCATGCCTTTTCGGATGTCATTGTTGATTTTTCGGTAGACATCAGCTCCCTGTGAGGTGTTCTTTTTCTTTTTCATCTCTCTTCGTTTATCACACATATCCAAAAGTTCAGGTGTGATCCACAGCTTCTTCTTTGGTCGGTGCTTGCCAAGGATCTCAGTGGCGGCATCTGTCACAGCTGAGTTGAAGGTGGTGGTCATGGTGTTGACATCTACTTCACCAGCCCCCAAAATGAGCAGTGGTGCAAATTTCCCTCCAATTGTGGCCTGAAATAGTTCTGCCACCTCCGGGTCTTGCAGTTTGTCCAGGTCGAACTTCAGTCTAGTGCACTTTGCTGTATTTACTCTCTTCAAGTGGAGCCGGAAAGACATCATCACGAGATCGTGGTCACTTCCGATGTCTGCTCCTGGAAAAGTACGTGTCCTGCCAATGTTGATGCTTGATCTGAAGCGTTTCTTGACCATGATGTAGTCTATTTGGTTGTGATGCTCCCCGCCAGGACTGTGCCATGTCCATCGTCTGGAGTTTTTGTGGAGACCAAGCGTGTTTGCCAGTACCAGATTGTTGTATCTAGCAAACTCCAAGAGTCTCAGACCCCTGTCATTTGTCTCGTTGTTGCAGTGGGGTCCACATGTGTCTCCCCAGTTGCGGTGCGCATCTTGGCCAACCTTGGCATTCCAGTCGCCTTGCACTATGACTATGTCCTTCTTCGGCACTTGGTCAAGGACCGCCTGTAGATTTTCATAAAAATCCTCCACTTCGCTGTCGTCATAGTCTGATGTTGGGGCGTAGGCCTGGATGATGGTGATGTTGAAAGGGGCTGCTCTCAGACGGATGGTAATGAGTCTACTGGAGACTGGGCGGCAACCCATGACAGTCGCTAGAATGTTCTTTACTCTAACCCTAACCCTAATTCTTACTAAGACTACGATAGCACTGTGCGCATGCGTCGAATTTTATAATGCGTCGACCAATTAGAATCCTCCCAGTCGCTCCCAGCCCAAATAAGATACTAGGAACTTTGACGATGTCATACCCTCTTTCCTTCCTTCTGTTGTCCTGGACCTGCTGCAATATAGTCGAGGGATCACGTATTGTGTAATTGCTAATTAGGGATGCCTAGGGAGCCCAGGGGTACCAAGGGAGGGATAGGGGTTGAGGTCAGTTATTGACACGATGACGTCCTCAGGCATAAACAGCCATTATCGCTACTCTGACATCACATTTTATCTGCACGCAAATAGAAAACAGAAGACCAAACCAAAGGTAGAAAACAAGGAAGGGGAGAAATGAGAAGCAGGCGGACCTGAGAAGAGAAGAAGAAGGAAGAAGAAGGAGCAGGAGAAGGAGGAAAAGGAAAGAAGAAGCTGGTGGATGAGGAGTAGGAGTTGGTGGTGGTTGTAGTGCTGTTGCTGCTGATAATGATGATGATGATGATAATGATTGATGATGATGATGATGATGATGATGATGATGATGATGATGATGATGATGATGATGATGATGATGATGATGATGACGAAATTGTGACTAAATGACTGACTGAGACTTTATTTGTCTGTGAAATGTACACAGAAATTTGGCTTTGGGCTGGCCAAAGATAGCAAATGTAACATGTAGAATATCTTTAAAAATAATGACATGAGTAAACAAAAAATAAGTAATGCAATACATAAAATATTATAAAAGGACTAGTATCCAACACCCCAAACATACTGGCTCTGTACACTGCCTCATACACTCCCTACACACCCGTCACAAACCAAGGCCATCACGCACAAAAACTAAATACAACACAAGCAACCCATGCACAGACATGATCATCACGTGGGAAGCCAAATCATAAAACAGGACTTTTTGAAAAATTAACACCCACACACACACATGCACGCGCACACACATACACATCTCCAGAAACATAAAGACCCAAAATGCACAATTTTCACAACAACAACAAAAACAACAAAATACTGTATTAGGGACTGGATATACTGTATGCTGGATCATACACACACTCAGTACAGACACACCGGCACGCCATTTCATACTCACAAAAATCACGGGCACACACACACACACACACTCACACACACACTTATCCTCTCTCTCTCACACACACACACACACACGCAGGCAGGCAAAACTTATGACTGACTAGTTAAATTTGTAAGACTGACTGACTTACTGACTGACTAACTGATCAGATTTTATAAAGTCTGCGAATAGCGTTTGTAAGTCGAATGGCGGTCGATGATGATGATGATGATGATGATGATGATGATGATGATGATGATGATGATGATGATGATGATGATGATGATGATGATGATGATGATGATGATACCATTCCACTTTGACATTTTATTTGGAAATAGAAGGTATGAAAAATACGTAGAGGAATAAGAAGATCAAGAAGATGATGACGATTATAATGATAATGATGATGGCGAGATCTACGCACACAGATTCTGACAGGAGCTGTTACCATTTATTACTAATAATATCTGGTTGTGAAACAGAGAAACGGATTGTTCCATGTCATAATAATTGCTTGTCAGAATGCATTAGGCGCAACTGGATTTGTTTTCTCATTGGGAGAATTTCGCACGATTGCAAATTATTGTGTCTGTAGCTCAAGACATGCTGTTTGTTCTCTGTCGTAACATCTTGGGAAAAAAAGAAAATAACAGGCCTACAAAATAAATAAGGACTAAAGTCTTAAACTTGTTTGTAAAAATGTAATTATTTTTCTGTAGTCATTCCGAAAAATTCGCATACAGTACTCCTCGCTTAAGGTGACCCCCCACGGGACCAAATTTTTGTTTGATCTTATCCGAGGGGCACCCTAAACAGTCCTCTGATAAGATCAACAGTAAAAAACTTGATCTTATACGAGGTGCTAAATTTTTTTGTCGTGTGACACTGTGTGTGTGCGTGTGTGTGTACATGTGTGCACGTTGGTGCGCGCGTATGCATGTATGCATTACTGTATATGTATTTTTTGTGTGTGTGTATGATGCATAAGCACACACTCAAACGAACGGATGCAAGCATGCATACACATACACACACTCTCGCACACACACACAAACACATTGACGCGCACGCACGCAAATGAGAATAAAAAATAAAAAGTATGCACCAAGACAGTTGCTGGGTGTATTTGCAGAAAACCTTACACAAGTTTAACAAATTGTTCATTTTGTCTACGACACGGCACATGCTTTATCGCTAGTGAATGAAGTCAATTCAGGGTAAGGTCCACTGTGGCAATACGTCCCGCTAGGAGGGGACACGGCAGATCACAGTTACACCTGTCTACACCGCCCATGGGTCGCACTCTGTCAAAGTGGTTCCCGTGTGTATTGCAGAGTGTCGCATAACGCGGATGCTGGCTGGACGTGACAGGTGTTCTGGGATGGAATTCCATCTCAAAACAGGAAGTGACCTCATAAATGACATCATCTGTGACATCAATTTCTCTTAAGCAGTAGTCTCCTCCATTTGGGAACCAAAACGGGGTTGACGTTATCCGAGGTTTTCCCTTATGCGAGGTGACGCTAAGCAAGGAATTCTAAATGGTACAAAGAAGGTGTTTGGCCGGGACCAACAACCTGATTGATCTTATCCGCCTTGTGACCTTAAACTGTAGTGACGTTAAAAGAGGAGTACTGTATTGTGCTGCGCACGACTCGATCGTTTCCGATCTTAAAAAAATATAAAACTAACCTAAACTACTAAACAAAACTCAACTAAGCGAGGCTAACCTAAATAAAATACAATAAACTTAACTTCACTGATCTACCGTCTGAGCGCTTTTTTCTATTGCGCTACACAAAATTATACAAAGCAACACTAAATTAAACCATAAGTTCTTTGATTAAAATCAACGAACTAAACTTTTGTAATTTACAAAAAATAGTTTTTACCTAAACTCTTCGGCAGCAAACTAAAGCTCTCCTCCTTAAAATCAGGGCCGGACCTGGGAAAAGTCGAAGGGGGGGTTACGGATTCTGCGAAGGCGCGAAGCGCCGAGCCTTCTAGGGGGGTCCGGGGGCATGCCCCCCCGGGAAATTTTTTTTTCAATGATGCAAAATGGTGCAATCTGGTGCAATCTGAACCTTGAAAAAGCCATTTGTGATGGTCTGGGACTTTGAGCTTTTTTAACAATTGAACTGACAAACTCTTGGGTACAAAAATTTTCCTCTGCCCCTCCCTTAAAACACGCACACACACACACACACAAACATTTATTTATCAGCAGAGATTTTTTGTATACTATTATTATTCACTACTTTTTGTTGATCGTTAACGGTATAAAGCTTTACCTTTTAGTTTATGAACATCACCGCCCTACTTTCACTTTCTGTCTTGCTGCACTAGGTTCCTCGGCATTAGTACCATTTGTGAATTGTATCTTCTGGCAAAACAGTTCACTGCCTCTTTGAAGTCAATATCAACATCCCTATGCACTTCCAGTAAAGCAAGTTCATTGAGTCTCTGTTGCCCCATTGTAGAGCGCAGGTAGTTTTTCATTTTGCGGAACTGACTGTTTGAACGCTCACACTCGGCAGTAGTGACAGGCAGGGTGCAAAGGTTCTTTAGCATGATGAACAGGTTGGGATAAAAATCCCTGTCACAATGTTTCAGTGCTTCTGATGCCGTGGATTGGCTGAAAGCTGTCGCATTCTCAGCAGCACTTCGCCATTTGCAAACCCACCGTTGGTATTCTGCATCAAGGGTAGCGTTGTCTGGTAGGTAAGACTCCCACAACATTACCAGTGTCTTCACCCCTTCTGGAACCTGCATGAAACCATCCTGGTTGTCTACTAAAGTGCTTGGCACCAGACAGAGACCATCAACTGTTAGGTCAGCATTTTTGAACCTCGAGTCCAATTCGGTTGACAGGTGTTCTAAGAAAGGAATGGCAATGCTAATCTTGAAATATTCTTCTGGAGTGGCCGCAGGTTGGTTGTCACGGAGAGTCTGTCGGGACGCTTGACGAGGAACAATAACATCAGTTGTCAAAGCATTTGCCATTTTGCTGACTTCACCAAACCAGGCAACGAACGCTGTGTTCATAATTATCAACTTAGCATCTTAATTAATATTTCTAAAAAGTCGTTTTGGGGGGATTAGGGCAGTATCAAGGTGAAGGTGCTGGAAGAGGCTTGCGGCCTGAACAAGAAAATATGGCTGCATTTACTAATTTAGGCTTAGGGGTTGGGTTACTTGGCGTTTCAACGGGAAAACGCTTTGGACGTTTCAACGGATCCCTTGAAATGGATTTCCATTGAATTGTCTATATATAACTCTTTGTACCTTGGACCAAAAGTGACTAAAAGCTGCAATGTTTTAAAAACAATTTTTAAAAGATTTTAAACTCTTTGCATTAAAAAAAATATTTATTTTTTTTTAGTTTGGAGGGGGGGTTCCGGAACCCAGGTAACCCCCCCCCCTGGATCCGGCCCTGTACTACTCCTACTTAATACTACTCCTCCTCCTACTACTCCTCCTACTACTTCTACTATTACTACTATTACTACTATTACTTCTATTTATACTACTACTACTACTACTACTACTACTACTTATACCACTACTACTACTACTACTACTCCTTCTTCTGCTAGCCTAAGTTTACTCCTACTTCTACTTCTACTCTTACTCCTTCTTCTTCTCATTCCCCCGTTCGAATCCCGGGCCCCGGAATTGCTAACCTGATAACAGTTGTTTTTAGAAAACTAATCCAAGCGAAAGTATGCTAGTATCCATAAATGTGTAAATACAAATTAATAGTTTCGCTTAAGACGTCACTTTACATTTAAATCTCCGATTCCCACCCATATAGACTACATCACTTTCAATTGGTATTTGAACGGTTACGGTACACACCTATATATATGTACATAACGGTACCAAGTAAAGAAGATTATACACATTTTATCGGGTTCTGTAGAACTACAGACAGCTCTGCAGCACGCAGAATCTGAAAAATCAATAAACTTCATTAACAAACTTCAACAGTGTAAAATTCACATACAGAAAGGTCAACGGAACAGCCACATCGGGTCAAGGTACTAACCTACATATATTATGTTGTAAGCCAGCAGTGGACCGGGTCCTCCTATACAGAATGGAGGAAAGTAATGCAGAAAGACTTTGACCTTTCCTTCAAATGACAGGCAGTGTGATACTGTTAACTTTTAATGGGAAATCTTCATTAAGAACCATGAGTTGTAGTCTTTTTTTTTAAAACATGATAATCCAGTGTTCCTAAACGCAAACCTTTTCTACAATCGTAACATGCTCACAATTGTAAAAAAAAACGTAAACTCCGATGGTATGGCCACGTCACCAGATCATCAGGTCTTGCAAAGACCATCCTTCAAGGCACAGTGCAATGAGGTACAAGAAGAGGGAGACCGAAAAAGAGGTGGGAGGACAACATTCGAGAATGGACTGGTTTGACACTGAGCGAAACAATCAGGGCTGCTGAGGACAGGGAAAGATGGAGTACGCTGGTTAAACGATCATCTGTGGTGCCCCTACGACCTCCGAGTTATGAGATAGGATAGGATAGGATAGGAACATGTTACTTGTTACCCACACTCTCTCTCTCTCTCTCTCTCTCTCTCTCTCTCTCTCTCTCTCCTTCTACTTCTCCTCGGCGAATGTGCTACATCTTTTCCTCCACCACAACACCCCCAACCCCTCCTATTCCAATCTCCCTTCTCTACTTCAGCCCCACGTTCCATCCATCCTCCCCCCCCCCCACCCTCTACCAATCGTGTAGTTCGAGTTAATGGAAATTCAGTCCTGATACGGACGACTGTCCTTGCGTTTCTTGTAAGTACTACTGCTGCTCTGACAAGCCTGCTCAGGCGTCAAAAGCTGTTTGGTAAGCTGATGTCCGAAACAGTAATCGTAGAGGGATTGACAATGATGACGAGGATGGTGAAGGTGACAATGGGGATTAGGGATGAGGTTGTGGCTGTTGTTACGATGTTGATGATGATGATGATGATGATGAGGATGAAGATGATGATGATGATGATAATGATGATGATTGATGATGATTGTGGCTGTTGTTACGATGATGAGGACGACGATGACGACGACGATGGTGTTGGTGGGTGAGTGGTCGTAGTAGTGTTTGTGAGTGGAGTGATCGGTAGCGGTGATAACCGAAGGAGATAAAACATTGATGAGAGAATACGACGATGACGAGGATAGTGGTGGTGGTGGTGGTGAGGAGGAGGAGGCCGAGGAGAAGGATGAGCGTCACGATGACGAAGTCAGATAATACTGAGGTTGTTAAGGTAATGTTGTGGATTGAACACGGCCCAGGAGTCTATGTTAGAGTGGACTACGACATTACGACAGCAACAGCCTTACCTGTAAGAATGGGGTATGAAATAACTCCTCCGATTTGGAGACCACTCATGAGTGCTTTCTACCATGCCCTGTTGACGGGAATGATTATCAGACTAATTGCAGGAGTAAAAACACAAAGTAACACAATAATCAACATGGCTATTAGGGGTTACTATAAAGGAAGACGATGACGAATTATTGACGAACTATGCTTAAAACCACACACATATTTTATTATTATTATTATTATTATTATTATTATTATTATTATTATTATTATTATTATTATTATTATTATTACTACTACTACTACTACTACTATTACTACTACTACTACTACTACTATTATTATTATTATTATTATTTATTTATTAATTTATTTATTACTACTACTACTACTACTACTACTACTACTCCTACTACTACTCCTACTACTACTATTACTATTATTATATTTATACCCTATAAGCAATGAATAACTAATTGTATATATCTGTTTTGTTTTGTTGTTTGTTTTTGTAGTTGTTGTTCTTTGTCAAATCAAATCAATCTTTAATTTAATGTCTGTGTCGGGATACAAGCGCCTACTCTACGCATCCTCGATATTCTGCTATAGTCCAGACAATGCGTCATAGACAATACGTCATAGACAGTGACGATAATAATATTGTTTTCGGAATGACGCAGTATGCGACATTTTTTTTATTTAGTGTAGTTCATTTTTAGATTGTTGTTACCATAGACAATTTGTGTACTATCCTTTCGATTGGCTGAATGTGGAAAATATCGTTAGGAAAAACCATTCGAGCAACCATCTTGGAGGGCAAGGAACGTATGTTTACGCCAGACCACTATTTCGGATTACTGAGGTCATAAAGTTGGTTCGAAAAGCTCGTCTCACCCTAAACAACACGTGTCGTAGACACCACAAACGAATCCTGAGCTGGTAAGTTACGATTCGATGTGTGAAGCTGGGAAATGGGTAGTCTTGTGCTTGTGTCCATTGCGCCATGCGAATCATTCATCGTCCTTCATCAAGGTGATTCGTGTTATTCTTCAATGTATGCAAATTGTATGATAATAGTTATTTTAACATGTTGTTCTCATTTCATATAAATTCTTCAGCGCGTGAAGTTTATATGGTGATAGTTAATTTAACATGTTTAGCTTAGTTCATAAAGAATGTTGGTGCATTCTTGATCATTGGAACAGTGTGGATGAACAGCGAGGAAAGAACATTATTATGTTTTGAGAATAAGATACAATAACCCGTGAATATGCAGGGTTCCTATTCAAACAACGTCAACGGCGTTCCTCGCTGGTCATTCAACAGGATGCAGATTGTGTATTTAGTCCCTGTTAATTTGTCTGTGCGCAGGGAAAGGATTTTTTGCTTCCTTCTTCATAATATTTTCGATTCCTGATATGATCGTTTTAACCTACTTCCATCCTCAACGCTTATTCTTTTGATGACATGGAGCTCGTCATATCCCTGACGTCCATGTGAAGCCAGCTGGACGACATACCATCCTCTTGGTCAAATGTGAGGACAGAACTAAGTTAAACAAAAGAGACAATTCTTCTTCTCCATCAGGGAATCCACGTCAGATAAGTGACAATTTTAATCAACAGTGAAATTCTTCAGAATCATGACTTCACGGGTTCTCGTATCATATCATATGAAATAAATATCATCAACCATCAACCAGTGGTATTCTTTTTTAGTTGTAAAAAAGCAAACAGAATGAATGAATAGCCAATAATTTCTTTTATTCTTTATTTTCTATTTCTCAACATTATTTTCTTGTTCTTATCGATTTTTAGGCATAGTACAAAGAGGAAATTGATTCTATTTATATAAAATTCTTTCCACAATTCATTCATCTTTTAACATCAATATATATATATTAATATAAATTATATATATAACGCGACAGTGTGTTCACACATTTATATGATATTAGACATTGAAAATGTAGACTTTTAAAACACTAACTATGTCAAAACATAATTTCAAAACAAACAGTCTATAAAAGTCTACCAACAGGAGATTTAGCAATAACTTTCACAACGTATGTAATATTTGGATGATACAGAACCATGTCTACAGAATGTCCATATTCAGTTATGCTATGTCCATTTACTTTAAATATGTCTTTTAAAACTGAGCATTCAAAGAGAAGTGATGTACTGATTGCTTCTGGGCACCTTAAAAGTCACCAACCGGTCATTTGGGTACCCGGCTTTGGATCTGGGGACCCAGCTGGGTCCCCGGATCCAAGGCGGCTCCCAGAAAACGACGATTAGGGTAAGGCAGTGCCTAGACGATTAGGGTAAGGCAGTGCCTCGACGATTAGGGTAAGGCAGTGCGCTCGAAACGGGTTAGGGTTAGGGTTAGCGGTCCGTCTACAGTGATGAAATTACATGCAATTATAGTGGGGGTACCCAAAAGCAAGGGGGTATATATATATATATATATATATATATATATATATATATATATATATATATATATATATATATATATATATATATATATATATATATATATATATACACATACATATATGTTCTTTGTTATTTCAATTGAATACACATTCTTTAGAACACAACATGTGCATGGTCGCTCTGCCGACGGAGCTGTCCTGCCACCGGCTATTCTTCTTTCTCCCTCATATAATCCCCACATCCCAACACACCCCCACACACACCTCCCCACCCTACGCACACACCACCACCACCACCCCAACTACCCGCCATCTTCTTCATCCCTACACCCCATTCCAGCGCCCAAATTCTGCTTCCGGTGTTGTTGCGTGTTGTGGCGCTACGTTCGTTATTTCCATCTCGGATGCCCTGATTTCCCCGAAACCATCTGTTTCTCCCTACTCCTATTGATTTTTCGACCTTTGATTTGCCAACATTTCTCTCATTTCATTTTTTTCCCCTCTCCCATGCTTAGTTTAGCTGATGTTGCCTTCTTCCCACTCCTCCTCCTTCTTCATATCCAAACTCTTCTTCCTCTTTCTCCTCTCCCTTCTCCTCCTCCTCCTCCTCTTCCTACCTCTTCTACCTTAGAGCAGTTACCTTCTTTCCTCCCCTTAACCATTCTGCTTCTTTCTTTTTTTTCTCTCTGTTTTCCTTCGACACCCTCTGCCTCACCTATGTCCGTCTCTTTAAAATTGACGAAGTAACACCCTCAACACTGTTGCCATGGACACAATGTTCTTGCTTATTATAAACCTTCGCTAACAACAAATGTATATACCGGGATTTTAAAAAAATCAAAAGTCAAACCAGTTGTATTAATAACGTCTCTTTTTCATTTTGGGGGATGTCTTTTCTTCTGTTCCTGAGATTCCTTCTAAAATTACACATCCGCCGTCATTTTATTCGTATAGGGCAAAATTATTGTTACATAGTTAGTCTACGACTTGTTTCTGCTCATATTTATTTAAAAAAAAAAAAAGAAAATTGTTTAAATAACTTTATTATATGTAGCCGAGCGGAATATTTGACTCCCGCCTCTCGGCCACCATCTTGAGAACACAACCCAACCCGAACTTTTTTTTTTAATCTATCCCTCGAAAGAGGGACATAAAAATATTTGCCCTGCAAGGCGAGGAAGCGTGTTGATAGTAAACCGGTTTGCCGGTTACTAGTGCCACGACACTCTCTGCAAAGTCACTGCCACTGACTTGCATCAAATGCCTGCCGACAATGTAGTCCTGCTCACCACCAAACGCAGAAGACGAATGGTCAGCCGGGGAGAATAAATGTAACATCGCCTTGTCCTGCATAACCCAATGGCCACTCCAAATGATTTTGCACAGCAGGGGCCACCCAAGGCTAGTCTGACTAACAAATGGAAGGTAGACAGCCTCTCTCACAAGCTTGAACCAGTCGCCTCCCATCCCGCCACAGATCCCAAAGCTCAGAACGAACCATTTTCTCATGGTTTACAAGTTCACAAAAGGTATGTCTGGAACCGACACTGACTACGCCCAGTCAGTCTCCATTCACTGACTTAACAGTGAAAACCTGCATTCGGCAGTTACCACGGTCCAGCATCGTCCAGTTCCCGGTCGTTGCACCACTTGTTGCCGAGCGGAGTATTTGACTGCCGCCTCTCGTCGGCCACCACCTTGAGAACACGACCCGACCTGAACTGTGATTTTTATTTATCCCTCGTAAGAGGGACATAAAAATATTGCATTGCATTGCAAGACAAGCGTGTTGATAGTAAACCGGTTTGCCGGCTACTAGTGCCACGAAACTCTCTGCAAAGTCACTGCCACTGACTTGCATAAAATGCCTGCCGACAATGTAGTCCTGCTCACCACCAAAAAGCAGAAGACGAATGGTTAGCCGGGGAGAACAAATGTCGTGTCGCCTTTTTCTGCACAACCCAATGGCCACTCCAAAAGAGTCTGACCAACAAATGGAAGGTAGGCAACCTCTCTCCCAAGATTGAACCAGTAGCCTCCCATTCCGAGATATATATAAACGAAAACACCGATGGTATGGCCACGTCACCAGATCATCAGGCCTTGCAAAGACCATCCTGCAAGGCACAGTGCAAGGAGGTAGAAGAAGAGGGAGATCGAAAAAGAGGTGGGAGGATAACATTCGAGAATAGACTGGCTTGACACTGAGCGAAGCCATCAGGGTTACTGAGGACCGAGAAAGATGGAGTATGCTGGTTAAACGATCATCTGTGGTGCCTCAACGACCTCAGAGTTACGGGATAGGATAGGAATAGGATCTCTCTCTCTCTCTGTCTATCTATCTATCTATCTATCTATCTATCTATCTATCTATCTATCTATCTATCTATCTATCTATCTATCTATCTATCTATCTATCTATCTATCTACCTATCTATCTATCTATCTGTCTGTATATCTATCTATATCTATATCCCCAAAAAATGCCGTGGTGAATGGTTTTTGCACACACGACAAAGCACAAACAGACACACTAAAACAAAGTACAAGCACGAACTGTCACTTTTGAAAAATACAAGCAAAGACATGATGACGTGTCCCATCATTCCCTCCATTCCATCCTTGGAGGACGGCGTCTATATAAGGATTATGTTCAAGATGCTATCAATAAACTTCAGCCCCATCACTGTAGGCGAGACAATTCTGGTTTGATACACAAACGTTTGGTCTACCTTGTACATATACAGTTTGTAGACCTGCTGACCCAGGCCCGAACATGCTACACTTGATGTAGGCTAACTGTTCAAATGCAAACAAAGCAACAACAAAACAAACGTCAGGTTGTCAGCAAGACGTGAATCTTTATCGACCACAGAAACATGATTGCTTGGACGTTTGGAGACTTGCTGATTCAATCACCAGCAAGCTTCACGGAAAAAAACAAAAACGGCAATTTAATGGCGTACTTTCACCACAGAAAGCCGTCTGATCCAGGCAATAACAAAGAAAACTGCGCTGGATTTAAGCAATCCAACACTATTGACATTTTAGCCTAAAGTAGTAAAGATACGAGCAGAGGCATAATTGCTTGTACGGCTGGAGAGAGGTTATTCCAGGTAATGACAAAGTGAAGCACCTTGAATCTAAAGCAAGCCAAGAGAACATTTCATTACCTTTCATAGACTAAAGATATGAACAGAGACGTGATTGCTTGTACGTTTAGAAAGAGGTTGATTCAGCCCCTTGGCAAAAAGACTTGCTTTGAATCAAACCATGAACATCCCGTGACCTTTAATAGCCTTAAGATGTCAACAGATACATGATTGCTTGTACATTTGGAAACCGACACGTCCAAGCAAACACGCTGCGCTGCCAAAGCATGAGGATTTGATAACAAAATAAATAGGAGCTTTCATATATATATGATTGTCTGGACTGTGTAGAGAATGACTGATCCAGACGATACAAACAAAGACACAACAGACTATGACCTTTCATAGCCTAAAGACACCAAAAGAGACATGAATGTCTGGACTGCTTTAGAGACTGGCTGATCCAGTCAAGCAAGCACGGGTCCTATTCGACAGCAGGTGGTAATTAAGTCTCGCAGCTCTCACGCCTGTCAATGGGACTGAACAGGAAACAAGAACAAGGGGAAACGACCAAGACTCAGACACACAGTTAAGCTTTACAGTTCTGGAGACGATTAGGGAATTGTGACATCTTCTGGTTCCAGACTCTGATTGCCTCAGTGGCCTCGCGGTAAAAGCCACACTCATCGTTTACCGTTGGAACCGGGTTTGGATCTCACAAGTGTCGGCAGCAACGTTTCACATTTGTGTGTGTTGACGGAGAGTTTCAATTGACGAATTGTTCACGCTTTTAGGAATCTTTCTCTCTCTCTCTCTCTTGCTCGCTCTCTCTCCCCTCTCTCTTTCTCTCTTTCTTACTCGCTCTCACGCTTTACACCTATGGAACGCGGGAAGCGTCAAATGCGTGTGCAATTGCACGCGAAAATGCACACGCAATTACATTACATTATTATTGCTTTAGGTCCAGCGGACTCTTCCGAGCCAAATCAGGACCGGACAACCCCCGATCCGCATAAAGATCTGCTGAAACAACCCTAGTGGTAAAACCGAAAGCTCTCCACCAGCCAGTCACTTTACAATAAAGACATCCCACGCAGGGGACGGCTGAGACTTCACCCCAACTTATCGAACCCCCGTTTACAAAAACAAAATAGAATACAAACATCATTATAAATTATCAACAAAACACATACATATAAAATGCCTACATTGCTAAATAATAACATCATAGGAAGCCCTAGTGACCACCTGGCAGAAAGCGTCCAATATTCCCAAGCTGATCCAACAGACCTCATACACAAATAAGGAGTCTTATCCCGGAAGAGTTTTCAAGAAAAAGGTAGGAGACTGGGCTAGCGAAGAAGACGATAATATAACAGATTGATAGAACAGAGCAGGAATGAGAAAGAGCAAATGAGAAAGACAGCGACAGTGGGAATTTAAAGCACTAAATTTCCAGAAAGTGGGGATACTATTTATACTGAAACCCCCGGCACCCCAACGGGGGTGCACACGCAATTGCACGCCCATCTAGTAGCTGATTGATGGAAAAATGTCAAGCCAAACTGCGCAAGCGCAAATGTACACGCAATTGCACGTGCAATTTCATACGAGTCGCATTAAAACTAGGAATGTTAAATGTCCGGAAATACGTTCTATGTACCACAATAATGTAATTTAAATTGACAACTAATTTCCAATGTAACCCTTGCCACCCACGATCTTCCCTGCCTCCAATTCCCTAACCATACCCCCACCCCCCCCACCCCAATTAAATGCCATAATAATTTACTTTGCTTTCCCTGTAAATAGTATGGGAATTATCTTCCATCGCGCGCACAACTTTGGAACTTTGTCCTTTTATTAAACAAACAATACAACAGTCAATATTAAATTAGGCTCCTAGCCCAGGGGTGGGCCTTATAGCCAGACAAGGAATAAATGGGGATAGGGATACACAATATATGCATAAAACAGCAAGAACGGCACTATATTAATAACAACATAAACCTGAAAAGATATTAGCATCTAATTGCGAACAATAACAGTCTTCAGTATGACCAGAGTGCAAAGCGCTTACCATAGCTACACGCGTTTTCAGGTGCTTTTTTCGTTCCATGTTGTGTAATTCTTCTTCATCAACATCAGGCGTGCAGGTTGACGTCCAATTGCACTTGCGCAGTTTGGCGTGTGAGTTTTCGACCAATCAGCTACTAGATGGGCGTGCAATTGCGTTTGCATTTTCGCGCGCAGTTGCACGCGCATTTGATGCTTTCCGCGTTCCATATATACCTCACTACCATGTGTCGCATCAGCAGTATGTAAAGATCCTGGTAATTCTTCCAAGTATACAAGCTGAAGTAGGCAAGGCAAAGCAAGGCAAATTTATTCCAGAAAAAAACCATTCAGGGCACATGGACATCGTTAAAATGATATACACACAAGCAAAATAATTAATTGTATAACATTTTAAATTTTTTTAATAAAAACTATTTATATACACAAAGGGATTGCAGAAGGGTGGTGAGGGGAGCGATTGAGAGGGGAAAAGAAATTTATTGGGGATAGCAACTAGGAATCATAACTAACAATACAATTCAATCTAAACACATCAATGACAAACTACTGAAATTGATTTTGTTACACACAACCTGTAAATATCAGAACTAGATTAATTTTTGACATGGGATAACAAAGATACAACTGTTTAATAATTAATTTTTGACATGGGATAACAACGTCACAATTGTTTAATAATTAATGAAGTAAACGACCGTGGTGAATCAGAGGTCAATGGTGTTTCAGTGTCATCAGCATTGTTATTGTTGTCGTCATCATCATTATTGTCTGCATCACAGCCGTCGCCATGACCTGCTATTCAGAAAACATTAGATGACATACGGGCTTAGCTGAAAGAGACTCTCCAACCCTAACTGCCGAGTAGTTCTCCCTTACAACATTTTCCTAATCAGAAAACGAAATGCAGTCTCCGCGAAGACGTCGTGGGCGAGCACAATCAATTCTACATCTGACACGAATGAATAGACACTAGGGTTAAGGCTAGTACAATGATTATTGCTAACATCACGACGTAAAGTTGCTGAAATATACTCGAGGTGAACAAACAAGGCAGACAAAAGGGAATGCCGACAAATGCCACCTGAAATAAGATCGAGATTGTTTACTCAAAACAAACTGGGCGGTTGTAGCCGATGGTCAGGATGGCGAGAAGCTGTCGGGAACCAACTTTCCTGATTGCTTAGTGGAAAGCCCTGGATTCTGGTAATGAAAGCACACTGCCACCTGATAAAGTGATGAGGGAAAAAATGGCGCGGTGGACTGGCGGCTACAGGACCCACCAGCGATCATGTGGCAAGGCAGGGTGTGATCGACACAGGGAAGGTAATCCGGCCTACAAAGTCCGGAAAACGGCAGACAACGTGCTGGGATATAAAAAAAAAGAAAGAAAGAAAAGGGTGAGGGAAGTAATAGAGCCGCCGGCCTTAAGGTTTCCCAGGAGGGAGCGGGAAGCGGTAAGCAACGTTAAGGGCTCAAAGTCTTAATCGTGATTGATCGGAGCGGATCGGGACAGTCTCTCTCGCTCCCACCATCTTGCACTATCACCAGTTTTTTGTTTGTTTTCATTCTTCTTCTCCCTCTACCCCCAAAGTGATGGAAAATCTCTCCGTCATTCGCTACCCTTGCGCCTTTGTTTAGTCCCTTTGATTTTGTCTTCTGGGAAATTCGGAGCCAAAACAAGGTCTTCAGATCTGGACGCTGCACAGTACCGTTGAGAACTACTAGCTAGGTCATTAAGAACTACTTTCAACAGAAGCGGAGGCGTAAAGAGAGTTTTAAGAATCGAAAAAGATAATTCTATAATGAAGATGGAACAGGCAATTCAAGTCAAATGGAATCCTTATCTGTTTACATACTTAGTTACCTTATTTGATCTGTTATTTATTTTGTTGTTACCTCATATCAAATGCCATTCTGTGAAAATGGCCTACGAATCTTTATTCATTTTGAATTCCCGAAATCGTTTTCTGTTATTAAAATTGCTCTGAAGAAACTTTTCTTGACCGAAATTGCATAAAATATGATCTGGAAAGCGTGATGATTTTGTTTCCCTAACTTATTTTAATTTATGTTTTGATCATATCTGTCACCACCGGATGCTTTTCTCAGCGAAAGCACGATTGCCGCAGTGCACCTTCCTCCAGGGTGAGGGTGAATAGGAAATCGTGCCTTGCAGGGTGTCTTCTTCTTCTCTTTCTTCTTCTACTTCTTCTTCTTCTTCTTCTTCGTCTTCTTCTTCTTCAGGATACTGTGTTACATTGTATCAGGCACTCAACCCTCTGGGACATAACGCCTCAGGATGTTCAAAGTCCTTCCGAAGGAATGCAAGCGTACACAGATTAGAGCTGGGTTTATTCTCACATCCGAAAGAGTAATTTATCATGTGAGCAAAACTGGAACTTTACTAGAAGATCTTTATATCTTTTTTTTGACTTCTTTGCGGTCTTGTTTGTAAGTGAAGTGGAGCCCATGGCTTTCACTACAATCTTGTCGATTTCATCCTGGCTTTAGCTGTCCATCAACTCTTCGCCGGTCTGTCAGCGCTCTCTAACTGGGGCAGGAAAACTAAAGGGGGACAACTTTTTTTTAGCTCAAAGAGAGGCTAGTGCAAAACTTTACAGAGGTTCTACTGGAACGTTTGATGAAGATCATGTGGTTATTTTTGGAAGATTTTTTTTTCACCCACTTTCTGCTATCTGATTAGTTTGTTGTTTCATAGTATTAGATGTTGGATTACGCGTAAAGCTTGTCATTATTGCATGTACCAACACTATCATCATCATCATCATCATCATCATCATCATCATCATCATCATCATCATCATCATCATCATCATCATCATCATCATCATCATCGTCGTCGTCGTCATCATCGTCGTCGTCTTTGTGTGTACATATGTGAAAGAAAGGAGGTTAGTTTTAAAAAAATTCAATTCAACACGTCAATCTTTATTTTTTCTGTATACTATTTTAGTCGGTTAATATCTTTGGTTCGTTTTATCAATTGCTTGACTACATTCCAAGGTAAGGCTGCTGCGCTCCCTTGTCATCTCAATCTTCCTATACGCTTGCGAAACATGGACCCTAACAGCAGATCTACAATGAAGAATACAAAGCATGGAGATGAGGTGCTACAGAAGACTTCTGGGCATTTCCTATACCCAGCACATCACCAACAACGAAGTCCGACAGACTATCACACAAGCCATTGGACAACACGATGACATGCTCACAGTGGTGAAGAAACGTAAACTCCGATGGTATGGCCACGTCACCAGATCATCAGGCCTTGCAAAGACCATCCTGCGGCAAGGAGGCAGAAGAAGAGAGAGACAGAAAAAGAGGTGGGAGGACAACATTCAAGAATGGACTGGCTTGACATTGAGCGAAGCCATGAGGGTTGCTGAGGACAGAGAAAGATGGAGTACGCTGGTTAAACGATCATCTGTGGTGCACCAACGACCTTCGAGTTACGGGATAGGATAGTATCAGCTGCTTTAAATTATGTATTGGGTGCGGCTCAAAATTTTTCTTAATTTTTTTCATATCTTATTGTCATCTTAAAAGTGCGTCCTTTCATAACCAAAGTTATAATTTCAGCTTGTAAGCTGGAGTCTTCTGGCTTCCTTCCTCTTCCCCCCTACCATCTCCCCCCACCCCCAATGTTGCGGAATATTATTGCTGGTTTGCTGATGCCCTGTATGCATTTGTACTATGATTTGCTTGTATGTTTTTAGTGTTTTTGTCTTTATGACCCTGTTGTTTTTACCGCCGTGGTTTAACTGTGTGCTTGTATGTCCTTTCGCGCTTTGTATGTATGGCTATGTTGTTGATGTCTTGCTTTGGGTATGCTTTGCTTGTTTGCTGATGTTGGTTTTAATTATTGTGCTTTCTATGTGTTGCATGTATGTGTAACTGAATGTAATTGTAAAGCGCCTTGAGCATTTGTATGAAAACGCGCTATATTAAAATATATACATTATTATTATTATTATTATTATTATTATTATTATTATTATTATTATTATTATTATTATTACATCTGTGTTGTTATGATTACCCCGATCCAAAGGTGTGTTTTAAGAGACGTCTAAATTGTAAAGGTTAGCGGTCGGTTTTAGCAACGACTACGATATGATCTTGTGATAACAATGCAATGTTCCCAAGTTAACTCATACTAATAACCACACACACACAATTGCACAAACACCCTTAATACTGTGGTCATTCAAAACATCAGTTGTTCTCCTGTCATACACAGGGGCGGATCTTTCCATTGTTGAGGGGGTGTGCACAGTGCACTAATGCGAAGTGGCGTAGCCACAAGCGCGAGCCTGCGAAGCAGGCGAGTGTACTAGGGGGGTCCGGTTTGAAAATAATGGTTAAAATCTGTGCAATCTGGTGCATTTTGGGCATTATTTTAAGGACTGAAAATAGTATTGTTTTGTGCTAAAAGTCCTCTTTAAGTTTAGTCCCCCCTCCCACACACACACACACACACACACAAACACCCCTCTGCAAACTCTGATGATAAAATTTACAATAGCAGAACATCTTGCATAAAGGCTTATACAAAGACAGATAAAGTTACTGCAAATAAAACAAGAAATAGCCACTCACATCAGTTTTATTCAAAACTGACCCGATGCATGTACAAGTTTGGTCACACACAAAAAAAAACACCCAATTTGGAGGTACATGAAACTGTGTGGTGAGTGAGAATTAGTAATTTTTTTTCTCTTCTTTCTTCTCCTTTTCTTCCTCCTTTTCTTTTTTATTTTTGGGTGGGTGGGTGGGGGGGGGGGTGCCGCCAGGGGGGTGGCACGTGCACAAGTGGCACAAGAACAAGATCCGCCCCTGATACAGTATTATGAGGTCCATCCGAGCATTCTTTGCGCGCTTTGCAGTCCGCTGGACCCTATGAACAATGGCTACCTAACTAATTAAGTAACATGCTGTGTCGCACAGAGGTAATCATTTATTTGGGTCAGCAAGTGTAGCGAGTGGTCTGTGTAGTCCAGCCATCGACGTTTTCTGCGTAAATGACTTCGTCCTTGTCATTTAAGACTAGGCGTTGCATGTTTTGAAATAAGGTTTTGTTGCTTTAATTCACTTAGTTGCCTCAGGCGTACTAAGCCACATAATCGGGTTCGAGCCCTGGCCGGGCCATTGTGTTGTGTCCCTGGGAAAGACACTTTACTCCTGTTTTCCTACTCCTTCGGATGAGAGTATAAACCGAGGTCTAGTCTGTGTCGCATACATTCCATCATAACGAACTTTAAAGATCCTGACGCTCATGTCCTAGACGGGTGAGTGCCGGTGACAAGAAAACACCCAGCATGCACCTAGGTCCTTCTCCCCCATCCCTGGCTGCCCAGGATTGTGCTCAGTTATCCGGGCGTCAGACCATGCGCCCAAAGGCTGCGGGTGGGCGTCTCGGGCGGCTTGAGTTAGATCCTGTATCGGCCAGCGCCTTGAGCAGCTCTTGAGCTGGAAAAGCGCTATATAAGAACGATTAAATAAATAATCGCGTGGTATTTTCATATATATAGGAACTATAGGCTGTCCAGAAACTTTCCACCTCAAGCCAACATTACAATGAAGATCGAATAATATCACCTCCGTTTATATTCAAATATCGGTTATTTTCAAACCCTGTCGTATTTTTGGTTGTTCTTGGCTTTGTTGAGAACGATATATTCAACAAGGAACAAGTGGACGACGTCCATGATGCTGCTGATGCTGATGAGTGCATTTAACAGTGATATTAAATCGAATCATAGGCCTATATATTGTATGTGTGAATATATATGTGTAAATAAAATGGGTAAATTTCGTGATTTTTGACGGTAGTTTAATTAATCTATGGTCATTGCGACCTGCCCAGAAGAACTGAATAAGTGATTTTATTTCTCCGATTTTTTTTGTTTTAAAATAATTTTCCCACGTTTTTTGTCATTACAAAAAACTAAAGCACACATGCATACACACACACAAACAACTTTGAAAGTCATACAATATCTGGCAGCAAGCTTAATAATGCATATAAACCGCAGATTTGTTTTTATTTAATTATTTGAACGACGGTGATAATCATGAAGAAGAAGAAATGATGACGATGAAGAAGAAGAAGAAGAAGAAGAAGAAGAAGAAGAAGATGATGATGATGATGATGATGATGATGATGATGATGATGATGATGATGATGATGATGATGATGATGATGATTTTTGTATGTTTAGTAAACAATTTCTACCGAGGTCTGCGACATCAAAATGTCTAAAAAGTCTTCTATACATTATTAGTTTTACAAGCCAAACAAGATCGTCTCACAGTCAATGTGCAGTTAAACGTTGTCAACTGACTACTAAAGAGCTTTTGTATTAAATCCTAATGAGAACTAAAACAGATGAAAAGGACAAGAGCAGAAAGCCGTTTTCTTAATTGAGTTGTGATATTAGACTAAAGCCGTTTTCTTAATTGAGTTGTGATATTAGACTAAAGCCGTTTTCTTAATTGAGTTTTAATATTAGACTATTTGAGCTATATGCCTATAAGCAAAGTTAAAGAGGAATCTCTTACTTCTCTTACAACTTTTGTTTTTAAAAGGTCTGCTTGTAACTTGCGGTCAGACTCGGCTATAAATGGGTGGGATCCATAAAAGGAGAATAATAAAGTCATTACACTGTGCTCTTACCGCTTTATGTTGTATGGTAACAACTCCGAATATACTCTTGCAAATTATTTTACAAGTTAGTCTGCAGTAGTTAGCGTTACTTACTTGAGCTTTTGTCGAGTGCCTAAGATATTGGAGCCGTAAGTAATATTGCCGTGTAGGGCCTATAACATTATTCTAGTACCTCTGTGGTAAGTCATAAACGAGGGAAACACAGCTGTAACTACAAATGAGCCCTGAGACAGCTCCGACTGTTCGTGTGTGTGTGACACTGTGCCACTGGCGCTTGTGACGGAACGAATCACCGCCTGTGTTTTCCCTTCTCCCTCCGCGTGTGCTTGTAGCGCTGTCGTTTGGAACGGCTGCCACGCTATGTAGGTCGCCTAGCGGAAGAAGCGCGCGGTTTCTGGTTTGTGTACTGAGAACCCATACAGGTGAGAGACGAAGGAATCTGTGTCGTCTGCTTATTATTGTTTGTGAGGAAGTTATTATGACGGTGGTGGTAGTGGTGTTTGTCGGTGTGGTCAGCGACTTATATTGGAAGGAACGTTTCACGTCTGCTACAGTGGGTGTTTTTTTGTTTTTCATTTTTTGTTACAGCTTTACTCGCTCACAGGTATGTTTCGTTGGGTGTCAATCGTAGGCCACTTGTGACTGAGAGGCGCGTGGTTTAAGAACTGCGTGTTGTCAACAACAATTCTAAACTAGCTAAGTACTGGGTCTTTTGACTTAGAATCAGCGACACATTTTCCCTTCAAAACCCTCTGAAGCTAGGTTCGTCTTTTGACACTTTCTAGTGCCAGAATGCAACCATAACAGCTAGAGCTAGCGGCCTCAACGCAAAATCTGTCTGTGCAACTTCGTTCATTACTAGCTCGAGGGAGAGCGATGCCTTGAAGTTACAATGCTAGATTTGTGTTGTCGCCCCAATTTGAACGCGTTAGCTTTTGTCAACGACAAGTTTTCTCTTTATCGATCAGAGGCAACTAGCAACGTCGCTAAAAGGCTGGCTGACTCTATAGACTGTCAACGTGCTTACATTGTAGACAGCTAGGTTTTATTGTTCTAGGTTTTGCCAATCGATGATGAACTTAGATAATGGAGAGAGAGAGACAGACAGACAGAGGTTGGTGGGGATGCAGTGTGGTTATAATGAGTTGATGGAAATGAAACAATGATGGGTTGGGGAAGGGAGGGAGATAAAAGGGGGTGGGGTGGAGGTAGAGAAGAAAGAAATTTGGTATACAGTAATAGAAATATGGAGTACGCTGGTTAAACGATCATCTGTGGTGCCCCTACGACCTCCGAGTTATGGGAAGGGATAGGATAGGATAGGAATAGAGATATTTGTGTAGAAGATCTATGGTTTGTTGATAAATGTTGCGATTAGCGTTACTTAAACTTGATAAATTTGTTACAAATATTGCTTACAAAAAAAGTAGTATATGATTGGTCAGCCACCAGACAGTGGTAGTATTTCTTTCTTAGATTACCACTAAAGAATAAGACGTTTAACGGTTTTCATTACATCCGAGGGGAAATATGTTGGTTTGATGCCTTGGTGAAAGGTCAGGATTCTTTTGACTTAAGCTTTATCCATAACGGCAGAATAATAACTATAACAGTACTTATTCAGTTTCAAGCAATGTACATGTTACTTATAGTTATACCATTAGCATTTTCCTTCAGTCATGAAACGTGCATGATCCCACTTTAAGCGTACTCGGTTATTCGCAGAACAAAGTCTCGTTGGTACGCAAACCATATAGACCTACAAACAAGAGAGCAGAAAAGAAGAACAAAATCAAAATAGATGTGTGCGTTACTGGGCACACGCTGTATTCTATGTGCCTGGGTTCAACTGGTAAACAAACGCCCCTACACTATTCAAGGCCAGGCAAAGCAATTCTATAGCTTTAGAATGTGTCAGAAGTAAAACAACTAGCGGTCAAAGTGTGGCTAACATGTGGTTCCATCAACAGAAAAGAAAGAGAGGGCTAGAGAAAGGTGGGAGTTGTGGTTATAGGGGCCACTAGCAGGAACTGGAACCAATCCTGTGCATACAACACTATTATTATACTACCAGAGATTGCACAAGTCTGCTTGGGCCAATGTTCCCAGTGTGTTCACAAGTTCCCACAGTACATATTTTCTGCACAAATTCCAGATAACAGAGTGAAAATGAGAGACAGCATATATTATGATAAGGTTCGGTAGGGATAAGGGCCTGAAAGGGACGGAGCAGGCAGGCAGGCATGTATATTATAGTCCCCGGACACATGGCGTATAGGGGACTTCAGGACAGGGGATCGGTCGTCTACTTTTTATAGAAGCATGATAGCTGAGAAAGCCATCTATTTTGCCCAGAAAGATGTAGGAAGAAAGGCGTGTCAGTCTTATCACATGTAATTTTATCCATGCTTTTTGTAGTAGAAGAGGTGAGTGGAGGGAAAGGTGGTGGGGATGGTGTGTGTGTGTATGTGTGGGTGTGTGTGTGTGTGTGTGTGTGTGTGTGAGGCACAAGCATAAAACAATTTTGTCATTGATTCTTCTATTTCCCAAATACTGCTGTCTTCATCTGAAGACATGCATTAATTTTGTTTTAATTACTGTAGGGCTTGGATGTTTTGGGGGTGGGAAAGTAGGAAGGTCATAGGTCAACCGGGGATAAATGTTTACCTGACTGATTCCCAGACTGAAATAGCAGCTCACAGCTGTATCGATTACGATACACAGTGTATCACTCAGGTCATACGATTCGCGAGACGCATGTGTATTGAGGCTGTATAATTAGCAAATAATATATTATATACTTTATACTACCCAAGATACGGAATAAATCCTTGAACTGCTTACTTAGATTAGGTAGTCAAAAGCCTCTTAAGTGATTGGTCCGCTCTCGAGTTTTGACCGAATTTTGCTTGCATTATAACATGCTGATTTATCCTTAAAATGCATCAAAACGAATAAATTTTAAATTAAAATAAAAGATTAGTCCCTTATCTTGATGTTTTTTGTTGTATCTATGTTCGTTTTAAGCGTTATTGATTTAATAAAAGTTTTTAAAGATGGGAGCGTGTGGTCTGTTTCGACGCAAACCGGAAAAGTGATTTGCATGGCAGGTCGAAGGGTACAGTTTTCAAATGCAAAGTGCTTGGCTCCTACTGATTGGATTGTTATAAATAGACAACCAATGGAAAGCTCTGTTTCTTAGCTTTCCACTGAGACCAAATGAACCGGAAGTTTTTAAGAATTTCTTTGACTGCGCTTTGTGCAAAGTGTTTTCTCAATATTTTCGAAACTTTTAACTTGTTCAATCGGTAACCACGACATACTAAAAAAAAGAGGAATCTTTCATCAAACTAATGCAATAGTTTGTTTTACTATACGAATTTATCGACCCGAGCACTTTTAGAAAGAAAAGAGGTTTCTGACGGACTTTTTTTATTGCGATCACGGCGTACGGCATGGCTGCGTGAGTGCGTCAGCATGGCAGAAAACATCGCATCTCCAACATTCAATCTGGTCACACTGGTTGGTAAGTGAAATAGTTTCTTAAATTTATACTTTAGAATTACAGATAGGCCTATATAATCATTATTATTTACGCATTTTAGTTAGCATCGATCGTCATTAGGCCTACTCATAGTGGTACTACTACATAGGCCTAAACATCGACTTGTGCTTTCAAGAACTTAGTAAAAAGTGGATCGCATTAAAAAATGGCAAAGAAGTAAGCCAATTGTCTTGTTTAGAGAGCTTTTATTTATGAATTGTTTTGTTTTGTTTTAGCATACATTCAAAGAATAAGTGTAGCCTAAATTGTAAGAGTTTATTACACTTAATTCTAAGTGTAACTCCAATTTTATTATTATTTTTCAATTGTTATATTTTGTACTTTTGTTTCTCTCACTCTCTGTCTGCAGGTGATGAAACCTATGATGGCTTGAAGAGAACATTTCTTGCAAGAGGAAAAGGAAGGCCTCCTGATCCACCACCAGTTTCTTTGACCAACATGGCAACATAGTACTTCTACAGTTGGAGTTGCTCAGACAAGTTGGGAACAAGTCAAGAAATGATGTAAGATTTGATTCTTGCTGTATTATAATAGTAAATACAAATAATAATAGCAATTTGATTAGTAGTAGGTTATATACATTCATTCACTGATTTCACACATTCATAAAAGTGCATATTTCTTTTATATCTTCTTGAATGGCTGCCAACCTCAACTTATTGAGGATGCTGCAGACAAATGCTGGGTATGTTCTTGTTACCGGCACTCGCCCGTCTAGGACAAGAAGAAGAAGACGAAGAAGAATGTGTTTGTGCATCAAGTAATTTATGATGAGTAAACATTTGCATATTTTAATTCCATCATGTCTTTTCATTTTTTCAGGTTGCTGATTGGTTCACACTACTGTTTCCTGGTGTTGCTTACCCAGCATTGCGTTTTAAATAAAAAAAATCTTGGGCATAAAAAAATCTTTTTTTGTTTTGTTTGTTATTGTATGTCTTTGTCTGTTTGTTTTGTAGATCTATTAAAACTGATCACTTTGGTATAAAATATATTGAGATAGGACAATTTAAAGTGAAGTTATGCCATTTTTACTATTTCGGGCATAATTTTGTACGTAAAGTAAAGATTTTGTCTACTTCGGACACCTGTATAATGGAAATTATTATTGTTGTCATCCTAAAAAAAATTGGAGTTGCAATTTGGTATACAAAGACCAGGTACACAAAAAATCAGTCATTTAATGTTAACCATTATGATGGTATGGATGCTCAAAGTTGGGATTTTTCATAATTTGACAACGGTGCCAAAATAACGTCAAAATTTATGACCTTGCAGCACCCATTTCTTAAAAACTATTAATCCTACATAAATAAAAAATATACCATTGTGTTCAGAATGAAAAGCTCTTTAAATCTATGTCAGTTTTGTGATGAGGAAATCATTTTTTAAAATTGGCTTTTGACTACCTACTTAGATCTAGACAAGCTATTCACTAACCCAATAACTGTGCATGCTACTGTGAAAATCCGTTCAGATTACATGTTTGAACATTATACAATCAAGGGCACTCATCCTTTTTTTAAAACGGTTCATAATACACTTCTCCTCTTTATGACATCAAACTTAATGAAGAATATTTGAAACAACCAGAATTCATTGTAATAGATGAAAGATCCATGTTGCTCGCTGGAAGGCACATGATGTCTGATAAGTCTAAAGTGGATATTTTATTTTTTAAGTTTTTTGTTGTTTAAAATATCAATTAGGCTGCCTTTGAAAGATCTAAAACTCGTACATCTGCCCGTTTTACTATACATGTAATAGCTCCTGCATAGCCTATTCAAGACTTTTAGGGCCTAAATTTTAAAATTATTTTATTTGTTGACCTTTGAAGTATGTGTGACTACTCTTTTTTTTCTGTAGGCCGTTATAAATCAGAACCCAGGCTGAAACTTTTGCCACGCATTGACGATTTCACCATAAGAGCATTTGATCCTGAATATTCGTTATTTTAGAACTGCAATCCTGACCTTTACTATAATTATGGTGAATTTATACACATTTTTGCTGATTGCTTTAAAATATAATTACTTGAACCTGCAACAGTCTGAAGAGCACAAAGTTGTTGGAATGACTGGTTTTGATAATAATCAAGTTGTAGTATTATCGTAAAAGGAATTTATTTAACAATTAATTTGACGCACCTTAGTGAATCGTAAGGTTTTTGAAAAATTTTGTATTTCTAAAACCGTGATGAACTGTGTGATGAAAAATTACATGAAACTGCCCTAGAAACATTAATGTTACAAGTCGTCCGAAAAACACGGAAGCAAACCTAGGATTAGAATGCAGTTCTTTTTAACCCACATCTGATCTACATTTCTCATTCAAATTTAAAATATAGTGCTATGCCACTGTACGGCACCTGCTCTTGGGGAATCCACAAGTGCTGACTGGTAGTCTAATACAGTGCTGACTGGTAGTCTAATACAGTAATACTAATAGTAATATTAAAATGATTTCAATTACTTAGTTGTTTTTTTTTGGCGAAGGGATGGACCCCTACTTTGATGTTTAATCCGGTTGATGCAATATCGGACAGGGTTTGCCTATGACTGAGTCAGAGCCTTTGAAACTGTAGGTGTAAGTATGAAATACTAAATAGGCCTGTAAGTTAACGGAGTTGTTGAAGGTACGCGTTACTGCTATAGGGACAAATAGTAGACAGAAGAAAAAAAAAGTTGTATGAAATACTTCATAGGCCTGTAAATTAACGGTATTGTTTATATTGTTGAAGGTAGGGACAAATAGTACACAGACGAAAAAAAATGTAGAAAGGTCGTACATAGTAGGCAAGCAAAGTGATACGTTTATATTTTATTGTGTAAATGACTTAAATTAATATTCAAATGCGAAAATGTTATTTCAGACAAATATTTGTAATAAATTAATATATTTTATCCACAAGTGTATAATTCTATTCTGCATACACACATGCATCTTTGTTACAGGAACTGAACTGGTGCAGGAAAAAATGAATGCAATATATGTGTTCAGTGTATAGTATAGCTGTATTGACATAGTTGCCATTCAAATGCGAAAGCATACAGAATCAAGTCTTTTTATTTTATATATATCTTGAAGTCATAAGTAGCAGACGAACAAAACGAATACGATACCTCACGTGTTTGTGCTTTGCTGTGTAGCTGAATTATTTACATTCAAAATTTAGACATGTTTGACGCTTACAGGTCTGTTTATGTCGTAATTTTATATATATAAGGGTTTACATCCAGAGTAACGAAGAATGTAGTCTATTAGTATTACAGGATTCAGGTTGATTGGACTATGTAAGTGTTTTGGTTAACAAAGCCAGAAAACGAGGCAGGAGTTACATTTAAATGATATTTTTATGAACGCATTTAAAACTCGTTGAACTTTATGAAAGAGTTTTTAATAAAATTAATAAAAGGTTGTATTTTATCTGAAGACTCGTTGGGATGTTTTGATATTGGTGGGAGTTATATTTTTCTTTTAATTATTAATAAATGTATTCGTAGTTTTAATGCCTGTCGCAACTTGTAGAGTTGTTCATTGAAATGGAAACACGTTCTAGTCCATTGAGCACAATCATTTCATAGCAATTTTTTTAGTACTGATTTTATTTCGTTCTACAATATTTCTCTCGTTATAGATCTATTTTCTATTTTATAGATCTATACATTATAATTAACATTTGACTCCTCAGAGCAGAAACTTCTTGGACTTTGAAGAGCTTATAAGCTTATATTAAAAGTCCATTCCTGTTTCAGGAAATATATTAGTAGAGACTCGGACATTTCATTTACACAAAAGAAAGACAGACAGACGGAGATGTAAAATACAGAGAGAACGAGTGAGGCAGTCTTGCGAGTATCAAAAATTCTGAAGAACGTGGAATCTAGCGGTCTTTGCAGGCTATACTGTCTGGGCCCTATAGTGATCCTTAAGGTTTAGGAGAGTACTTCCGTACTTGGCTGCTTATTGAGCTAAGTGACACGTTTTAGACTACTTGGGCGAGGTAATTAATGGCCTTGGCCACAGGCTTTACTATTGAAACGATCGTACCACTTACGCTTGATCTCTGAGCAGAATCGTGCCTGCGAATTCGTCATGGAGCCGGAGACTTCACTACCTTACAGGCAGTGGGGCCCTAGTTACAGCAAACAAGCTTTAGGTTTTTGTACTAGTATAAAGATTAGGATGTTACATTACAAATCTTTGTCTTCTAAAGTTCAGGAGTCACTCAGTGGACCAGAGAAGCTTTAATCATTATGTTGGCTACTTGTATTTATAAGGAATCGGATGTTGCAAGTTTGGCATTCTGTAGTATAATTACTGTCACTTAGCTATTTGGACAGAACCCTTGATACCCTAGTTCTTTAAAATCTGGTTTTATACAAATAGCGCAAGTGTTCATTCAAACTCTGACTAGGTCCGTCTTCATTTTTTAAAGAGTACAAAAATTAATTTAAAAATATATTCAAATGTTAAAAAATCGGATATATTCAAACTGTTTCGAGGACCCCATCAGCTAGGTTTCCTCTGTACTACTAGTATAAAGGAATCGGATATACCTGTACTATGATTAGGTAGTATGGATTTCTTTAAAATCTCGACTAAATGGGACATACTCTTTCTTTCAAAGTGAAACACACTCCCCATTGAAATGGGAAATTTTAATGAATGATCCCTTCAGTATTGCAGCAGTTCATTTTAGCTCTTTAATTTGAACAGAATATAATAGAACATAATAGCATTTAATATTGAACGAATACATGAATGAATGAAGTTGCGGTTAAATGATTAATAAGTAAGTATTTAAATAAGTGAATTAAACAAAGGTGGGCAAAAAAATCTAACAGTTGGAGTTTGGAAGGTTAACACGCAATACGCGCATTTATATATATCGTTTATAAAACAAAACAAAAGTTCATATAGATAGATAGATAGATAGATTTATGTATTTATGAACTTTTGTTTTATAAACGCTGTGATGAAGTACTGTTCTGCGAATTATAACAAAAACATTACGGCTTTAAAATAGTTGATCGTTTTGTTGTTGCTGCAAGAGCCCTATCCTATCCTATCTCGTAACTCGTAGGTCGTAGGGGCACCACAGAAGATCGTTTAACCATCGTACTCCATCTTTCCCTGTCCTCAGCAACCCTGCAAGAGCAGGTGTATGAAAGGCCTAGCGTAGCGCCAAAAGCAGTGATTACATGTATATAATTCTATGACCTAATGCAGTGTTCTCTATGGCCATGAGAGTTACTCAAGCGTTTATCAGCTTTTTATGTAGCTGAAGTTATTATTATGATGTTGTTTTGGGCTTTGGAAATGAATGTCTAATAGCAGCAAGCATTTAACTTATTGAAAGGATTAAAGTCAACGGGATAATGTATTATTACTACAGATCTTAAATCGTTTTTCACGATTTAACGATTCACTCATTCAGGCATGGAAGAAATGTTGTGAGATGACAAACTGCGGAATTTAAAAAAAAGAATATTGTTGCCCTTGTTTTGGATTTTGTTTTTTCTGCTATTGTTAATAATAATAATAATAATAATAATAATAATAATAATAATTATTATAATAATAATTATAATAATAATTATAATAATAATAATAGTAGTAGTAGTAGTAGTAGTAGTAGTAGTAGTAGTAGTAGTAGTAGTAGCTGTTGTTGTTGTTGTAGTTGTAGTAGTAGTATTTACCTATTTTAATCCTAGCAGAAAAGTTTTGACCTATAATTATTTTTCCTTGCATTATCGGAGTCATTATATTATACTTATAGAATAACTTTTTAAAATTATGCCAGAAAATGCAAAGTTACAGAACTGATAGCATTAAAACTGTATTATGAATGCATTATTATGTTTAATTAATATAATGTAATTTTGATGGCATCGCATTTACATATTTTATTTATTTTTAATGTTGGCCCAACAACAGCAGCATCTATAAAAACAGCTTCAGTAATAATAATGTTAAAAAATAATAATAAGAAGACGACAACAAACCATCTCCACGACCATTAACATTATAAACAACAGCAACGACAGCGGTTCTACTGCAGTTTTCCTATATGGGTGATAATGCGTGCTAATTAGGTTTTTGTTTTTCTCTTTGTCTGTAACAGGTTTCCGCTGGTCCTGACTTGGCTCGGAAGAGTCCGCTGGACCTAAAGCAATAATCATGTAATGTAATGTAATGTAACAGGTTTCCTGAACGTTCAACAATGTTATCATAGATGAGGCAACAACTCTTTAAGACACAAGAGGCTGATTCATCTTAAAAAGTGAACAATCCGCTTAGTATACACATACGCGGGAATCATCAACCATGAATTTGCCATTTTAGCTGCTTCTGTGGATTTGACATCGGATTCTTCGTCAATTTATGAGGTTTGACGTCAAATCATACACACTGCTAGCTTTGCACAGATTATATTAAGGGTGTGAGATCTGTGCGTCGCAATAACCTGGTATTTCTCATCATCGTAATCACCTGAGGACTGCTTCATTTAGGGTGGCACAGACTGAGTGTTACCTTTTGCTGCTCTCTAGTTAGCAACCCTCTCTTGCTGTTTTAAAAGAAAAGGCGAAAATTGACGTAAATACTAACCAAGATTTATTTCTAAATACCTTCAATACAAAAAACTGATAATGTATTGCTAAACGTTGCTTGCTGACTTGTGTTGTTTGTTGTTAGCACATTTCTAGTCCAAGTAACACTAAATCAGCAATCTGATTGTGTGCAGCGGTCTGTTTTAGAGACACAAACCTTAAAACAACAATGACAATGTTCGTCTCTTAAAAAAACAACACCATACATTGTGTTTTGCGTATCCAGTGCCGTCCAATCTTCAAAAAATGTTTAGTACTTTCTATTTTGTTACTGTAACCACCCCCTCCTTCCAAACTCTGCCTCCCGAAAAAATAAGTCGTCAGAGCGCACGACTTGTGTACGTGCGTCTCGGGCGACGTGAGTTCGAATCCTGACTTCAGCAAACTATTTTGTGATTGCTGGATAGTTGTGGCCAGCGTTCTGAGAAGCTCGCTGAGCTTGTAAGTGCGCTATATAAGAGTAATCTCTTTAAGATATAATGTCCATTTTATCTTCAGATTTGAAAAAGTTTTTTTGTGTTTTTTTTTCTTGAGTTTTCGGGAAATATGAACCCATATTCTTATCTTGACCTTTTTAAAAATAATATTTTAACCCATGCGTTTCGTGGAGAACCATATTTTTTTAAGTTAGCTTATAAACCATAGAAATACCTGTTGTAATACGTGTTGAATCTTTTTTTCTCTATTTTTTTTAATAGCTATGAGTTTTCCACGACAAACCTTTGTCTGTGTTCTGATCTGACTTCTAAAACAGACATATTGCCATGCTTATGTTTTTTTTTAAAGCGTTTAATCTTTTCTTGGCAAGACTATATAAGCATTAGGTTGAATCGTGGTTATACAGGAAACACGTAAACTTCTTCGTTTTAATCTAAGAGTTTGAAATCCTTCATGTTGGAAAAGCAGCACACAGTGTTTGTGTCTTTTTGCAGAAGTTTACCTGTGTTCCAGTTTCAAATGATAGATTTCAAACACTTTTGTTTTAACTCACGAACAGCAGAGATACAATTGTCAAGTCTAAAGTGTTCTTTTTTTTTAACCTTCTTTAAAGTAACTTTATGTACCCTTAAGCTTAAACTATACAAAATCCTATGTTAAGTAAATGTGTAGTTTGGTTTAAGATTTATTTTTATTTATTTCTTATTTATTTAAAAAAAATTATATAGCACTTTTCCAGCTCAAGAGCTGCTCAAGGCGATAGCCGATACAGGATCTAACGCAAGCGCCCGAGGCGCCAACTTGCAGCCTTTGGGCGTATCGTAATAATGCTCCGACAACTGAGCACAATCCTGGGCAGCCAGGGATGGGGGAGAAGGACCTAGGTGCATGCTGGGTGTGTTCTTGTCACTGGCACTCACCCGTCTAGGACATGAGCGTCAGGATATTTAAAGTCCGTTATGATGGAATGTATGCGACACAGACTAGACCTCGGTTTACACTCTCATCCGAAGAAGTAGGAAACGGGAGTAAAGTGTCTTTCCCAAGGACACAACACAACACAATGCCCCGGCCTGGGCTCGAACCCGGGACCTTCAGATCCTCAAGCCAAAGCTCTACCATTAGGCCACCGTGCCTCCCTTTGAAAGAAGTTTTTATAAAATTACGGTTACTTAATAAGGATCCGATTTTAACAAAACAGTCATTATCGCCTTAACGAACCTGACACATTACCTTAATTAAATGGTGTGTTTTAATGCGGCGTGTGTCATGTTCACAGCCCCTCGATCCTGTAAAGAAAAAAAAAACACATTAGCTTTGTGCTATTTCATTACCAGAAAAGGGGTTCTTCCCTTGATTTAAAAAAACAAACACAACAACAACAACACAATAAGGAGCGCGGGTGTGTGCGTGTTTAGGCGTTCATCTGACAGAACCTCGATTCATTACTCGTTCAATTAGGCCTTGTTGGACTCGTAAACAAAATTCTTGGGGAAGAGGAAAAAGAGGTGAATAGGGGGAAAAAGTGTATCAGCTTCCTAGAAATCGGGCTTTCGAAATGAATCAAAAAGACGATGTGTCTCGGTATCAATCAGTATATATATTCAATAAGACTTGTGATACTGATTAGTGTAAAATTTAGATCTATTGTTTTCTTTTATACAAATATCTAACTTCATCCACGCTCGAGTAAAAATTAATTTAGCAAACTATGGAAGTAAATTAAGTGATTTTTTTAAACATGATTTGCTTTCCATGTTCAACATCACATTATAAAACGCAAATTAAGTAACATATGTTATATTTGGTGTGGATTTTACGATCCCAATTTTAAGAGCCCAGTGAGACATAGATGCGCACAGTCACTTGCTGGGGTGCGAACCCACCTTCACAGACAGGTATTAAACTGAAAAAAAAAATTGGGTAAATATTGACAAGACGCTGTTTTATTTGCAGAATGAAGAGGCCCTTGTGATATTGGATACCATCATCGTGCAAGGAGTGAAGATTACCCTTATTACCTGCATGATTTAGGATCTTCTTACTGAATGGATACTGTTTGGATTGTACCTGTTGAGTACTGTACATGTTTGGTGATTGTCAGATTGGTCTTCTGAAGCAAGGAATACGACCAAGTTCCAGTTGACTTCTAAAAACGGATCATTGATATAAGTAAGATCTCGACGGATGGAATTACTATAGCCATTTCTGCACTTTGTTTGGCCCTTGTTTGTTTGAGTTGGGTCCACTTTATTGGGATCTGCTTCGAGCTTTAACTGTTTCCATTATTACTATCTGTGTGTCGACTACTGTGAATCGGTGGTTTACCGTTTCATATTGATCTTTTGTATTGTTTGGAGATGTACCGGTTATCTGCGAATTGGTGGTGATTTACCTGTTCGTTGCCTGTTGATTACTGAGTACTGGTGATTTACTTGAACGAGCCGTCACCATGGCGAAGCATACGGATCTTCGTCCCCACGAAACTGATACCAAAACCAAAGAACCGCTAATGAAACGCACTGCAGCTCCTCATGGCAAAGAGGTAAGTAGTTGAATGATCGTTTTGATGTGACTGACTGGACGGTTGGCCACTATTGTGTGGATGCTTAGTTGCTGTTATGGGAATGCCGGTTAAACTATTTGATTGGTGGACGGTTGGTTTTATAATTTGTATTTGTTGTAGTGTCGTCTTGCTGGGAGTGGAATCAAAACTTGTCTTCTGATTTTATTTCAGTAGTGAATGTAATTATATAAATTTTAAAACATCTTGTGTAATTGTTTAATTAGTTTAATTAATTTAATTAGTGTTGGGCAAGTACTAAAAGGGCTTCCAACTCACGTGCGAATATTAAAGGACTAGTGTGTGGCTTTAACCATGAGGATGAATAGTGCGCAGTTAGAGAGATGAGTGGGATATGTTCTAAAACAATATATATCTCTCTCACTCTTTCATCCCTTACTCTCCCGCGCATGTTGTTTCAGTGTCCGTCAAAATGACATTTGACTTGACCTCGCTTCCTGTATTTGCTGTTTTAATCCCCACCACACGCTAACTGCTCTCCATGCCCTTTCATCCTGTGCTGCATGCTCTGCCTGCGTCCCCTTCCCAGCAGCGTATACATATGTACATCCACTCTGCTGTTGTATGTTTGAATTTAAAACCACTGGCAATGTGTACACTTGGATATTTTTTTAAATTTGGTAGACTCAATTTATTGTAATTTATTTTATTTTATTAATATTATGTTTTACAGTGAAGTAAAATCTGACATTGTGGGGTTATAGGTGACGTTTTTTTAAAAACTATCTCTCCCACTCTCTCATATTCATCAAAATCATCATTGCTATCCTACACCTAATCCGCCCTCGGTCACAAGCCACAGCTGTTATATCCGGTGCCGCTTGATTGGTTAACTTGTGATTGTGATAAACTTGACAGCTATGTTTGAATGAAACTGTCAAACAAGGTGACTTTTATGGAAAAAAACATTTACCGGTACAGTTTCTGCGGTAAACTAAACTTTTCACAACGACTGTGGTGTCTGGGAAGTAAATAAGTATTTATTTATTATTAAATTATTATTTAATAATAAAATAAATTATTACAAATGAGTATTATTCAAGGTGTGAGGTAGTGCACACCTAGTCTTCTGTCGTAGTTAAATTAAGAAAATGGAAACACGCCTATTTAAAATGCTGTTTAGTTGTTTTTTAACCCCATGTACTTAACAGGTTTAGATCTAACCCCTGTTCACATATATTCTAAATTTATTGCATCAAACACTCACTCCCCCACTCCAAACTACATCCCCTCAGTTTTGTTCAGTTAGAGTTAGGTTACAGTTCCCCATGTTCTGAATGTTGCAAAATTGTGTGTCATTCGTTTATGCATATGAACTGTGTAATAGATCCTACTGTATTCTTCCTGTTTTACCAAAGTTCCGTGAATAATTGATTTAAAATAAATAAAATTGCGGGCGACATCGTATTATTTTCATTGTAATCTATAAAAAAAAATTTATGAACACATAATTAGTTTTTATGTTATATTTCATGTGGTTACCATAGTTCCTAACGCTAGTCCTCCTCCGCAATATATATATATATATATATATATATATATATATATATAGAGAGAGAGAGAGAGAGAGAGAGAGAGAGAGAGAGAGAGAGAGAGAGAGAGAGAGAGAGAGAGAGAGAGAGAGAGAGAGAGAGAGAGAGAGAGAGAGAGAGAGAGAGAGAGAGAGAGAAAGAGAGAGAGAGAATTCGTTATTATAGGTTTATACGCTGAGCGCAATATACAGGGTGTTCCAAAAGTCTTTGGGCACATTTTGACATCGTATATTTCCGAAACTATTAAGGATATAAAAACGCATCTGGTAAATTCAGAAAGCTTGTAATCTAAATTTTTACATGGAATGTTCAAAGATGTTCAATGTGAGCACCATTGGTCACACGACACACATCAAGCCGATAGTCAAATTCTTGCCAAACGCGTCCCAGCATTTTCTGGTTGAGTGAACGCCATTAATGGGTCTGAATCCTATCCTATCCTATCCTGTCCCATAACCCGAAGGTCGTAGGGGCACCACAGATGATCGTTTAACCAGCATACTCCATCTTTCTCTGTCCTCAGCAGCCCTCATGGCTTCGCTCAGTGTCAAACCAGTCCATTCTCGAATGTTGTCCTCCCACCTCTTTTTCGGTTTCCCCCTTCTTCTACCTCCTTGCACTGTGCCTTGCAGAATGGTCTTTGCAAGGCCTGATGATCTGGTGACGTGGCCATACCATCGGAGTTTCCGTTTCTTCACCACTGTGAGCAGGTCATCGTGTTGTCCAATGGCTTGTGTGATGGTCTGTCGGACTTCGTCGTTGGTGATGTGTTGGGTATAGGAAATGCACAGAAGTCTTCTGTAGCACCTCATCTCCATGCTTTGTATTCTTCGTTGGAGATCTGCTGTGAGGGTCCATGCTTCGCAAGCATATAGGAAGATGGAGATGACCAGAGAGCGCAGCAGTCTTACTTTGGAATGTAGACTGATGGTTCTGTCTTTCCAAATGGGCTTCAACCTTGTCAGGGCAGCAGTTGTTTGTGCGATCCTGGAGAGGACTTCCTGTCGAGACCCATTGTCTGACACAATGGCTCCTAAATATTTGAAGCTGTGCACTGTGTTGAGGGATTGGCCTTGTACTTTGATGTCCGTGTTGATGCCATTGGTGTTGTTGGTCATCATTTTGGTCTTCTCTGCACTTATTTCCATTCCATAAGCTCTGGAGGTGGTGTCAAGCCTCTGTACAAGCTGTTCAAGTTCTTGTTCCTCTCCAGCCAATCCATCAATATCATCCGCGAAACGAAGATTGGAGATTGCTCTGCCCCCTATGCTGACTGTGCCTTCGTGATCTGCAAGAGCATCTTACATGATGCGCTCTAGGAAGATGTTGAAGAGTGTTGGAGAGAGTAGGCATCCTTGACGCACACCGATTGTTGTTCTGAACCAGTTCCCGATGACGCTGTTATGGAGGACTGCACTGGTAGCCTTGTCATACAGGCTTTTGATGACTTCTATAATTTTAGGGCTGATGTTATACACTTTCATGGTTGCCCATAGAGCTGCATGCCAGACTCGGTCAAATGCCTTCTGGGTCTGAAAAGAAATTAAAAAAATCAACAGCTTTACAAAAAACTTAATGTAATTAGCTTTAAAATGGCACAACTTTTATCTTACTACCATTCATAGTAATTGAGATATGGGGACGTCAAATGTGCCCAAGACTTTTGGAACACCCTGGATATGGGCATGAGCTGTTATTTGTGGAGACCTGCGCTATAGACGCACTAGGTCCCTTTTTCCCATCCCCGGTCGCCCAGGATTGTGCTCGGTCGTTTGAGCGTCAGGCTATTCGCCCAAAGATTGCTGGTGGGCGCCTCGGGTGGTTTGAGTTAGATCCTGTATCGACCAGCGCCTTAAGCAGCTCTGGAAAAGCACCAGATGAGATTAAATAAATAAATAAATAAATATTAACAGTGATGGAGATCACGTTCAATCGTACGTGTTTCACGTACTGAGTTGGGAAATCACGTAACGAAAATGTAATGAAAGGGTATAAACACGCACAAAGTCAGTGCCAAAGGGGTATGAAAACGTAAAGCTGGGAGGTATGATCAGATCAGGTACAACTATTTCGGTCGTGCGTACAGCTTTCGCTCGATTTGGATCGTGTTCATGTGCGTCCTGCGCGGCCGCCTACCACCCTCTCTCCCCCTCCTATTCATTCTGTCGCTTCCGAGAAACAGCCAAGTCATATGCACGATAATATTCACTATTTTTTCTCGACGCTTTTGATTGGCTATATAAGACTGACAACAACCCAACATTAAACAAAGTGGTGGTTCACCCGTCCCCTCTATGCTTAATGTGTCCGGGGACGTAAATTTTTCTTTAAAAACAAAAACAAAACAACAACAACAACAAAAAACATTAAACATGGCCGACAAGCAGCGATCTGAGAGGAAGCCGAAGAAAAGGAAAAATAAAGCAGACAAAACTAATTGCTCAAAAAAATTAAAACAAGATGAAGGAAAAGAAAAACAAACATTTTTGTCAGCCTTTGGCTTTGAGTGCTCGGTAAGAGAAGAAAAAGGTGAGCCACAACCGGTCCGGCTGAAGAAACTCAAACTGATGAAAAGACTTTTCACGCAAAGTGTTTTTTACGTATGTTGGTGTACCCCCTAAAAAACTGAAAGGGGGTATAAAACCCCCTTATGTTTGCAATGAGGGTATGAAAACCCCCACATGTTTTGGTTGAGGGTATAAATACCCCTAGCTTAAAAACTTTCTCCATCACTGTAATATTAGTTCGTAAACATAATTATTGTCGTCGTCGTTGTCATTATCATCATAATCACCATCCACCTTCTCATCCTCTTCCTCCTCCTCCTCCTCATCATTATCCTCCCACTATTCAACAGTTTGTTTTAACACACGCTGTTTCTTTGTGTAGTAGCGATATGGTTCCCGTTATTTTGTGTGTGTGTGTGTGGGTGGGTGCGTGTGGGTGTGTGTGTGTGTGTGCTTTAAGGCTTGAGAACGCTTGTGCTTGCCTGCAAAATCCTCAGTCACATCTTGTCTTTCCATTGTTGAATCTAACGTAACGTCCAAAACATCTTTTTGTGCTCCTACAGTTTTATATGTTCCACATTCCGTTGTAGCCGTGCAACTCTTTAAGAATAACATTATTCTGTGTGTGAAAAACATAACTTTTTTTTTCGCTTCCTAGCAGCACCTTCGTCCTATTTTATTGTTTCCATGGTTGAGTCTAATGTAATCCACAACTTTTTGTGTACACATATAATGCTTCTAGGTTCCACTGTTATGAAGTAGCTATATACCTCCTGTGTGTAGAGGATTGAAAGCACTTGCAATCATTTAACATACCAAGTCACATCTTACTTTTTCCCAATGTAAGGAGCAAGATAGCGTCCAAAACAATTGTGTCTATACATTCAACAATTTCTAGGTCCCATCTTTTTTTTTTAAGCTACCATAGTTCCTTTATAATATTATTTTGTGTGTGAAGGGTTGAGAGCACTTGCATGCATTCACCATCCCAAGTCACATCTTATTGTTTCCATTGTAACTCGAGCCTAACGCCAAAAATACACTGGCAGCATTATTGATCTGTAAATCACGGACCAGTTAATACCATGTTGCGTGGGACACACAATTGCTTGCTGCAACCACAACCACCCCATCAACAGTTCCCATTCTCCCCTCCCCCATGCACCCAACACCACTACCATACCATCATCATCTTCATCGTCATCATCTGACATCATCATCATCATCCTCATCCTCATCATCATCATCATCATCATATTAACAGCAGCAGAATCCGCACCACAGTTATTACTACCTTTACTAGCACGACAATCAACGCTGTGTTCACCTTCACCACAGCTCGGCGATGCCTTCTAGCAATTAGCATCATTCCCACAATCCCAACCAACTGTTATCATCATCGTCACCAACCTCCTCCTCCTCCTCCTCCTCATCATCATCATCATCATCATCATCATCATCATCATCATCATCATCATCATGTATTCGGTATCATCTAAATAAAATGTATATATATATATATATATATATATATATATATATATATATATATATATATATATATATATATATATATATATATATATATGGAGGAGAGGATAGGGGTGGTGAGGGGCGGGGGAGTGAACACACGTGCAGGATTTGTTGGCCAAGGTTGGCACCAGACGAAGTCAGATTTCGAGCTGTTTATAATCCTAATCTCTGTTTTATAGGATCATGGCTTTGAAGCATTTGGTGTAGTTTTGAGGGTTTCACTATACTTCGCTTTCGGCCATTATAATTTCATTAGGCTTGCTTCATAACTTTGTTACGCATCAAAGTGGACGATACATGTAAAACGCTGAGTTTTTCTTTGTTTGTTTGTTTTTAATATGCCAGGTTTCAAAGCAGTGGGGAAAATGTGATTTGCTGTTGATAAAAAGGTCGTATAACTGTAAGATCCCGACGTATCGCGAATCTTAAAAGTCAAAAGAGTATAACTTGTACGATTTTGTTGCATCTGCATAAGTGGAGATAAGCCTTAATTTTAACTGTCGCATTAATTTTACTTTGATAAATGTACAGAAGACTACCTGCAATTTCAGAGTCCCCTATATGCTTATGTGTCCGGGGACGTTAATCTACCTACCTGTGGGGCCGGGTAGCTCAGTTGGTAAGAGCGTCTTGCTAGTAACCGAAAGGTCGCTGGTTCGAATCCCGGATTGGTCAACGTGTGATCATATTATTTTCCCCTTTACCAACAACTGGCCCGCTGGTGTCAGTATAAATCGGTCCAGTAGTCACCTATATGCGAAAGTGTCGTGTGACTATAATCTACAAACAACATCTACCTACCTACCTACCTGTAAATTCAGATCCAGAGAGAGTAGCTCAAAGTTAGTCATTGTATAAGTTGAAACTTGCTTTTAGCTTTACGTGTTTAGTCAACTTTGTAAAAGTTGGTACTGTATCTGCCTGCGTGTTTGTGTAACCGTCAAGGTATACTGCAAAGTGTAAACAGTAAATGACGTAAATGAGACGCATACGTTACGTGACGTTAGATACGTGCACAGAAGACTTGTTGGAAATTCAAATGGAGAGAGTGAGCCATTATATAATTAATTATACGTTGATATTCCATACCTCTCGAAATTGGTAAGCGTGTAGGAAACGTTACTCGTTGTCCCCTCTGCAGTAAACCCTTGAACAATTAAGGCGTGAGTTGAATACTAATTTCCGGCCACTGTGCAACCTACCCCCATTCTCACCCACACTCCGCCTCATCCGGCAACCCACGTCATCTACCTCTCCTCCTGACCTTCCAGCTTGGGCCGTTGGTTAGTTTTTTGTTAAAACCAAATGCACTAGAATTCGTGCAAGCAGGTATTGCCTGCTCGCAATCTCAGATAAGCTTACTCAGTATGTGTGTGTATGTGTCTGTGTGTGTTTGTGTGTGTGTGTGTGTGTTTAAAGCATCTTATCTCAAGATAGACTCTACGTGCAGATTTATATTGCTGATATGATGACTAAAGGCACACGATTGCAGATATATATATATATTAATTATGCATTCATCTGTTGACATGTTTTACCTTACGTGTATTTTTGGCTGGGGGTAGTTAGAAAGACGGTATAACATGGCTTTCTGCTAATTACATCTATTTTTAAAGCCGTTTTGCTAGAGGGTGATGCAATTATTCCTGCACGGAAGAGCAGGGTGCATTCAATAAATTGCATCTATGCTATAAATTGCACTGACAGCCCTTAAGGCATGTCAAGAATGTAGTGAGGTCCTGACTGGGTTTTCTTATTTTGTTCTCTCTCTCTCTCTCTCTCTCTCTCTCCCTCCCTCTCCCTCCCTCTCTCCCTCTCTCTCATTTTTAGTTTGAATTTGTTGTGTTTTGAGAAAATACCACTGTTTGAATGTTTGGTGAAATAATGCCCTCACTTCCCCTCTGTTCCTTGGTATGCATATGGGTCCAAGGCCGTAAAATGCATTGAAATCTAAAGTCTCTCTCTCTCTCTCTCTCTCTCTCTCTCTCTCTCTGTCTCTCTCTCTCTCTCATTCATGCACAAACACACACACACACACATACACACATATATAAACACTCCTTCGTATGAAGTTATAAACCGAGATGTAGTCTGTAAACGCACGCATTCTGTCGTCCTGTCTTTAGAAATGCTGACGCTCATGTCCTAGACGGGTGAGTGCCGTCTACATAAATATACCCAGCATGCACTAGGCCCACTCTCCCCCGTCCCAGGTCCCCCAGGATTGTGCTAAGTTGTCTGGGCGTCAGACAGTGCGCCCAAAGGCCGAAAGTCTGAGCCTCTAGCGGCTTGAGTTAGATCCAGTATCGACCAGCGCCTTGAGCAGCTCTTGAGCTGGAAAAGAGGTATTATAAGAAAACCCGAATGCACCAACACACACCACGTCAAACATCAGCATTTTAACACAGGCTGTTGAGCTGAGCATGAACGTGAAATAAATGCTTGCGCGTTGACCTTATCCTTAATGTCCTTGTCAAATGCCAGTAAGACCATTGTCTTAACGGTGATGAAATTATTGTGCCGTAACTTTCCATAACAATTGTCAGGATTGGTCAGAATGAATGGGCTTGCGCTAACCTTGACAGGAAATGTTAAGGACTTGTCTACCGCGCTTTGTTTCAAATCTGAGTACTTAGTTACGCAATATTTGGTTTTGTTAAATAAAAATGATTACATAAAAGTTAAATTATTTAATTACACACGTTTTTACGCCAGCTTTGTTTATTTCATTGGTTGGTTTTTAAAAGCATAGGTTTAATGCTTGGCTTTATTGTTGTGTTAAACCTGGGGCTTGCCTGCTTATCTGCCTATAACTATGCTTGTGCGGCTGTGCCTGTTTTTGTCGTTGTGGCCGTATGGTTCAGTGTTGAGTAGACATTTCACTGTTACATGCGTATTGTGTTCCTAGGTTATCACACAGCATGTGTACACACCTATGGCCTACCCACCCTTTTGTTATCAGTCCACTCCTTCTATATCGTCAGCCATATTTGTATTCTCGGGAGAACGTGTAGTAAATTCCAGATTTACTGGGGAAAGTACACCAATTTCACTTGGTTGTGGGACAAAACAAAGTGTGTTCATTATCAGTTGTTTACTCTATTGTGTAATCTTCCCTGACGCGTGTACGAGCGGTAAAAGACGGTTTATGAACGATTAAAAGGGTGAAAAAAGACACAACACGTAGAATTGTATAGTCTAGGCCTCGAGACCAAGTATGATAGTATCAGTGAGGAGCACTGCAAATCGTCTAGTGACCGTGTGACGACAGCCGTTTTCACCGTCCCAATCTATCTAGGCCTAAGGGCTATTCTCAAACGGCGTCTGCTCTGAGTGAACTTTCTAAGCCTAGAAGTTTTGAATGCCACGACGGTGACAGTACTTAAAAGATATAGCCAAAGCCACTGTTTTGCATTTTGTGATGTTGTGATTGTTCTTAGTTTCTGCGTTGTAGGTTTTACCTTAAATTACTGTGTTTGGTAAATCTTTGATGCTCTTTTCCAACATGTTGTCGAAGCTGTGCTTTTAATAAATGGGTTGTGGGTGAACTTTGTACTGTTGTGAATAGGTTTGAACGAACGTAGCAGAGTTCTGGTTCTAGTAACCGTTGTACGCTATCCTTATCGTGCGCTGGGGATCTATGCATGTAAAAGAACTAAACGCTTAGTTCCATACCATAACTTAGTTTGGTTCTATTGGCCGAAGTCCGGTATGCAGGAAAGTGGCCTACCAAATGTTTGATTTTTGACGATTCAACAAAACTGTATTTTCATTGGTTCTGATTTTTTTTTTTAATCCAGCGTGTACAGGAGAATGTTATAAAACAGTTGCTGAATCGGATGGTTTTGGATTTGTTACCAGCACGCAAACTGATATCTAAGAAAAAGAAGCTTTGATGTTAAGAGTGTACTACATTTTCACTTGTTTTGGAGTATACAAATACACACGTCAATAGTAATACCTTTTTGGAGGATACCAAGCCAGTGTTTTCAAAAACATTAATCGACAGGAGATAGCCTCCTAACCTAACTTGAACGGAAGTGTTCACTAGTTGAAGCAGTGTATATATTTAGGCCTACCTGAAGTGTTGTTTACTTTCTGTGTTGGTGAAACTGGGCAAGTTGGGCCTAGCCTAAATATAGCGTTGCCTGCTTCTAGTGTCCTTCTACCTGCGTTGAATACCTGAGGGGAGTGTACAGTTTGCTGCGACCGTTCGTCAACATGGCTTCGAAGTACAGGCATCAAGGGAAACCTATACTGCCCCATCCCGAGAAGCATCACCCACTGGGATTTAGTCATCTGCCTAACGTACACGTGGTCAGTGTAAGTAACATAAATAATGTGAGACACAAAGTTTGTGTGAAACACAGGGAGTTGGTAGTCTCCACAAAAGAAAGAGGACAAGTGCCAGCAGACGCTTTTCGATTAATATAACAACAAAAACAGCAATAAACAACATAGCGTACAGTCCTATTGTGTCCGGGGACGGTAATCTACCCACTGAACTGAACTGAACTGATAGCGTACAGCTTAAAATGACTGAATTCCATGCGCTTCACACAAATACGCGCGCGCACACACACACACGCTCGCACACACCTACGCAGTTTCACATTCGCATCCATTTTGGCGCCATGCACCACATAACAGGCAGAAGTATAACTTTAAATAACTTAAGTAATAATAATAAATATTGCAAAGTATTAGTATCAGAAAAGAGCAAGCATGGTTGCTTGATGTTTTATCGATAGTCGGGTACAAATGAAATTACCACGTTGTTTTTTTTTTTAAATTTAAATTTCCACTACACTGAACATGTTGTAAATAACGTGGATATTAACGCAGTGTATGACACTGCGCGATCAGTGACCGTTATTTTAGCTTTGTTATGAAGTATGTCAATTCATAAGTAGAGCTGTGATCAATGCAAACCAAAATGTCAGCAGTACTGATAATAATAATGTTCTCAACAGTGGAAGAGGATCAGAATCAGAATGTCCCTGGTTTCAATACTCAGTTTTTGCGCGCCACTGCCGTAGACCTCAGAGAGTTTTTTTTGTTAAATTTAAAGATCACACAGAGAGATGGTTGTTTCTTTAAGATTACATGTATAAGGATTTAAAGACTTATTTATTTGTTTTACCCAAACTTGTTGTCTTCATTTTCAAGGTAATTCATGAATACTTCAAAGAATAATAGCGCTAGGAAGGATTAAGAGGTTACCTCAGTGTAATTAAAACTATTTTATTTTTACTAAGATAGCTTCCTATGTTTTAAATTTCAACACAAAGACGGACTGACAAGTGACAATTTGGCAATCACTTCACACGCCTTCCAGCATACGCGCATTATGGTATTGTGGTTTTGAATTCTAGATCAGTGTCCCTCTCTCTATGCATAGTAGTAAGTTTTGCATTTCGTTTGAATTCCAAATCATTGTCATGTCACTTTTCACACCACTGAAATTAAAATTAAGCGTAACATATATATATTTATCGTTGTAATTTTTTAAGCATCTGAAACGTTGTACCTGTAATAAAAATATAGAGTTGTTAAAAGAATGCGTTATATTAATTAAATCCTATAAAAACAAAATTATAACTTGTGAGTTTGATACTGTTAAAACTAAGCTTTTTGTTTAGTCAAAGATCGAGTCAGTAAAGGAAAGTAGTTTGTTAGATTTTTGTTATATATATTTTGATTTGATGGTTGAGAAAGACGGGATGCGAATTTCGAAGTCATTCGAACTGTACAACATGATTCAGCGCGTTTTCACAAAAAAGTCTTTCATTTGCACTATGCCACACATAAAGTGTTGAGCCAAAACAAACTTTTGAACAGGAACGGGATCTGTGTATGAAAGTATGACTTTTCTGTTCAACGACACATTATGGCTACTGTATAGCATCATTATAATTTTCGGGAGATCTTCAAAGTACAGAGTCTCTCTCTCTCTCTCTCTCTCTCTCTCTCTCTCTCTCTCTCTCTCTCTCTCTCTCTCTCTCTCACTCTCTCTCTCTCTCTCTCTCCCTCCCTCTCTCAATCTCATCTTTAGGTGATTCTATTTTAAAGTATAACATCAAAGGAAGGGATCCACACATCTTTATATTTATAAACAAACAAACAATTTGAATGCTTTACTGCATTCCATTGTTTTTTTTCAAATTTCGTATGTCATAATGACTTCGTCATTTTTATGGTATAGTGGTTAGCCTGTCTGTCTGTGATAGTGAGATTGTAACCGGATTGATCATTTGGTCTCATGTGTTCTTTGCCGATTCTGCATTAAAAAAATACATAGTGCATAGTTCTGTTGACGAGTTTTGTTTTGTCGGCCCGTGGGGATACCTAGGGATCTTTCAGTATATAGTTTCTTCACTTTCTGGAAGTTTAATGCTTGAAAATATCATCTTTTCTATTACTCTTTGTATCTGCCTTAGCTTTTCGTTTCTGTTGTCTACAGTATATATATTAAATATATATGACAAATATATCTTTTTCTTGTAATCTGGGTGTGACAGGTTAAGCGGAAGGGCTGACGCTCTTAGACTTACTTAGCTTTATTTACCTTGGGATGTGTGGCTCGACAGGAATTTTGTTTTTTTACCTGTCATGTCGGACAGGTTGTCAAATATTTTTCTATCCTATCCTATCTTATCCTATCCTGTAACTCTGAGGTCGTTGAGGCACCACAGATGATCGTTAAACCAGCATACTCCATCTTTACCTGTCCTCAGCATCCCTAATGGCTTCGCTCAATGTCAAGCCAGTCCATTCTCGAATGTTGTCCTCCCACCTCTTTTTCGGTCTCACTATGCTTCTACCTCCTTGCACTGTGCCTTGCAGGATGGTCTTTGCAAGGCCTGATGATATGGTGACGTGGCCATACCATCGGAGTTTCCGTTTCTTCACTACTGTGAGCAGGTCATTGTGTTGTCCAATGGCTTGTGTGATGGTCTGTCGGACTTGGTCGTTGGTGGTGTGCTGGGTATAGGGAATGCCCAGAAGTCTTCTGTAGCACCTCATCTCCATGCTTTGTATTCTTCGTTGTAGATGTGCTGTGAGGGTCCCTGTTTCGCAAGCGTATTGGAAGATGGAGATGACAAGGTAGCGCAGCAGCCTTACCTTGGAATGTAGACTGATGGTCTTGTCTTTCGAAATTGGCATCAACCTTGCCAGGGCAGCAGTTGTTTGTGCGATCCTGGAGAGGACTTCCTGTCGGGACCCATTGTCTGATACAATGGCTCCTAAATATTTTACCTGTCCCATAACATTTCCAGTTTGTCCGAATTTTTTTTACAGTTTTGATGAAGAAACACAAAAGTAAGTGTTACGATTGAGACGCGCATGATAGATCCGATCATTTGGTTTTGCAAAGCATGCAATCATAGTGTGTATTTACTTTTGATTTTGAGCTGTTGCTGGAAGAAGCTTTGTATAAAGTTGGTAATTTTCGTCGGTCGATATTGTTGAGAATTTTCTGGAATTGCTTGTTTGTTATCGACCGAAGCTTCCATATAGGTCTCGTGGTGTCCAAGCAGTTCTTCTAACCTGAAGTAGGTTTTATGACGTAAGGTAGTGCATAGTTCTGGTGACGAATTTTGTTTTGATTGGGTGTTATTGCGTCATGCTGGAATGTTCGAACTATTTCTCGATCGCAGAGAGGCTATATAAGTAATGCACCGTCTGCTTGTAGGGATGATCTTTGTAATTATTTTGGAAAGCGATCTTGTTATGCAGTTGTTGATGTTTGCTAAATAAAGTTGGAAAACTTTATATGACGACCCCTGCCTTATTTCTAAGTGAACAGGCTGCGTAGGTAAACGAATTCGAGTTACACATATAACGATTCAAGCATCGGGGCTGAATCAACTAGTGATAAATATTGTGTAACAGTAAGATATTCAAGCGAATTGTATTGCAGCATTTTTGTATTGCTGCACTTTGCACATTCAAACACTTTTGCTTGGCGAAGTCACATAAAATAAACAAAAACAAGCGGAAATACTAAAAGTTAGCAGTCAGTGCCTGCTTTGTTCAAGGCACAGCCCTTCTAAGGAAAAAAACAACTAATGAAATGTCTTTGATGCATTTAAGGCATCCCCTAACTCTCGCTCAGTTAAAAAGTGTTAAAATAAAGTAGGCCTAGGTCTAATGCACTTGCTTATGGGCTGGGTTTGTAAGTTTATGCACGCAAAACTGCGCGCACTGAAACCACCGTAAATGTTATTGTTGGAATTTTTAAAGGGTTGTTTACTCTAGATAAAGAATAACAGTAGCTTAAAAAAATCACAAAATGTCCATGTTTTACGTTTTAAATGGTTGTTTACTATTTAGGAAAATTATACACGCAATAAAGCGTGTTCAGTGAGCCTTTCATGGGCCATAATAAAAAATGTTTTTGTTCAAATTTTCATCCTGTTTGATTCCATCCTGTTTCTTTCTGCAGTATCATTCAGTGACTCAGAAGTACCCTCCCCCATCCTCCCACTCCCCCACTACTACCTCTTCCCTCCCCATGTGTCCCAGTGAGACTTAAGGTAATACACTTTTGTAGTTAACACCTACCTTTTAAGTGTACATATATGTAAGGACTATGTTGCATATAAAGTTAACACGTTTTTGTAACCCCCCTACTTCTTAAGGCTAAGACTTGTGTGTGCATATTTATAGACTGGTTTTATTACCTTTACATGCACAGAACGTTACTTTTTTGCAGCGTTGGTGTTAAATCGTGTCACAGTAGTATTGTGTCACCTTGATCTGATGTACACAGAATGTTCTTAATCACCTGTAGCGTAGATCTACTTTTTTTGGCATGTCATCAATCGATATATATTCGCTTTGACCTTGGGTTTGGCATATCATCAATACTTTACCTTTGCGCTCTGATCCAAAAACGATGTTGGCATAATATCAGCAGGTTGTTTACGACTCGTCCCGTCATTTTATCTGTGTTCTTTCTGTGATTGTCCAGTCATACTTGATGAATCTATTACAAATGTTATATACGTTGAACAAAAAATTATTTTATTTTTTTGGTATGAGCTACGTGAGCGCAAATATGAAGTTTATAAGAAACTTACGATGATACTATACAAAGTACCTTTATTTATACTCTTCTTGTTCTTGATCTTCTTAATATCCTTGTTGTTGTTGTTGTTGTTGTTGTTGTTGTTGTTGTTGTTGTTGTTCTTCTTCTTCTTCTTCTTCTTCTTCTTCTTCTTCTTCTTCTTCTTCTTCTTCTTCTTCTCCGACCAACGGACTGCATGCAACAGAACGGATTGAAGGACTTTGACCTTTGAGATAGAAGAAATACGATGGCGCTGGAACTCACCACTAATTAATGTTATATGGCTATGAAGTTTGAACAAACTCTGTCCATTGGTTCTTGAGATAAGGCTTGCAAGAGGACGGGCGGACCGATCAACATTTGGCTCGTTCTCATTCCAATTATTGGTCAAAGTATTTTCATTTAAACCTGGAAATACAAAGAGGGAAGAAGAAAAAAAAAGAATACATTTATTGATCATTACAGTTACTGTCAATGTGAGAAGCACGTCCATTCTTTGTCATCACTGTCACTTAAAAAAATAATAAGTTTTGCTTTGCTGCTGTCGTCTAGACATGCGTGTTTGCTAATCAGTATCGATTACTGTGTAAACCTCCTGCTTCATGAGTATAACTAGGAAATAATCACTCCTAAGACTGAAAGACCAAACTCACAATACCGTTTTTCCCCCTTCATCTCACATGTTGTTTGTGTTGAATCGTTTCTTGGTTCTTGACGCGGATGACGATGGCGTTTATGTAGGACATGACGTGTAGAAACTATTTTTTGGAGTTTTGACCCGTGTGTAAATTTGAAAGTATTCCTCAGGATTGATGTCATGCGATTTACGCTAATGTTTGTCACCTTATTCACCAATATGAGCATTTATTGGTACTCCCTCATAATGGCAAGACAATACCAAATTATAATTATTGGGACAGTCTAATCGCGTCCAATATTGTAAAAATATTACTGTTCGTGATACTTTGAACGCTGAAAGGGAATTTCTTGTACCACTCCAGTTTATATAACTCCATCACGCCTCACATTGAATGGAAGGAGACATTAGATCCTTTCATCGCTGCTGGCTTACTCAGTTTTGGGATTGTCCAAGGAGGAATCTCTCAGTGTTATTTCTGAATGTCTGAGAAAAATAATTCTTATTGCCGGCGATTCCTGTGACCGCTGTCTCATTATTCCTTCATCATTGAGTGGCTATAAATACCAGCGTGTGGGTACTAGGCCTGGAGCCAAAGGGTAAACACGGAAAGTCACTAAAGCCCGTCGTCGGTAACCGTTGCCGTAGTCGGTAACGGCGTACCTCTGCTTAAATGAATGGGTCGTTCGCGAACTGGACGGGGGAGACGTCACATCCTGTCATTCTGAGTGTCAAGGACCTTACCAATAAATTATTTCTTATTACTAGGTCTGAAGCCAAAACAAATATAGAAAGAAGCCAATACAGTCTGTCGTCGATAACGGCATTCCCCCGCTGTAATCAGTGGGCCGTCTATATCCTGCATGTGGGACGTCACATCATGTTATACTGAACGCCAAAGACCTTACCGGTGTGTTGGTTAGTAGGCCTACTAAGTCTGAAGCTAGAGAGCAAACATACAACTGTCGTCGGTAAAGGTTATCTTTAGTCGGAAAAATTCCCCACGGGGGGGTGCCGGGGGTTTCAGTATAAATAGTATCCCCGCTTTCTGGAAATGTAGTGCTTTAAATTCCCATTGTCGCTGTCTTTCTCCTTTGTTTTTTCTCATTCCTACTCTGTTCTATCAATCTACCATACTATCTTCTTCTTCGCTAGACCAGTCACCTACCTTTTTTCTTGAAAACTCTTCGGGAACAAAACTCCTCATTTGTAGGTGAGGTCTGTTGGATCAGCTTGGGAATATTTGACGCTTTCTGCCAGGTGGTCACTGGTGCTTCCTATGATGTTATTATTTAGCAATGTTTTCTAAGTACAGTATGTGTTTTGCTGATATTTTATAGTGATGTTTGTATTCTATTTTGTTTTGGTAAACGGGGGTTCGATAAATTAGAGTATAGCCTCAGCGTCCCCTGCGTGGGATTTCTTTATTGTAAAGTGACCGGCTAATGGAGTGCGTTATGTGTTACCACTAGGGTTGTTTCGGCAGATTTTTTATGCGGATAAGAGATGAGTCCTCTTTCAGCGAAGTTGTGGTCTTGGATTTTTGGTCCTGATTTGGCTCGGAAGAGTCCGCTGGACCTAAAGCAATAACCATGTAATGTAATGTAAAGTCGGAAAATTTAAATTTAAAAAACCTCCGGAACGGTTATTTTTAGTCAGTAACAGGATATACCGCAGTTTTGAATGGCGGTTTGCACTCAGAATGTGGAGGAAACGTCACCTCCAGTGTAACTGACCTCACACATTCAGTCATATTGAGTTTCTGAAACTATTAGGAGTTTGGTGCCAGGAATTCTTTTAGAAGACTCTAGTCGGAAATAAAGTACAGTTGTGTTTACCTTTAAACCACGCCCCTCGACAGTTCCTTATAAACATTCACAGTGAGTGTCGTCCCTCTGAAAAAAAGAAGTTTATGACACACACACACGCAGAAACACTTTCAAGAATATATTTGTTTTTGTTTTTTAAATGAATAAATTCAGTAGTTTTTGTGCCTATTCTTAGCAACAGCCAGCCAACATTCTGGAGCTAAAAATATTATCTACCAAAGCCGGTAAGAGACAGAACCCGTTAAAAAAATTGTTCGGTATGATTTTTAGTTTTAAGTTAATAAAATAGTCTCTACTGTACCCCCAGACACCAAGCCGTGGTCCACTCAGAAATAGGATGAATCAAAAGTCACAGGGCTATGGTATTGATGTACAGTTAAAACAGGGGAAACCACTCCCCGTCAGAACCGAAATGGAAAATTCAAACTTTAACGGTTGGTGTGAGCAACGAAAACCCACGTTATCATTGTTTAATGTATCAACATTGCGAATTGTATAGTAAATCCGTTTCCGCCAAATGTAAACACAGCCTTTGAATTGAGACCTGTTATGCAGTGGGTTATCAGTAGGTTAACGGATAGGGGAAACGTCATAACTTCTTACGCTGAGTGTCGGATGTTTGGTCAGAATAATTTTATACCTCATCGCTTTTCGGTTATTCCGATTGAACCTTTGGCTTATAAACCGAAGCTATAAATGATAAAATTGCTGATCCTGTCATTTCCTATCCCATAACTCGAAGGTCTTTGGGGCACCGCAGATAATTGTTTAACCAGCATGCTCCATCTTTCTCTGTCCTCGGCATCCCTCGTGGCATCGCTCAGTGTCAAGCAATTGCTGATAATATATATTATAACCCACCAAGACCAATGGTAGCGTGCTTGTGTAGTGTTAAACAGGCGCACAGAATACAAGGACTTTTAATGTATCGCCAGTATAAACTTTACAGTCTTAGGAAATGTTCTATAGATCATGTTGAATAAATTGTACGGTACAGCGTAGGCGCCATAATGGTAAAACGTAAGTCGGTAACCTGGTAGGTCTCATACCATCGATTTCTATGTCATTAGATTTTAAAAGTCTCGCCTTGCCGTACGGAATGCAATTAATGCTGGCGTGAGAGTTAATGGTAGCTGTGTTAAGATGGGGGAAGTGCTAGACAGAATTCAAAAATTAGGTTGTTGAGTTAGGGCGAGAGAAATGTAGGGTCCATGTCTGTCTTGAAAGAGAACACTAGAGTTTCTGTCTACCTTAGGCCTTTCGGGTAAGAAAAAAAAAGTTAGAACTCAAAGATCCAGGGATCAGATAAATGTTAGGGTCTGTGTCTTCCTAATTTTAATGGTGCAAATGTGCTGTATACTTAAAGACCAAGATGTACATGAGAACACTGGCAGCTGCATTTGTAACGTCTAAAAACGTCCCATTTGGATAGTAGACGTGTTATTTAAACCTTCTTGTTTAGTTTGACGTCGGGTTTCTTTTGTAGATTGCATTAACTTCTTCTTCTCCTTCAATCAGTCAATCGGTGAATTTATTGTCGTTTCACAACAACGTGATATTGGACAATAAATAATTATAAAACTTAATTTAAACAAACAACAAAACAGTAAAATGTACAGCAGTGGGTACAATGGAATTGTCATTATGACTTGCACAATATCATGTACAATGGCACTTGATACAATTTCCCGGTCCTGATTTGGCTCGGAAGAGTCCGCTGGACCTAAAGCAATAATAAATCAATCAATCAAACTTGATACAATTTCACGACACTGTCTACAAAAATTTTGCCTTTGTTACACGGTATTTATCAGTAGTGGATTCAGCCTCGAGGCTTGAATCGTGATACATATAACTCGAATTCGTTTATCCACGCAGTTTAGGAGGGGCCGGGTAGCTCAGTTGGTAAGAGCGTCTTGCTAGTAACCGAAAGGTCGCTGGTTCGAATCCCGGATTGGTCAACGTGTGATCATATTATTTTCCCCTTTACCAACAACTGGCCCGCTGGTGTCAGTATAAATCGGTCCAGTAGTCACCCATATGCGAAAGTGTCGTGTGACTATAATCTACATACAAACAAACAAACAATCCACGCAGCCTGTTCACTCGGCAACAAGGTAGGAGTCGTCGTATAAAGTTTTCCAACTTTATTCAGCAAACATTAACAACTGCATACAAAATCACTTTCCAAAATCAAATAACAATTACTTTGTACAAGCAAACAGTGCATTACTTACATAGCCTCTCTGCAATCGAGAAAAATAATCGACCATTCCAGCATTACGCAATAACACCCAATCAAAACAAAACTCGTCACCGGAACTGTCTTACGTCATAGAACGTACTTTTAGGTTAGAAGAATCACTTAGTCATTATCAGACCTATCTGGGAAGATTCGTCGGATGATAAACAAGTAATTCCAGAAAATTCTCAACAATATCGACCGATGAAAATTATCAACGTTATACAAAGCTTCTTCTAGCAACAGCGCAAAATCATATCAAAGGTATGCTATCATTGCATGCTTTGTAAAACGAAATGATGGGATCTTAGCCATCATCTATCGTGCGCGTCTCAAACGTCACAGCCTTTTTGTAAATAAAAAGGTCTTAAAATTGGACAATTTAGTATCAAATAACGAATTGTAATTGCTTCTTCTTCTTCTTCTTCTTCTTCTTCTTCTTCTTCTTCTTCTTCTTCTTCTTCTTCTTCTTCTTTTTCTTCTTCTTCTTCTTCTTCTTCTTCTTCTTCTTCTTCTTCTTCTTCTTCTTCTTCTTCTTCTTCTTCTTCTTCTTCTTCTTCTTCTTCTTCTTCTTCTTCTTCTTCTTTTTCTTCTTCCTCTCCCCTCTCTCTGTCTCTGTCTCTCTCTCTCTCTGTTTCTCTCTCACTGTCCCTCTCTTTGTTATTGATTTTGGTAATGGCGTAATCGTGGTGCGGCAGTTGCAGTGTGATGTCCTTATTTATGAGCTTAACGGACGTTGCATTAATTTGTTTTAATTTTAAAACGTTTCTTTTTGCATTTGACCCACTAGCGTTGATAAATTTTTGGTATTCATTATTTGGATGGTAGTAATTCACTTGAGGTCGGACCCACATTTATGAACTACGCTATTTATGATAAACGTTTGTGACTCGAGCGCTTGACGAGCTTTTGATGATTTATGCTTGACCCTCGGGCACCCATTCTCGATCCTTTGGTCAGTCACTGGACATTCGCTATGTCGTGAGGTCCATCGTAACTCAGAATAAACAGCCAGGCTTCCTTCCCCTCCTAAGTGTATGGTTACGGACGCCCCTAGGCCTTGCTTATCCCCTTCATCCTGTTCTGGGATGGGAAGTGCGCCACCGTGCTTGCTTTTATTCTGGCGTGCAAAAGACGGAGAGTGCCCCGATAAATTTCCGTTATATGACTGAAATTTTACTCCAAGAAACCAAACGAGAAAAGTTTTTGCTTTTATTATGGGTCATGGCGGCGGGAATTGTATTGACCAAACAGCAAGTAGTTGATGTCAGCTTAAAGGGTCATGTTAATGATTGTGATCTTGGGCCGCCCTCAAAAATAATATAAAAATACTAATTTTCAAATTTCTTAATTTCAATCTGCCTATCACAAATACAAAGAGAGAGAGAGAGAGAGAGAAAGAGAAGAGAGAAAAATTCCCCAAAACAAAACACATATAACAAAACAATCAATTTGCCCTTCTAACATTAATTTCCACTAAGCATTAACAGATACCCATTTATCAACAAAATGACATTACATTAACGTTAGCTTTTTTTAGTGCTGAAATATCTAAAGATCTTTCCATCTGTATAGGGTCACCAAAAATGATACAATTTTGCCGACCTAACTGCTGATTAACCTAAACCTTCCTGCTTCAAAAACATTACATAATTGTTGCTTTAGGTCCAGCGGACTCTTCCGAGCCAAATCAGGACCGGACAACCCCCAATCCGCATAAAAGATCTGCTGAAACAACCCTAGTGGGAAAACTGAATGCCCTTCACCAGCCAGTCACTTTACAATAAAGACATCCCACGCAGGGGACGGCTGAGGCTTCACCCCAACTTATCGAACCCCCGTTTACAAAAACAAAATAGAATACAAACATCATTATAAATTATCAACAAAACACATACATATAAAATGCCTACATTGCTAAATAATAACATCATAGAAAGCCCTAGTGACCACCTGGCAGAAAGCGTCCAATATTCCCAAGCTGATCCAACAGACCCCATACACAAACAAGAAGTCTTGTCCCGGAAGAGTTTTCAAGAAAAAAGGTAGGAGACTGGGCTAGCGAAGAAGACGATAGTATAGCAGATTGATAGAACAGAGCAGGAATGAGAAAGAGCAAATGAGAAAGACAGCGACAGTGGGAATTTAAAGCACTAAATTTCCAGAAAGTGGGGATACTATTTATACTGAAACCCCCGGCACCCCAACGGGGGATAGGCTTTTGGTATTCAACGCGTGCACTATCGCTGACACTTGCTATGCATATGCAAATGTACAAGCGAGGAAGTGGTGAAACTGGTTGAATTAAAGGCCTGTCCTAATTGGAAGGTTTGGGGGAGTTCAAAAACATTTGTTTTCGAGGTTCTCATATTCCGAACCTAGGTTCCTGAGTGGAGGGGGTGAATGGAATGTTGATGGCGGGGTTAAGGGGTAGAAAGAATGGGGTCACAGTACGACATCGTGTCAACATGCACTTTGTCCCAGTGCATATGACTTCTGTAGCTTACATGTTTGCATAACTCCGTGCATGTGTTTCATTTTAAAGACATTCTTGCCTTGCATGTGTGTGTGGGAGTGAACAGTACAGTACTAGATGAATGAGTACAGATTATTGAAGCCAGCATGTCCTTGCCTGTGGCTATAAAATTCATCATTACTCGTGCAGTGTCGGCGTCGAATGATCGACTTTGGCAAACGGTGGCGATCAAACTATACATTCAGTTGCAAATATAGAATGTAATGGGTTTTAAGTTGATTTTTTTAAAAACGAGGTTTCTTTTCATACAAAGCAAGCATCTGACTTAATAAGTTGATTATATTATTAAAATGGAACAATTTTACCTTCACACTCAGATAACATAATTTTACTTGTTTTTAACATGTTCATTCTCTTAACTTTTAAAAGAAAGTTTATCCACGTACAATTCTCACTTTGTGACATAAGCTAAAATAATATCAACTTAAAGATTGTGAATACCACATTGTTCAACAGGATCCTAATTGTGGATGCCATTGTTTGTCGTTGTTACACAGAAATTCACATGTTCAATCTTTGACAATTTTGTTATTATTTATTTTTGTGAACTTTTAATCTTGTATAATTTTTTTAAATCGCAAAATGTAATCTCTCTTTCGTCATATTTGTTGTCAGCGTAAAAACATTGTACATTGTATCGGACCAATTTACTTAAATGGAGCCTGACCACATTAAAGTGTTAACCACATAGATCTTCCATCGGATCTCAAAACTAGCAAAGCGTCAGAATAGTTCTCTTGGATCTCAGTATTTACAAGGAAGGACAGTAAATCAGTAATTTTGTTTGATTTCAACGTAGTCTTTGATATTAGCAAATTATGCTTTGTTGTTCTCCGTTAAACAGAACGTGTGTTGGATGTGTGTGACATTGTTAGGGGAAGTAACATTCGTCCTGCATTCGTGTTTGACTTAGCCTGCGTGAAGATGACATTGCGAAGTTGACTTTCACTGCTCGACGGCAGATCAGAATGCTTGTTGTCAGTGCACTGTCATATCCACATTGAGCAAACACTGTTAATGGGGTAAACAGATCAGAGTTTGGTTCAGGTCTTTTGTACCTCTTGTAGTGCTAATTATTTTATCTGAAGGGGGCTCTCTCTCTGTGACTGTGATCTTGTCTTCTTTGTCTGTCAGTCTGTCTCTTTCTTTCTGTGCGTGTTCTACAGCATTGAATGCCCGTTCCAAATGATGTATTAGCTATGCTTAGCGTTTATTGTCTTTTTGTGCTGTGTGTGTGTGTGTGTGTGTGTGTGTGTGTGTGTGTGTTAGGTGTGTCGGTGTGTCTGTAAATATGTGGGTATGCAACATTTTCCATTTAAAAATTACTAGCTCTACGCATCACTCGTTCTTCTTCCGTTTTCTTTCTTTCTATTTATTGGTAAAGTCAGCAGTTTTGACCTTTGTCCGGTTCCAAACATTCTCTATTGAAACTCAGAGTAACCGATCGTGCATTTAGCAATAGATAGAATGGTCGGAGCCATGATTATGGTGGTCTTTATTCTGGAAAAAAAATAAATCACCTCCACCTGCATCCTCTGTTTTCTGTAATTTAAAAATGTGTTTGTACTTGACACACACACTCTCTATCAGATTACGCCCGTTCTTTTCCATTGGAAACGTGCTTTTTGTAATTGTATACACCCATATTTAATTCTTGAAAACCGTCTTTGAGGGGGATTCCAAGTGGGTTACTGCGAATTAAGGCCTTTAATCCATGTCAGGGTGACTAAGTGAGGTTTAATTTTAAAATGAAAATAAATCTTGTTTGGTACGTGCCTTTCTGCGGTATTTGTTGTTGTGTTTATTCTATTACTGTGTTTTTACTACCATGTCTCTTTAAGCTGGGGCTCAAGCTATGCTTTAAAGAAAATGTCACGAGCAATCAGCTGGACTTGAAACCACTCAGCAGCAGATAAAGGGAGATTACAAAAGAGTTGTGTTCCAAACATTTGACATTTTAGTGACCTCTCGCTATCTTGTGTGTCTAGATCATGAACCTTCGGGTTTCATGTTTTGATTGTAAAAAATCCGGCGGTTTTGGTCACTTGAAGATGAAATACAATAAAGAAATCGTCTGGGTAAAAGGAGGAAGAGGCAGCAGGAGAATAAGAGGAGAGAGCAGGAGAATAAGAGAAGATCGGGAGAGAAGTAAACAAAAATAAATTAGATCTTAAAGAAAGAAGAATAAAACATACATAGCAATAAATACGTAAGGAATTTAAAACAAAACAATACGATATCGGACAGAAGTAATTAACATTAACACGAAGCTGACGAAACTTATTTAAAATGCACTGAGGCCGGATATACAACTGTAAGCGCGAAACGTGCAGTTTTGCATGTGGTTTTACCACGCTTGGCTCAGTAGGCTATAGTTCAGAAAAAAAACGAACGTAGGTTTTACAATGAGTGTATAGATTAAACTTTAGAATGCTGCAGTGCAACGATAACGAACGACAAACAGTGCAGTACAGAAACTCTCTCTCTCTCTCTCTCTCTCTCTCTCTCTCTCTCTCTCTCTCTCTCTCTCTCTCTCTCTCTATTTCTCTCTTGTGTGTGAGTGTATGTGCGTGCGTGCGAGCTTGTGTTTGTGTGGTTTTTTTTTATCACGGGGTCTCTTTACTACATTGCCTGCTGTAGAAGATAAATGGGAAAGCGCAGCTTTACACTTCTAACAGCGTTAGCACAGACGTATCAATGTCATTATTATGTTGAGCCATACTGAAATTTCATGTTTTCTCCACAATATTTTTCATAATGCTCACAATATCGTTTGTAGTTCAAGGCGAGCGTTGTGGCCAAGTGGGCTAAGGCGGTACTAACTTGCCTTGTCCACGAGCCAGAAATCAATGGCGCCTGACAGGTGTGGGTTCGATCCAGCATCTGGGCGTTATGTTTCTCCGAATATTATTTACTTTCGACTCGGGCAACGTCTCGGGGGTTTTCTCCGGGTCTTTCGGTTTGCTCCCCCCCAGCAAAATTTCAAAATCACAACTAATGCTAGGTAGGTTGGGTTTGGGCGCGCCACAGGCTGCGACTACGCTTTCCCCAGGGGAGGCGGCCCAGAATTTCCCTATAAAAAAGGGACAATAAGGTAAATAAAATATAAAAATAAAATAAATAAAATAAAGCAGACATACTGTAGGCAATTGGTCTCGGTTCAGCAGCAAAACTACTCATTTTGAAAAGCACGTTTATTTATGTTTTTATTTAATTTATATTTTTTTATGATTTTTTTTTTGGAATGGGGGTGGGTGGGTGGGGTATCTTTAATTGAAATGGTCTTGGAGCAATTTTGACAGATGCATGTGACTGATAGACACTCAGGTAATCGCTCACTCAAAAGAGTACATTGCACTGAACATGAAATAGATGCATAGACATGATTTAGGTTCAGGCATTTGTTACTACAAGGGAGATGTTTTGCTTGTTGACCTAATCTTACAATCTGTTACTTGCATGAGAGGTACACGGAGCCGCAAATCCAGTAAAATCTTGCTATTTCGCTATTCCTTTTCCATTGGGGCGAATTCTTGTAATTAAAATGATGTAAATAATAATCTTCTTCTTTTGTACCCGTATCCAACACTTTCTAAGGCTTGCCAAGTCAGACATTTGTTACTACAAGGGAGATGTTTTGCTTGTTGACCTAATCTTACAATCTGTTACTTGCATGAGAGGTACATGGAGCCGCAATCCAGTAAAATCTTGCTATTTCGCTATTCCTTTTCCATCGGGGCGAATTCTTGTAATTAAAATGATGTAAATAACAATCTTCTTCTTTTGTACCCGTATCCAACACTTTCTAAGGCTTGCCAAGTCTTCTGTTTAAACCTGCCGAATCTCGGACACGATATCGCAACTTCCCGTGCGAGATTTCAAATTTGCTCCCAACGACCGCCTCCTAGTATGCAAATAAGCCCCACTGGTTAAATTTACCTTCCTTGCCCATGCCTTTGCGAAGTTGGAATTAGCCAATCAGCGACCGACAATGAACTCGCGAGATGCGCAAAACCATGAGATCCGAGATCTCCCTGTCAAAATGCTCTGGTTCGTAAATGTATTTTTGCAGCGGTGATTGAAAAGTTTGTGATGGAGTTGTATTGAATGGAGGAGTGGGTGTCGAGGGTATATAATGTGTGTTTGTGGGCGCGCGCATACTATCTTCATTTAACATCTATGCATTGTGCATTACTGGTTTAATGTTCGTAATTATTGTTATAGGATTAAAAGAAACATTTTTAAAACAGAATTTAGTTTTGAACCATCGATTTAAAAAATAGCTTTCAACAATGTTATTTTGGTCATCGTGGGTTATGAGCCATTCCTTTGAAAGGCTAACCATGGTCTTTGAAATCAGACACATGATGTATTTAACCAGGGGGCTTTTGTTGCATTTTAGCTAAGCGCCTAAGTTATACGTATGATCTGTATCCCGCTGCCATTCTCTCCTCTTTGTCTCTGTCTGATCCGTAAGTGTATACACGGCTGTATATATTTATACTGTTTTTCCTCCTGGGCCTAACCGGGCATATAAATAGCTGTGAATATGTTTTTGCTATTCTATTTGTCTTTTCTGTCATTTGTGTTCATAGTTGTAAATTGTAATTTGTGTACATAAGTGTAAATAATTTGTACCCTTACTGTTCTGTCTTTTGGTGTATTGTAGCGAAAGCGATGTTTTATCGAGTGCATGTACTTATATGTAATGACTATGTAAAGCGTGGTGAGTCTGGTCATAGGCTGGAGTATCTGCATATAAAAATCCGTTATTATATATATATATATATATATATATATATATATATATATATATATATATATATATATATATATATATATGGATAATTTTCGTTTAAACTGCTGTGCACATTTTTTTAATCAGAACTTTCCCCCACCCCACTCCTCTATAAAGCTCTTTCAAATTGTAAATAAAAAAATATTCTCCCTCCCTCTCTCTCTCTCTCTCTCTCTCTCTCTCTCTCTCTCTCTCTCTCTCTCTCTTTCTCTCTCTCAGTTATCTATGTAGCCGAAACAGGGACCATTAGCTGGATTATAACCGCTATCATCAATAATGGATCAAGCGATCAAGGTCCTGCGTGTACAACAGTAGGTGTTTGCGCTATGTAATCACAGTTTTATAGATTACATACTGCCTGTGGAACACCTGTCTTCATCCCTTAGTTTTTTTTTTCCAACTGTTCGATACGAAGGGACACTTTTGTGTGTGTTTTCATCACAATCTGCTTGCCTACAGTTTCATTATTTGGGATTTAAAACAAAAAGTATGTATAGCAAATCCCAAATAATGAAAATGTTGGCGGACAGTCTATACACTATACATCCTATCCTATCCTATCCTATCCCGTAACTCGAAGGTCGTAGGGGCACCACACATGATCATTTAACCAGCGTACTCCATCTTTCCTTGTCCTCAGCAACCCTGATTGTTTCGCTCAGTGTCAAACCAGTCCATTTTCGAATGTTGTCCTCCCACTTCTTTTTCGGTCTTTCTCTTCTTCTACCTCCTTGCACTGTGCCTTGCAGGATGGTCTTTGCAAGACCTGACGATCTGGTGACGTGGCCATACGATCGGAGTTACCGTTTTTTCACCACTGTGAGCTTGTCATCGTGTTGTCCAATGGCTTGTGTGATGGTCTGTCGGACTTCGTCGTTGGTGATGTGCTGGGTATAGGAAATGCCCAGAAGTCTTCAGTAGCACCTCATCTCCATGATTTGTATTCTTCGTTGGAGATCTGCTGTGAGGGTCCATGTTTCGCAAGCGTATAGGAAGATGGGGATGACAAGGGAGCGCAGCAGTCTTATTTTGGAATGTAGACTGATGGTTTTGTCTTTCTAAATTAGCTTCAACTTCGCCAAATTGGCAGGTCTTTCTTGTCCAAGGCACACACTATACATACTGGACATAAATTAAAATCTACATTTTGGAGAGCATTTTGGTCTGCATATTATTTTTGTGAATAGATGTAACCTACAGTAGTTTTCAAGCATAATTGTGCTGTATTTTGCATTTTCAAGCAATTATTTTATTGCAATAAGCCAAACAACAACACCAATTCACTTAAATATCGATCTGAAGTATACAAAGGAGATTAATTTAAGCGTGTACAGTGTACTTCAGATTTATTTTTTATTTTTAATTATTATGGGGAAAATATTTATATATCTATATTTATTGTGTGTAGTGATAGGAATTTATGTCATGCATATCAGACCTTTATAATATTTTTATTTAATTAGCATCCAAGACTACAGATTTAGTTATAATCATCTGTTCCAGGAAGTTTGAACATTGCGACACAGTGTAGTTGGTTGCTAGGTGATGTTGTCATTAGTTAGTTATTCATTGCTTACAGGGTCCAAATGTTGTCATTGCTAGGTGGATGTCGTCTTGACAATTTTCATGCCTTACACTAAGAAACCTTGACCTCTGCCGTGGACGTTCACAGTTCAGATCAATTATTTCTTTCTGTGTTTGGCTTTCCGTTTCACACTCGATCTCTTCTCATTGTGCATTATCACCTAAGATTGTTGATAGAAGATCGTTATTATCGCTCATTATCAATCATTCCATCTAGGATTCAATTCCAACTCCATGTATAGTAAGTATAAAGTACACGGCGGCACATTAGTTGTGCAGAGGTCTTGAACCTTATCAAGCATTTTCAGCAAGAATCAGTTCTTTTGTTTAAAATGTTTTCCGTTTGATGCTGTACAAGGCTCACCTGCTTACATTGTGGTTTATCTATCTTTTCTATCATTGACCACATTCCTTCCTTCGCCTTTCTAAAGTTTTGTTATGACTTCGGTGGATATCTGCAGTACAAGGAATGGGTAAGGATGTGTGTGTGTGTGTGTGTGTGTTTGTGTGTGTGTGCGCGCGTGCGTGTGGAGAGAATGCAACCTGGCATTCCCTTTTCTGTTTTAGTAGTGCATGGTGACCTACCTACAGGACAACAGAACTAAAGAAACTACTGGTTGAGATTCCCAGCGTGTGTGTCTTAATTGTCAAACTGGGTTTTGTTCTAGTTTGGGAATAAAAATGGGTGACAATATTGTGCTATACATACATACAATACATATATTTCTATCTTGAATGCTTACAATGTATATTTCAGTAAAATTAGATTATTAAAGACTACTCCACATATATATATCTCAAATTACCCCTTGCTATTCCCAGCGTGTTGCGTCACTCCACATGCCTGGTCCTGATTTGGCTCGGAAGAGTCCGCTGGACCTAAAGCAATAATCATGTAATGTAACGTACGCCACATGCCGAGCTTTGTTCTAGAGTTCGGGAAAAGAGACGACGTAATTCACAAGTCTAATATCTTGTGTCGTGATTCACAGCGTGTTATCCTGCCGAGTTTTGTTCTACTTTGGGGGTGAAAATTAAAGATTATAAGTTTGGAGACGTCCTCAACATTTTGGGAAGGACAGGGACAAGTCTGTTATTCACCTTCTTGTGTGGTCTTTCTTTGAAAAATGTCGTTGTTGATGACAACGATGACTGCTATGATAAGACGTCGACGGCGACGAAGAATAAGAAGACGACGACGACGAAAAAGAAGAAGTAGAACAAGAACAAGAAGAAAATTTTTAAAGTGCCTGTGTAATCAACAAGTATGATTGTGGGCGCCCACGGGAAAAAAAAGAAGACAAGAAGAAGAAGTAGACGACGAAGATAAAGAAGATGATTGATGATACGAATATTGGTGATGGCTGTGATGCGCAGTCCTAACGTTCTCAAGAATCTCAACTGTATTATCCCTGTCAATACCAATAACGATCATACCGACAATCATATAATAAAATTGGCCCTTTTGTTTTCTGGCCTGGAATAATTCTTGGACAATGTGATTACCATGATGTCCTGAAGTGCAAGGTCATCTTAAAGGTCGCGCACGTATGCAATTAGTGTGCATATTGAGCGTGAAAAATTTATCCGACCTAGATCAACCCTGCACCCTATCCATGTGCTCCCTCTGGTGTGTGGTTATGCTGTTTCAAGCAAGACACGATGGCCCATGCAGTAAATAGCGTGTTACACCACTGCTGACTCGAACCACCTTGAGATTGAGAATCGTGAATTTACATGAATACAATTGCGATACATTTTGATGTACTATGAATACAATTGCGATACATTTTGACGTACTTTATTCCTTCCCGTATACTACCCAGGACATGAGAGAAAAGGACTCACCGATCGCTTCTTACCCTTCTCACCGAAATTATCCTATCCTATCCTATCCTGTCCCGTAACCCGGAGGTCGTAGGGGCACCACAGATGATCGTTTAACCAGCATACTCCATCTTTCTCTGTCCTCAGCAGCCCCGATGGCTTCGCTCAGTGTCAAACCAGTCCATTATCGAATGTTGTCTTCCCACCTCTTTTTCGGTCTCCCTCTTCTTCTACCTCCTTGCACTGTGCCTTGCAGAATAGTCTTTGCAAGGCCTGATGATCTGGTGACGTGGCCATACCATCGGAGTTTCCGTTTCTTCACCACTGTGAGCAGGTCATCGTGTTGGCCAATGGCTTGTGTGATGGTCTGTCGGACTTCATCGTTGGTGATGTGTTGGGTATAGGAAATGCCCAGAAGTCTTCTGTAGCACCTCATCTCCATTGTCTGTATTCTTCGTTTGAGATCTGCCGAAATTAACCCACGCCAAATCCCACCAACAGCTATAACCAGACAGCTAAACTTTGAACGATACAGTTAAATAACCAGTACGATTATAATTTCCAAATGAGCGAAAATAGATTCTTCTATGCATTGTTAGAACAAATTGTGAAACCAATAGCATCTGATGTTAACTTATGTTTCATGTCTTATAACGCGCTTAAATCTCATTTTTCGAACTCATGACTTCTAATCTACTGCGCTAAGGGCTTTTATGGAATAAATCGTTTTGACTTGACTTGACTTGACTTGGAACACGAGCTCGACGCAACACCGACTGTGCTAATCAGCCATCAGACTGTGTGTAGTTGTTTTGTATGCTCGTGTAACTTGTCCCATAACATGCGAGTGTTTGTTAAGCACTTGTCCAGAATCAGATCAACCCTTGGCATTATTCACATTACTCACAGCCACAATTAAAAATAAATCAGTATATAATATGTAATTATGTTCACTATTGTCGGTGCTAATGTGGTACGCTATCAAGAGACACAATGTATTGAGGAATAGGAATATAAAAATGTAGTCAATGAATCTGTAATTTCTTAAAATAATTTGGTTTATTTTGTTGATGAGCTCAATTTTGGACAAGGCTTAGAATTTACACGACAAGAGCAAGGATATGTCAGACGCGAACATTATTGTCGAAATATGACAGTAATTATATTTTTCCATTGAATCATTTTTTTTTTGTTTCTAAAAGGGCAGATGGCAATAGACGCAATTAAAAAATAGTCGATCGTTTTTTTCCAACTCTGACTTTGAGGCGTCCCACAGACAACTGTTGGAGAGAGAGAGGGAGAGAGAGAGAGAGAGAGAGAGAGAGAGAGAGAGAGAGAGAGAGAGAGAGAGAGAGAGAGAGAGAGAGAGAGAGAGAGAGAGAGAGAGAGAGAGAGAGAGAGAGAGAGAGAGAGAGAGAGAGAGAGAGAGAGAGAGAGAGAGAGAGAGAGAGAGAGAGAGAGAGAGAGAGAGAGAGAGAGAGAGAGAGAGAGAGAGAGAGAGAGAGAGAGAGAGAGAGAGAGAGAGAGAGAGAGAGAGAGAGAGAGAGAGAGAGAGAGAGAGAGAGAGAGAGAGAGAGAGAGAGAGAGAGAGAGAGAGAGAGAGAGAGAGAGATTACGATTACGATTGTTTTATTCAGTATAAGGCCTATGCCCCCTATTGAAGGGGTGTGTACAGTGAATATTCAAACAAAATATACATATATAACAAACACTCAATCAGAGGAAACAAATCAGTGAATCTTACGAAATTGCTATCTCCCTCATTTTAAACGCTTTGTACAAAAATATACATAACTTTCGAACAGTTTCTTGGCTTGTCGATGACAGCAAAATATTAAAGCTAAATGCGTTTGGGTTTCTAATAAACTTAGTAGCAATAAATTGTTTTCTCAAATTTTCAAAAAATGGACAGCGTAATACAAAATGCACTTCGTCCTCTATTGATTCTTTACACAAGGGACATAATAACTCACTATCAGTCACTTGCCGATAGCGGTAATGATGCACAGCTAGGTCTGACACACCAAAACGAAATCTAGTCAAAATAAATTTCATATGCTTATCTATATTCGATTGCAGATAAACTGGTATATAATGCATAGAAGGACTGAACATTCTATAAAATGCAAATCTATCACTATTACTAACATGTTCATTCCAGTTCTGCCACCTACAATCAATCAAGCGTCCTTTAAAAGCACGTAAAAATTCTTTCATGTTACCAACACTTTGGTTCATCCATACATAGCCAAAACCATTCTCACAAAGACATGATCGTACCTTAGAAACCCAAGTAATCTTACCTCTAGCATCTAAATTATACAGCATTAAATAAGCTTTCTTCGGAATTCTATGCGCTTCCATCTGTGTTAATCTTAACCAATAACGAACACAATTAACAACAGAATTAATAGAGATAGGATATCTGTTAAGTTCTCCGTATACAAGGTCATTAGGTGTGCGCATATCTACAGCCAAAAACTTTTTTAATGCAAACAAATGAACCTTTTCACAATTTTGTGCTGCTTTCTCCAACCCCCAAATTTCAGATCCATACTGCATAATAGGCTGTATTTGAACATCAAAAAGCTTCAAAAACAATTCTACTGATTTGTTGTTAAATGCATTTAGTTTCTGTATTACACAAATAAGTGCTTTTTTAGCTCTGCTAGCTAGATCTTTACATGCTGCTGAAAAGCTAAGTCTCGTTGAAAAATAAATACCCAAGTATTTATAAGCATTTACAACCGACATAATATTACCGTCAAACATCCACCTTTCTCTTGCACCTAAATATCCGCCTTTCCTAAATACAATAATGTCACTTTTGTCTGCATTTACTTTAAGGCCTAATGAAACTGATGTGCGTTGTAAATTATTCAACTGGTTCTGCAGCCCTACAACCGTTTCTGCCAAGAGAACCACATCATCTGCTAACAGGAGAATAAACAGTTCAAAAACCTCAATCTCCAAATTTACTCCATGTCTGCCACAATTAATTACTTCCACTGCTAATTCATTAATAAATAAGGAAAATAAAATCGGACTGCAGACATCTCCTTGCTTTAAACCAGCCGAACAGTTAATATAATCTGTAAGCTTAGCGCCGCATCTTACTCTTGCTCTAACACTACTATACATACTTCTAATACACTGGAACAGTTTCCCCTTTATACCATTTTTCAATAACACGGGCCAAAGTAAATTTCGGTTAATGGAATCAAAACATTTTTCAAAATCAATGAAGGCAACATAAAGCTTACGGTTAGAATTAAACTGTTTCTGTACACATGCCAAAAGTGAGAACAAATGGTCTATCGTTGAATATCCTCTTTTAAAGCCAGCCTGGTATTCACCGGTCAGGTTATTTTCTTCCGCCCATAACTGCAGTCTTCTGTTAATAATTGTACTGTATAGTTTACTGCTAATGTCACAGAGGCTAATACCACGGTAATTTCCCGGTCTGTTTACATCCCCTTTCTTAAATATTGGCAAAATAATAGATTCAGTCCAAAGATCAGGGAATATCCCCTTATCAAATAAAACATTGAAAAACTTAACAAAGAACGGCACAATAAATTGACCAGCATTTTTAAAAAGCTCTCCTATTATCCCATCAGGTCCTGCCGCCTTTTTAGATTTTAATTTACGCACTGCAAACAACACGTCTTCGCCTGATATAGGCCTATTAAACTCAGAATCATCATCCTCGGCTCTTTCATCAGAGGCGATAAACGTATCCCCAAGATCATCTTTTTCAAGCAGTGCTTTGAAGTGTACAAACCATTCACCTACAGTTATTTGATTTCTAGTGCTTTTTTTCTTTGGCATAATATTATGAACTGTGTCCCAAAATTCATGTTGTTTATTAATTGACTTCATTAACTTATCCATCATATCCTTATTGTACTGCTTTTTCTTATTAAACAACATATTTTTATATTCCCTCCTCAGTTTACAAAAAGCAACACGATCCTCAGATTTTAATGAGCGACGAAACCGTGTTAACATATTACGTAATTTTCTTCTTGCAGTCTTACACTCAAAATCAAACCAGTCCTGCACTTTCTTGCTTCCCTTTAAAACAATTCGTTTTTTCATGCAGTTCGCTAACTCTTTAATACAGTCATTAAACATTGTGAGAGCCAGATCAATATCACGGTCAATCATTTGCACTGCCAAGTCTAATTTATTACGAGCTTCGTCTGTAGCAAAACCATTCTTATATACATCACCAAGATCCGCATTCCAGACAAATTTTTCAATTACAATGTCATCTAAAACAGCCGGCTCTACAGTATTTTCTTTGGGAAAAACAATGGAAAAGGTAACAGGCATATGGTTGCTTTCCGTGCGAGCTAATACATTTAAATAACAACCATCAAACACAGAGGCTAAGAGATCACTTGACATTAAAAAATAATCAACAACACTGCTCCCTGCATCACAGATGTACGTAAAGCGTCCTTCACGGTCACCATGACACGTACCATTCAATATACACAAATTCAATGCAGTGCACACATTTAACAACGACTTCCCAAATCCATTCAAAACTTTATCTTGAGAACATCTTCCATAACTAGCAGTACTACTTTCACACGAAATTTCAAAGTCGACTTCAACACTAACAGATTGTGAAACAGAACCCGCTCTTCCATTCAGATCACCACAAATCAGAAGATAATAGTCATTGTTTAAAAGTGCGTGATCTAACAAGCAGTTTTCTAACAAAGAAATGCCGTCTCCATCAACACCCACAAACTGATAATATCTAGACCCTTCAGGCGGTGCGTATGCACATACATATAACACATCCTTATCAACACCAAACAGGCTTTTGTCAATCACAAACAACATAAAATTTCCAGTTTTTACTTCAATACACTTAACAAAAGGCACCATTTCATTTTTAATAAGGCAAACCACTCCACCTGACGGTCTCCCAGCATCTGACAACTTTACAGACGGCTGACAGAAAACTTTAAATCCAGCAAAAACATCAATAGTCAATGATGCAATGAATGTTTCCACCATACACACAAAATGAAATGATGAAACAAATGTAACAAAATCCTGATCAAAAAGTTTTGACGTCAACCCATCCACATTCCAATGCAGAAACAAAAACGGTTTATTTGTATTTACATTTTCACACTCCGAAACATCAACGGCAGCAACATCAGAAAGCGTTTCCGTATCATCTTCGTCACCACTATCCGTGTCCGGTGTCCCAAACAACGATTCATAAGTAGGAATGTAAACATGACCTGTAGTAACCTTGTCCTTGACCTCACATGAACTCGAATTGGAGTATAAAGTTGACTCAACATTACGTGGCAGTAGAGAGTTTTCACGTGCAGTAACACTACAGACCTGAGGGCATACACAATCAAAACAACGCCCCTGTGCCCGTGCATAACAACATTGATCTCTGTCGTCAACTTGACATGTAGTCTCCAAAAAATTAATTGCATTGGTGTTAATTACAGTAATGTTAACATCCGATTGACAAAAATCTCGTGCCAAACAGTCATCACGACTTGAGACTGAGTCAACATAGCTGGTAAACAATATATTTTCATCAGGACAACTGCACTTTGACAAAAACGGAATTTCTGGATATATGCAACAACAATCAGAGACTTTCGAATCAAAGTTAGGCAAAATTTGTTTCAAATTGACACACGGGCGGCCACAACATTATTCCTCTCCCACGAGACTTTTCCCATCAGCAGACAGAAAACATTTCTTTCCGTCAACAATCAAGTGGTCATGCACCATAGTCACCCTCATACCCTCACCCCTCTTTTCTTTCAACAATTTGGTCAACTTCTTTCTAATCTCCCTCACTCCTCTGGTAAAGTCCTCTCCGATGAAAATGTTACTTCCTTTTAATTTTTCTTTGGCTTTGAGAACTTTAATCTTGTCTTTATAGAAAGTGCATCTTGCGATCAAGGGGGAATTGGGTTTAGAACTGACTCGATGCACCCGATCAAACTCAATGTCCTCTGCAAAATCAAGCCGATCAGTAAACAGTTCTTTTAACCTCAATTCACAGCTCTCATTGGTCTCACCTGGTTCTCTGTCCAAACCATAGAACAATAGGTTATTTCTTCTCGATCTGCCTTCCACGTCATCCAACGTCTTCTCAAACCCCACCACTCTCTTCAGCAATGCATCATTCGATCGCTCTAATTTTTCATTTTCTTTTTTCAGACCACTAACCTGCTCTTTCAAATTATCCACTTCATTCTGCAGTTTTCCAACTTGACCTTTGATCGCCGCCACGTCCGCCTTCATGTCGTCTAGTTTCCCGTTCATAGAACTGTCCATGACGTTTAGTTTGGCCATCACGTCCTCCAAAGTCAAGCTAGAGACACTTCCAGTCGACACCGTGCTCAGCCTCGTTTGCCGTGTTGCTGTAGTTTTGCTGTTATCCAAGGGACCTGGGTTCAACTCCACATCTCCTGCTCTTATAAGCAACGCACTCCCCCAAAACAAGTAGGATAGCACGAAGCCCATGATGAGACCACTAGTACGTCGTCGTAGGGACAGCACCCGAATCCTCATTTTTGCTCGAAAAATGGCTCTTTTCTTCATAAAATTAATGTAGATGTAAATGAAAGAGCCACACACAGACCTAAAATCAGTAGAGCTAGTAGGCATGATGCAGAGCTCATGAAGTCAATCAGGCAGTAATTAGCGAAAATCACGGAGCGATATCAGACACGTCTTACTCCGACGAGCGCTAAGAGAGAGAGAGAGAGAGAGAGAGAGAGAGAGAGAGAGAGAGAGAGAGAGAGAGAGAGAGAGAGAGAGAGAGAGAGAGAGAGAGAGAGAGAGAGAGAGAGAGAGAGAGAGAGAGAGAGAGAGAGAGAGAGAGAGAGAGAGAGAGAGAGAGAGAGAGAGAGAGAGAGAGAGAGAGAGAGAGAGAGAGAGAGAGAGAGAGAGAGAGAGAGAGAGAGAGAGAGAGAGAGAGAGAGAGAGAGAGAGAGAGAGAGAGAGAGAGAGAGAGAGAGAGAGAGAGAGAGAGAGAGAGAGAGAGAGAGAGAGAGAGAGAGAGAGAGAGAGAGAGAGAGAGAGAGAGAGAGAGAGAGAGAGAGAGAGAGAGAGAGAAGAGAGAGAGAGAGAGAGAGAGAGAGAGAGAGAGAGAGAGAGAGAGAGAGAGAGAGAGAGAGAGAGAGAGAGAGAGAGAGAGAGAGAGAGAGAGAAGAGAGAGAAGAGAGAGAGAGAGAGAGAGAGAGAGAGAGAGAGAGAGAGAGAGAGAGAGAGAGAGAGAGAGAGAGAGAGAGAGAGAGTGGATACAAACTCCGTAGCCTAGACTACCCGAGGCTAAGGTTCGCCTATCATGGCGAATCTCTGCCACGCCGTTTGCAATCGATGGTGCTCTCAGTAACACCCTCAAAAGACATCATTCCATGATTGTGCACGCTTAATGGTTACAGGTTTTCAATGTCGCGTGACCATAGATGATCGTATTATGCCGGGCGTCTGTAGGAAATCGTGTGTGTGTGCGTGTGTGTGCGTGTGTGTGTGAACGCGCGCGCGTGTGTGTGTGTGTGTGTTCTTTCTCGTATCTAGCAATAAGAGTTAGGGTCCCGTTACCATATACCCGACTCACCCTCTCCCCTGAGGTTTTTAGCTACGGACACACCCACTCATCGGAGACTTCATAAAGAGACATCGCTTCGATGTTATATGTTACATGTATGCATTCGGCATCATAGTCTGTTGGTGTAAGTTTTAAAAGGATAAAAAAATATAAGGAAGAAAAAACAAACAATTAAACTAGACTGGGCTTCGTAAACAATGGAGACAAAAAAACTCGGAGAGAGACACACACACACAAACACTTGCTTTTCATGGTTTTATTATGACTTTCCTGAAACGCCATATATGTTGTGTTGACAATGGGTCATATTAGGTCCCCATTTTTAAGTACTTCTAAGTGTTCTAACACTAACCCTAACCTTTACCGTAACACAACCCTAACCCAAACGGATCATTTGTTTGACGTCAAAACAAGTAGGTCTGTCAAATCAAAATATATATAAATGCTCGCTTGTTTATCCAATTAACACCGTGTAAACAAGCACACACGCACACACCACACACACGCACGCATACACATACACGCAGATATTTGCAATAAGATCCAGATATTTTTACTAAAATTACTACGATCTGACGCTTCGGTTCGCAGTATAATCAAGATTGTTTTCACCAGACAGTCTTTCTACCTCCGCTGAAGAGATTGACAATGAGCCATTGTGGAATTCATCTTTTTGTTTTATATTTTCATTGCTTTGGGTTGTTTTGATGTAGAAGCTGCAAGGCTGTCATCTAAGTCCCCGTGGTCCTGATTCATGCCCTGAGGGTTCGGGCACTGAATAGAATAGACCCAAACGTTTCCCGGCGTGTCGTAAGAGGCCACTAACAGGGGTGATGTCAGCACGGCATCACTGGGCGAAAGTCTTCTACACAGAAGTCACCGGCCAGGACGGAGGAAACTCACGTTAGGAGAAATACCTCACGTTGCGAGAAATACCTTACCTACATCACCAACAACATTTATATGATATGAAAATTTAAAAATCTAATTCTGTTTGCTCTGACGGTTATTTTTTTTAGATACAAGGCTTGCTGTTCTGTTTCTTTTTTCTCTCTCTTCATTTTGCCATTTAAGATGTGTTTAGACACACGTATTATTGTTTGGCTTTCTTCTCTTAGTGCTGCCTGCCTTTTTTAGAGGCGTACACTTTTACACATCTTGTGTTATTTCTCCCGGCCCGTTTGGTTGCTTGTTCTCAAATATGCTCAGATTAGTTAGACATGTATGCATTCTCTCTTGCCATTGCATTGTCTCTCTTGTTCTTCACGGTCACGATTGTTCTCTCCATTCCTTTGTACTATGAAGACAGTCGATATAACGGCCATTGTTTATCAGCAATCAAGGTCTTTCATTTTTTCCTTTCTTCCCCATTAAAAGAACCCTATACATCTCTCTCTCTCTCTCTCTCTGGGTCTCTCTTTCTCTCTCTCTCTGATCATCAAAGTTAAGGTGTGCTTTGTTTTAACCACTGACTTGTATGGAAACAGTTGTTTTATATTACATTGTGATGACTGGACCATACCATGGATATAGACTGCTAAAACATTTTCAACTGCATTTCTCGACCTATTTTCTGCAGCGCCAAATTACCTTACTGTGGCGTATAGGATTGGATTTTGGGGTCAGTTAAGAAAACTAATCACCTGCTGTTTTCGTAAGCTTCAGTTGCAAATTGCAAACCCATTGCAAATTACCTGACTTTTTACCGAGCATGAGACGCAGTCAGTGGTCGATACGAGGATAAATCACATTAAATTGTTCTCTTAAAATTAATTTCTCTTCCTGCATCGCTCTGCCACATCTATTGTGTGTACCTTGCGGAGTTCAATTGAATCTATTGGGTAGTAAAACACAATGCGAATGAATGAACACTGAAAAGTTTAACGTCTAAATATGCCAGTGGAGACATGGCAGACGGGGATAACTATCCAGGGAAGAAGGGTAGGGACCTAAATCCACACCGAACCCCCATAGCAATCATACTGCTAAAACGGACAGTGAAATATCCTAACCTATCCTATCCCGTAACTCGGAGGTCGTAGGGGCACCACAAATGATCGTTTAACCAGCGTACTCCATTTTCCCTGTCCTCGGCAACCCTGATGGTTTCGCTCAGTGCCAAACCAGTCCATTCCAGAAAAAAACTGAAGGCATTTGCCAGTTGGATAGGCTACGCGGCACACGGCTGGCGTTTCTGACCTGGTTATAAGCAGTTCAGCCAGTGTTAAGGGACCATAAGAGAGGGAACAAGGTTTTTTTTTTAGCCACCGTCTGAAAGTACCGGTTAGGGACAGCCGTGTCAAGGAAGATGTTGAAGAGTTTTGGAGATAGTAGGCATCCCTGACCTTCTGAACAAGTTTCCGATGGCGCTGTTGTGGAGGACTGCACTGGTAGCCTTGTCATACAGGCTTTTGATGACTTCAATTTTTAGGGCTGATGTTGTACACTCTCATGGTAGCCCACAGAGCTGCATGCAGACATCGGAAGTGACCACGATCTCGTGATGATGTCTTTCCAACTTCACTTGAAGAGAGTAAACACAGTAAAGTGCACTAGACTGAAGTTCGACAAACTGCAAGACCCGGAAGTGGCAAAAATATTTCAGGCCACAATTGGAGGGAAATTTGCACCACTGCTCATTTTGGGAGCTGGTGAAGTAGATGTCAGTATCAGATTGTTGTATCGGGCAAACTCCAAGAGTCTCAGACCCCTATCATTTGTCTCGTTGTTGCAGTTGGGTCCACATGTGTCTCCACAGTTGTGGTGCGCATCTTGGCCAACCTTGGCATTCCAGTCGCCTTCCACTATGACTATGTCCTTCTTCGACACTTGGTCAAGGACAGCCTGTAGATTTTCATAGAAACCCTCCACTTCGCTGTGGTCATAGTCTAATGTTGGGGCATAGGCCTGGATGATGGTGATGTTGAAAGGGGCTGCTCTCAGACGGATGGTAATGAGTCTACTGGAGACTGGGCGGCAACCCATGACAGTGGCTAGAATGTTCTTGTGGACCAAGAATCCAACTCCGTGTTCGTGCCTGTCATCTCTACCGCTGAAATAAAGCTTGTGGCCTTTGTCGGTCGTTGTTTCACCTATGCCTTTCCAGCGCAGTTCGCTGATCCCTAAAACGTTCCATCGATAGTGATCCATCTCGTGGGCCAGTTCTTCTAATTTTCCCTCCGCATTTAGGGTCCTGACATTCCAGGTTCCTATGACGATGTTATTTCTGGTGCGGATCTTGCTAAGTTGTCCATCAGTAGCACACTTATCGCCTCCGTCCTGGTGGCGCGGTCCTTGTTGACCCGGGCGATGGCCGATCCGGTATGGAGTAAATGGTTTTATTTATCATGCAGTGTGTCTTGGGCAAGAAAGACCTGGCAGGGCCCAATCCTCTCCAGGCTGTTGGCCACAGCCGATATCCACGAATACAGTGTGGTTCGCCTTGGCCCCGAGCACGTGGTCGTTGAACCTGTAGTAACATTAGGTTCCTCCGTCCTGGCCGGTGACTTCAGTGTAGACTTTCGCCCAGTGATGCCGTGCTGACATCACCCCTGTTAGTCGCCTCTTACGACACGTCGGGAAGCGTTGGATCTATTCTAATCAGTGTGGCCCTGTGGGTTCGGGCACAGTGAAATATGGCCACTTTTATTTTGCCCACCACGGGAATTGAACCTGGGTCATCGGTGTGCCAGGAGAACGGTCTACCACTGTGCTACGGCGATGGGGCATCATGCATACTGCTTCAGCTGTGCTCTTGTTTCCCATTGTTATACTTGACACTTTAAACCCTTCAATGTTTTCCTTCCAACCGACAGCATAAACTCTCTCCTTGTTTGCAATGAACCGAATGCTTTAGTTATCCTTTTGAATTTTTAGATCAGGAATAGCTACTCCAAGCAAAGTGCTTGCCTATGTTAGAATTTTAACATCGCAGGATTATTGTTATTAAAAAGTCACAGAAGGGTGCCATTTTATTTATTTATTTATTTATTCCAGACCATTTAAATATCCATTCCAAAACATTTAATATAAAAGCTAAGTTTGTTCTCAGTGGGAAAAAAAATAAAGCAGAAAATAACAGCTTTTAAATCTTCTTCATTTTAAATCTTGACAGGAATGGCCTGAAGTGTTATAACAGTGATTAAATCGCTTTTGTGGGAGGAAACAAAGCAAGCGATCCAGGGGGAGGGGAGGAAGGGAGGAGGGTCTTTTCAATTAGCTAGCTCCATGCCATTGATTTTGTTCTTAAGAGTTTTTAGGGGTTCTTGTTCCACAAATAAATTCCCAATTTTAATTCATTGATCTGTTTATTTTTGTAGCATTTTTGTTTGTCTGTAGTGTTTTTTCTTCTCCTTTTGTTTTGTGTTGCAGGTTATTATTCTATTTTGGAAAATGTAATTTATTTATTTTGTTCTTTCATATTCTTGGTTTGTTGACGTAAGGTTATTTGATTTTAACTGCTTTGAGCTGTCTGCGATGTGAATGTTGACACCTCAGAAACGGCTTCAGATTTAATTTTCGGCGATTTAAGAAAATCGTCCAGTTTAAATTCTGTGTTGCTAGTGTCCGTTTTTTTTTTTGTTTTGTTTTGTTTGTTTTTTTTGGGGGGAGGGGTGGGGGCAAAATTCATTTTTAAATAGTTTGTACAAAAAATTTAGACAGTGAATTAAAGCATGTTTAGTGCAAGATGACACAGTTTTAGCTTTGTAATTATTTTAAGGAGAATCTTTGGAAAACTGTTGTTGTTGTTTTAATCTAAATTTAAACAGTTTTTGTGTGCGTCCTTCTAGTGAGATCTGTTTTAGTATTATTCTCTTCGCTTTTTGTGCGTTGTCTTTCTTTGGCTAGCATTCTTGCAATCTTGAAATTAGGCCCGCGGCTGTTTACTTTTAGCATACAAAGAAATAATGGGCAATGGGCAGATCTCCGAATGTAATGAAAAGGAGGAAATGTCATCACGGCCAAGAAAAACTGTTACATGCCATCTTGAGGTATTTTTTTGTCTTTAGTAAACAAAATGAATTGTTGATTAATTATAGGACGATACACAGCTTACTGCTTTGGTAATTTCTAATTTGTTATCGATTGAAGAAGAAGAAGAAGAAGAAGAAGAAGAAGAAGAAGAAGAAAAAGAAGAAAAGATGAGGAGTAGGAGATGATGATGTTGGTTATAATGCTGCTGCTGCACACACACGCGCGCGCACACACACACACACACACACACACACGCACACAACCAAATATTTAAAGTCTCTGTCTTCCTGAGGTCATATTTTTGCCCGATCCCAAACATCCATTTATCCACCCCCACTGTTGTGATCGATCGCTGTAGATTAACAATCAGCTTGCGGCTTTCCGATCTCTCTAGCGTGTTGACTTAGCCCCAGAACTAAACGGCTGCTGCAGTTTCTGCTGCTGCTACTGTTACTGTTGGTGACGTTGGTGGTCTGTTGTTTAATCGATGATTTCCATCCCCTGATCTGATGCAGAACAGTAATTCGCCTCTCTGTGACGATTGCGAAACTAGGTTCGAAACTCGTGGGGGTCGCGAGCGCTGGTCTCGCTGTCAATGTTTAATGCGTGTTAAAACAATGTGAACTCTTTTTGCGTTTCGTACGATCATGATTCACACAATAAAAAGAGAGAGAGAGAAAGAGAGAGAGAGAGAGAGAGAGAGAGAGAGAGAGAGAGAGAGAGAGAGAGAGAGAGAGAGAGAGAGAGAGAGAGAAAGAGAGAGAGAGAGAGAGAGAGAGAGAGGGAAGGTGGATGTGGTGACAGGTGGGTATGTAAATGTATGTGTGTGTTGAGAATTTGGTATTGGTGCACTGGTTTTTGGTGTGTTTTTTTCTGATAAAATTTATTTTCAAAAAGTGTATTCGCGTCTTTTATGCTTATAATAAATTAAAGTTCTACTTCGTTTATTTTTTAGCAAATACCGCGCTTTTATTATCCCATGAGAACCATTTTTTAGGCCCTGGAACATTTACTTCAAATGTCCATCATTTATATTTATGTTGATGTCAGTTTTCAATGGACCAAAGAAAGAGGTCCGGGATTTATCGCAAGCGCCCTACCGTACTCATTCTCCTGTCAGCCTGCCTATCTGTGTGTTTGTGTGTGTCTCTTTGTCTGTCGGTCTGTCTCTCTCTCTCTCTCTCTCTCTCTCTCTCTCTCTCTCTCTCTCTCTCACACATCAGCAGAAGCAGCATTGATTAACAGCAACATGGTATTCAGTAGGATGCCATTGATTATTAAGGTCACTTTATCTGTTTATGGAACAGGGCCATGCCAAGCACGGAAAACCTGACCAAAGGTGGCGTAAAAGCTAATAGAATCTATACTGAAACAGGCCCACGTAGATAATTACGTAGGATGTATTTAGAATTTATTTTTTATTCTGGAATTTTATTTCCTTCTCACGATGTGAACGTTATTGAAATTGTATTTATATAAGTTAATACCAATGTAGGTGTCATTAACAAGCAACAAAACCAATAATTAACTGTTCTTTGAAACAATTTCCAAGCTTGCTATTATGTATATATATATATATATATATATATATATATATATATATATATATATATATATATATATATATATATATATATATATATATATATATATATATATATATATATATATATCTCGGTCTTATTATTTTTGCTTCCAAAGTTCCAGATCATGCAAATGTTCACACACACAATGACACACACATTGAAACAGACACACAGTGAAACACTCGCACACACGCCTACACACACAAACCCAGCAGCGGAGGAGGGGGGGAGGGCGGAGTGGAAGGTGAAGCAGACGATAATGAGTGGTTAACACGGTTCAAACAAGTCTGTTAATTTTTGTAAAGGTCGTTAGGTGCAGTTTAGTGTTATTCACCTTTGGCTTCTAGCATCTAGCACCCCGACAATCCGAGATTGCTGAGTCTCTTTCTCTGTATCTTCCTTCTGTCTGTGTCTGTCCATTTTCCCTGTGTCTGTCTCTGTGTCTGTCCATCTCCCCTCTGTCTGTCCCTGTCTGTCCCTCCGTCCTTCCCTCTATTCCATCCCATCTTGCCTTCCGTCTTCTTCAATTACCCTTGAGAGAATAATGGTCTGATTAATTTAGACAGCAATGTGTGGTTCGTCGGTGTGGAGAGCGATCAGGCATGCGACGTTTCTTCCTGTGTCGTCACCTAGTCCTGTGTAATCTTAGTGCCGCCGCTTGATTAGCTCCCTTGATCTCAAAGATGGCTCCATCCTGTCAGGAACAATTTACTGGATTTAAACTTGTGGGAGTAAGCTCAGGTTAGTCGCCTGTCTTAATTGTCATAGCTCATGCATTGAAAATATAATAATAATAATAATAATAATAATAATAATAATAATAATAATAATAATAAGTAGTAGTAGTAGTAGTACGTTTGTTTGTATGTATGTATATATGCATACATACTTTTTTTTAAAACTGTATTTGAGCATGTTTTAATATTTATTTTTAGTCAGCCATATTTACTGGATTTACCATTGGGTTTGAAGGCACGTAATCGCTTTGATTTATTGTTCTAGCTCATGTGACCGATGAATTTTGTGTGTGTTTTTGCACTTAAGCGAATGTTTTATTCCTTGTCAGCAGCTTTTCCTGCTCTTTTGAAATTTGATCAGTTAGTCACTCAGTTAGGCAAATTTAGCTATTCAGCCAGGATTTTTGCCTTTTCAATTCAATTCAATTCAATATTTTAATTTAACGTCTTTTCACAACAATGTGATTTTAGACAACCATAACAAACAAAGAAACAACAAACAAACAAATAGAAATGGTTAATTATAGTAACTTAAATAAATCTGTTCCGACAATGATACGTGCGATGTCCTGTAACATCGAACTATATAAGATGACTCTAATATCATCTTGTTCACATAAAATAATTCCATTTTCTTTGTACAGTGCTGTTAAAACAGTACAATCAAATAATATATGTTGTAAGGAAATAGTTCCAGCACATATACAAGTAACATTTTTCAAATATTTTGTACACCATGAATTCAAACGTAACTTATATACTAATCTAGCAATAGTTCTGGAACAACTAACAATATTTACTTTAGGTATTATATTAGTAAAGTGTTGTTCTAATAACGAATAATATTCAAATTGAGCTTATTTCACATTGGAATTAAAGACTGTATGCTCACTTTTCATTGCACCTTGTTTGACCAATTTATCTGAAATTTCATTACCATAAATCTCTAAATGTGATGGGACCCAACAAAATGTAATTCCAATACCTCTAATTCTAATACTATGAATAAGATATCTTACTTCAAACATTATATCTGTTCTCTTTCTACATTTACAATTTTTTAAAGCATAAAGCACTGATTTAGAGTCAACACAAATTAATATATTAAATATTTCAGAAGGAATGTTGAGTATATATTCTAGTACCATCATTATTGCATATAATTCACACGTAAATATTGAAAACCCGTGACCAAGATAGAAAGACTTTTGAATATTTAAATAAGGTATGAAAAATCCTGCTCCACAGTTTGATGAATCCAAAACACTACCATCAGTGAATGCTTTTAAATGATTGGAATAATTATTATTTAAGTGTTCTGTAACTTCACATTTTAAAATTTGACAATACTCAGTTTTCTTTTGATCAGTATAATCTATGTCAAAATGTGCATTTAAATGTTCCCAAGGTGGAAATTTTGGAATAACTGGTAATACTGAAATTGAAGTAATATCAATATTGCAGGCTGCCATAATATCTTGTGTATAATCTTTAATTGTTTGAATATAGGGAATAGTTTGAGCTCTTTTGGGATAATCCACACTGCTCACATTCAAAATTTCATCCGTTAATGAATTTTTTACAGACAAACATCTAATTACATATTTGGAAGTGGCTAATTTACGCTGCTCAGCTAAAGATAATATACCTGATTCTTTATATGTATTATGAGTATTAGTATGAACTGGTACACCCAAAGCCACTTTTATCGATTTGCTGTCAACGCTTTGTAATTTGTTGAGAAGATATAAAGGATTTTTGCCTGCATGCGCGCGTGTGTGTGTGTGTGTGTGGACACGCGCGCGTGATTTTGTGAGTGTGAAATAGCGTGCCGGTGTGTGTGTATTGCGTGTGTGAGTTTGATCCAGCCTACAGTATACAAAGTATCTAATACAGTATTTGTTGTGGAGGTCAAAACATTGCATTGTGGTTCTTTATGTATTTGGAGATGTGTTTGTACATGTATGAGTGTGTTAATGTTTTAAAACAGTCCTGTTTTGTGATTTGGCTTAGCATGTGATGATCATGTCTGTGCATGGGTTGTGTGTGTTGTACGCCTGTGGTTGGTGTTTATGAGTGATTTGAGATGGTGTGTGGGGTGTATGCGGGAAAGAGCTGCACACATATTTTTGGGGTGTGGGATACTAATTGTTTTATTATAGTTTATGTGTTGCACTATTTAGTTTTTGTTTGTACATGTCATTCTTTTAAAAATATTCTACAAGTTACATTTACTATGTTTGTGCAACCGGAAATGCGAATTTCTATGGAAATTTCATAGACAAATGAAGTCTCAGTCTATGTCAGTCAGTGTCAGTCTCTTTTTTTTCCTTACGCCCACGAGGGATTTTTCTTCTGTTATTTTGTTCTTTTCTATGCACTCCTTATACACAACGACCATTCGACGAACGGAAACCTGCTATTTGATTTTAGTTTGCCACGTTCCCTCCCCTCCCACCCTCTCCCATTCTCCACATAAATCCATGAACTACACATAAACCGAACTTCTCTATGCTACCGGAACACATCCTATAGGCTTTAGGTAATACTCATGCCCCGACTGTGCTGGTCCCTTCACTGCAAATCGGAATATCCTTCGGGCATAACGACAACCATGAACTTCCCATAAAACCGCGCAACGATCACACATGAGGTATGAACTTTCCACAAAACGTGTATATATCGTACATAAAAACGCCAATCTCGGATACACTGTGCATCTGTTGCTAATAAAATCTGAATCCTTCCGAGTATCTGTCGCCCTTTAGAAAGTAAGAAGAAGAAGATAGATGATGATGATGATGATGATGATGATGATTGATGATGATAATGATGACGACGACGATGTCCACAACGAAGACTATAATACATCGTCCAATTTAGACATATTTATAATATTTTAAATTTCATGAGAATAGTCTGTATACTGCCAGCATTAACTTGCAAAAAATGCGTCACGAACTAAATACATCAGAACCCACAACAGGCACGATAACGGATTACGAATTATACAACCAGGTGATTGAGTTTTACAGTGCAAGTGAATGTGATCATCACGAATCAATTCCGGGTAGCTTGTGGAGTATGAGACAACATAAATGCACAAAAATGCAGGTCAAGCGAGCAGGAAGTACAGGGTGTTCCAAAAGTCTTGGGCACATTTGAAGTCCCCATATCTCAATAACTATGAATGGTAGTAAGATAACAGTTGTGCCATTTTAAAGCTAATTACATTAAGTTTTTTGTAAAGCTGTTGATTTTTTTATTTCTTTTCAGACCCATTAATGGCGTTCACTCAAACAGAAAATGTAGGGACGCGTTTGGCAAGAATTTGACTATCGGCTTGATGTGTGTCGTGTGACCAATGGTGCTCACATTGAACATCTTTGAACATTCCATGTAAAACTTGAGATTACAAGCTTTCTGAATTTACCACATGCGTTTTTATATCCTTTATAGTTTCGGAAATATTCAATGTCAAAATGTGCCCAAGACTTTTGGAACACCCTGTATTATGAATAGACTAACGTTTATTGTAAAGTATGTGTACGGGGAGCGCAAAACGACGGCGTAGTGTATGAATTCAATAATGAATAGGCTGACATGATTTATGTACCTAGCGACGCATACTATACAATGCGCGATGAGAAGCGAAGAGGTTATAAGGATTATTGAAAACAGCTGTGCACTGATTAGCGATTAACCAGATGTATCATTTTATAATCACACATGTGCTGTAAATATCGTCATAGCAGAAAATGAAAATAAAATCAGGAAGAAAAAAACAACCAAAAATAAAAACATGAACAAGCATAGCTAATTAAAGCGTACATTGATTAACCTGGTGCATTATTTCTTAATCACACATTAAAGAATACAAAACCTATCACGAATTAAATTATGTGAAATAACAAGATTACAAATAAAACATTGTGTTGTGTGCGTTCTACTTCAGATTGTCATAATTATTGCAGTTCAAACAAATCGGGCACAATGCATGAAAGAATGACAGGTTTTACGAATAGGATCCATACACACACACACACACACACACACACACACGCACGCACATACACACACAAGCACACGCACGCACACACGAGCTTGCACACGTATTGATTTCTCATAACCCAAAAGCGGCGCCGATGTATGACTGATTTTCTGACATCAAACAAATAATGGATCTGCCGCTAAAAGCTTCCTTATATTGATGATGAATAGAGAATCTCCACCCCTCACCCTGCGGATTATCTTCTTGGATTTTAATGCATGCGGAATATTATACGAGCTGATATATATATATATATATATATATATATATATATATATATATATAGAGAGAGAGAGAGAGAGAGAGAGAGAGAGAGAGAGAGAGAGAGAGAGAGAGAGAGAGAGAGAGAGAGAGAGAGAGAGGGGGGGATGGGGATAGATGGGGGAGGGGGATAGATGGGGGAGGGTGCATAAAGTAAACAGCACGGCAAACATTGTGCTGTGCTGTAATGAATGAACATTGAAGTTTAACGTCTACACCCACCATTGGCGATATGGCAGACGAGGATGACCATCCCAGGAAGGAGGGGGTAGGGACCTAAATCAACACTGAACCATCAGAGCAATCAAACAGCAAAGGCAGACAGTGAAAATGGCCACTTCTTGTCTTGGCCACCACGGGATTCGAGCCTGAGTTCATCGGTGTGGCAGGCGAACGCTTTACCACTCAGCTGCGACGGTGCTGTAAAAGGAATGGAATTAACCGGTAACCCATGTCTCTGCCTACTGTGCAATTGTAGACAAACATTGGCACCTGGGTTGTATGTGTTTATGATGGTGGTATGTGTTTGTATGTGTACATACAGCTGTTAGTCAATGGTTCGTCTGGCTCACGGGAGTTCTGTAGTAGCCTATAATTTTGCACACACAAAAAAGTAGAATACGACACATGTGTGCAATTGCTGATTCAAGCCCGACTATTTTATACAAGAAAATGAATTATAAACGCGTCTATTGAGCATAGCGCATTCATATAAACTGTTGAATATATATGTATAGGCTACAATAGGCACCATAAAAGTGGCTATTTGTCACTGTCTGCCTTAGCAGTGTGAATGCTCTGGTAGTTCACAGTAGATTTAAAACCCTATCCCTTTTTCCCCGGGATGGTTATCCCCTTTTCTGTCATATCGACAATGGTGATTTTGGGCCTTAAACTTCAATGTTCATGAAATCCTACAATAGAATTGAAATGGAGAATGGGTTATCATTATTAATATTAGCGCGTGTACGCAGGTCTTGGAAAAAGCTACAAGAAGAATATCATCATCTTTATTGGAACAAAGCAGCAGCGGTACATACGTGCTTGTTGTCGTTACATCAAGTTTTATTCATCATCATAAGAACCTAGGTTATAATATTGCGCTTTAAAAGAATCGTCACAAAATCGGTGACCTACTGTAAATATTTTATAGGCGGGTACGTTTGTACATTGTGTACTAGGGTATTAGCTTAATGATAAGGCGTACAAGGTGCATACTAGAAGTAGAAGGGTTGGTTGGTATCGAATCATTTGGTTGGTATCGAATCATTTGTTTTGCAGATCGACCCTAAAGGTTGTTCATTGACAATCACACAGTGAGTTACTACTAAAACCGCGATTTCTACATATTTATATATGTGCTTGATTTGCATACAGTTGGGACCTTTATGGATTATTGGCTGTGAAGTTAGGAATATGCCATGAGCATTGATAATCTATGCTGGACGGCGTTTTATAAACGATCATTATCATCACGATCATTATCATCATGATCATCATCATCATGATTATCATGATCATGATCATCATCATCATCATCATCATCATCATCATCATCATCATCATCATCATCATCATCATCATAATCATCATCACCACCAACATCATCATCATCGTCATCGTCGTCGTCACCATTACTAGCAATATCATCATCTCCGTCGTCATATTCTTCCATATCGTCATAACCACTACCATCACCCGAAATGCTACCCAACGCTATATTATGCTGACATAGATTTAAAAAATAAATATATATATATATATAAAAGTTACCCTCTGAGGTTGAGATCTTGTTCCCAAAATATCAATCACATAAATGTAATCTTGTAACTTAGTGGTGTGCAAAAACATGATTAAACACATAATAATCGTGGTGACGGGTGGAGGGGTGGAAGAAGGAGGGGGGGGGGGGAGTGGTTAGGTGCGGGGTATAAAGAAAATCGAAAACAGAGTTGATGAGAGAAGTAAAGCTTTTGAAAAGTTATGAAGGGGTCCTGGAGACTACGTCATTAAAATTCGTAATTAAGCTTTTAATTAGCCATCAGTTAGTGTCGTCGGTGATCCTTTTCCCCATGATGAGAGGGACAAAAAGAAAAGAGGGGAGAGTCGAGAAAGAGCTTGTGTGTGTGTGTGGGTATGTGTGTGTGCGTGTGTGTGTGTGGAATGTGTTCGATCATTGATTGTGACTTTGTGTGCAAGTGGATCTCGGTGAAAAAGTCTTTGAACAGTAGATTGTATAGTACGTGTTTTTCAGCCTGTAGAGGTTGGCCGCCTACATCAAAGAAGAATTAAGAAGAAGAGGAAGGGGAAGAAGAAGAAGAAGAAGAAGAAGAAGAAGAAGAAGAAGAAGAAGAAGCATGTAAGAAATATCAATTAAAATCTCCAAAACCCAAAAGGGATATCGATGGCGTACACACTGTCTGCTTTCTTGTTTCAAGTTTGAAAAGTTTTGTTTTTTTTCTTTATTGATTTTTAGCCTCAGTACACCCCAGTTGTCAAGACACAATAACAAATATAGTTCTCGTGATTATGAACATCAGATTACATTTTGTAGTTGCGTGCATCTTTGCCTTGAAGGTGTGGTGAAGAAAGAAATGTCTAATTTCCGTAACAGCGAGTTTGGCCTCGGGGTACTCAGATTTCAGGAAAGGACGAAAATGAGAACGTCATCAGCAAGCCAAATGGCTTTTATTCGAAATGACTCCCGGATTTTTTTTTATATTTTTCTTAAATGATCCTTTGCCTTTCTGTATGCTACGTGCAACCTATTATTGCTAATGCTGGGATTGGGTTTGTTCAAATTACTTTAATTATTAAAAGTTACATAGCTGAATTTAGTTATGAAGGTTATGGGGATGAGATAGAAGCTACACTTATTGGGGAAGGAGTGGGTATGAGGTGAGGGCGTGGGTTATGACAGGAGATTGGGAAGTTTGCAGAAGGGGGGAGGAAAGGGAAGAGACGATGTGGCGAAGCTGTTTTGAAAGGAAGTGATTTTAGGAAGAAGAAACATTTAATTTCTTGTGAGCTGTGTGTGTGGTGTGTGTGTGTGGCGTGTGTGTGCGTGCGTGCGTGCGTGTGTGTGTAATAAAATTATCGATGTGTGGCTGCAGCTCTTTGGGCTATCATGGCAGCAGAGTAAAAGCCTCGCTCCATTCCAATGACGACCTACAAGCGCCAAAACCTGATAATTACAATTATCATAAAATAATTATAAGTATGAAAGGATAATAGCAATTATTTTTTTAAGTACAAATATCTTCGCGTGATCCTGTTGCAATCTGCAAGGAGGTAGAAGAAGAGGGAGACCGAAAAAGAGGTGGGAGGACAACATTCGAGAATGGACTGGTTTGACACTGAGCGAAACAATCCGGGTTGCTGAGGACAGGGAAAGATGGAGTACGCTGGTTAACCGAAAATCTGTGGTGCCCTTACGACCTCCGAGTTACGGGATAGGATAGGATAGGATCCTGTTTAATTTTTAGTTTTGGTTCTAGCGATTTACCTAGAAATGCACCAATCAGAAAATTCTAATTATCACATAGTAATTATAATTTTTACTTAATAATTACAATTTGTACATGGTCATGCTTAATTCTAGCTGAGGGGACTTACTATCGCCAAAACCTGCAGTTACATGTATCAATGATAATGCTAAGTTATACATATTGTATGTAATTCACAGAGATAACGGTAATTCATAGTTTTATTACAAATTGTTAGTTTGGGTCACGTTTTATTAGCGCCAAACCAGTTACGTGGAACACGACATATTTATAATTAACACGTAAAAATTGAAATTATCAGGTGAAAATTAAAATTTTCGGTTTGGACGTATTTTCAGACGGATTGCTAGATCCAAAACTGAAAATTAAACATGATTAAGCAAAGATATTTGTAATTTTTGTGATAGTTGTATTTATCTCATAATAATTGTAACTATCTCACGATAATTGTTCTTGGCGACAGGGATAGCTTAGTGGTCAGAGCGCACGACTTGTGTGAGTGCGTTTTGGACGACGTGGGTTCGAATCCTGACTTCAGAGAAGCTCTCTGAGCTTGTAAATGCGCTATATTAGAGAAATCTCTTTCTTTTTTATTACGCAAAAATTTTAATTATCAGGTTTTGACGCTAGGAAGGCGTGGCAAATACTAATATTTATTAATTAACACTATGGATTACCGATATCTCTGTAAATTACATAGAACACGTGTTTGTTAATTTCAAGTATCTCGTGATACTAGTAACTCGGGGGTTTGGCGCTAGTAAGCCGTCATAGATTCCTGTCAACCAGTGTCATCATCAGACGGTGTGGAAGCGGACAAGATTCATAGTGCGGGTGGTTTAATCGACGAACTGTGTGCGCTGAGTTCATTACAACATTGTTAAAGTTAACGGTTTGGGTTGTACTACATTTATTGAAATGGTTGTGTGTGTGTGTGTTTGGGTGTGTGGGTGTGGGTGTGTTTGCTTGTGTGTGTTACTGTGGTTTTACTAGAACTTACTTTTTTATGTACTACAAATTTGTTGAAGGTTGTGGGGATATGTTGGATATTTTCCTAGGAGTAACCGAGAGAGAGAGAGAGAGAGAGAGAGAGAGAGAGAGAGAGAGAGAGAGAGAGAGAGAGAGAGAGAGAGAGAGAGAAAGAGAGAGAGAGAGAGAGTGTTATTCAGTAATAGAGACAAAGAAGTAGTGCCAAACGTTCGTTTTTATAAATAATAATTGTAATGAGTGAACAGGATTGGGTTGAGTAGGAAAAGGGACTTGCTTCTCTCTCTCTCTCGCTCTCTCTCTCTCTCTCTCTCTCTCTCTCTCTCTCTCTCTCTCTCTCTCTCTCTCTCTCTCTCTCTCAAAAAAAAAGTATTAAAAAACAGCAAAAAATTAAGGTTTCTCTCTCTGGGGTAGGTTTCAGCTCTCTTCTTAGCAAGCACAGTTGTTTAATTATTCAGTAAGGTATACCGAACAGTGTTGATGTTCTTTTCCAACACACGTCCAGTCTGAGAGTAAAATGATCTAGACAATCTAGTTTCTGATCAACTTCATATATATAGATGAATTTTCCGCTAACCGATGCTGTCACAGCTGTAAATTAGTATATGTCTATCACATTTGTCATTTAGTGTGGAAAATTTCGCGGTAGCGTGTCCCACCATTTAAAAAACATAGACCTGACTTTGCATTTTGAACTTTAAAAAAACATTTATACTGTTATTTTTGCTGTTTTCGTTCTCTTTTTCTCTGCAGCATCGGTTCAGTGACAGGATGGAAATTTTGGCATTTCAGGCCCATTAACATAATTTACACTTTCTGTGTACAGCGCATGGAAGTGTTATTTTCACGATTCAAGTATTACAATAACATACATAGCTTTGGTATAAATTAATAAGTGTCGCGGTTATGTACAGTATAGCCTACATTCAGGTACATGTACTGGAGTTTGTGTTGTGTTGACGGTACATTGTGGAACATTGATGTCGATAATCAGTCCGTGTAATCCATTATCTTTAACCACCCTCGTGTGATCGTGCTGGCACGCTGCCGTAATTGTGATACTGTATTATTGATACTATGTTTTGTACCCCTTTAGTTCCCTATCTTTACTATGTAATGCGTGAGTGTTCATGGCTTGATTAGTTGATATTAGAGACAGAGGGAGAAAGACAGAAAGAGACAGAAACAGACATAGACAGACAGAGCGAGAGCAAACTGTGTCAAAACATACCCTTAAAAAACAAAAAAGCTATTTCTTTGTTTTTAAAAACAAAACAAAACTAGATGAGAAATGAGAGCAACTGGCTTTTAAAGGTCACGCAATGGATCCAATATCCATGATAAGGTTTGGGGCAGGGCAGCAGTAGTGTGGAGAATTTCTGCTGCAACAAACGAACATTCAAACGCTTATTTAATTGTTATATTTGGAGGAGAAGAAGGAAGAAATGGAGTGGGTGGAGGGGAGGGGAGGGGAGGGGAGGGGAGGGGAGGGGAGGGGAGAGGGGGCAAAGGGATTTGGGAGTGAGTGATAGGGACTGACTGAATGATTGATTAGGCTGCAATATGCATCAAATATCCATACCACTATAGAATGCCCAGTGCGGTGTAGTTGGATTATTCCCTCCACCCTACCTTTTCCCTCCTCCCTCCCCCCTCAACCCCCTCATTCCTGGGCTTTATGATTTCTTGTCCAGTGAATTTTGCCGACAATGTTCACTTGTACCGGGTTGTGCCGTTTTGCGTCGTAATAATTTGTTTGAAAATTAGGTCTACATAACGCTGACCTGACGCAAAGGCTGATAATGGTTAAAGGGGTGGTAGCGTTATGATGGCGATGATGACGTTCTAAATGGTTTCTTCCTGTCTTGTTTTGTTTCATGTGCTGTTCGATGTGCTGTTTTGGAACAACAGGTAAGCAGTTAAAGCAATAACTATTAATTTTATTATAACTCCTGGGAGACATCGTTGTGTTTTTCCTTTTTCGGTAATGTGTGGGGCGGTAGGAGTTTGAGGGTGTTAGTGGTAGGAGGTGTGGATGGTGGTGGTAGTGGTGGTGAGGTGTTTGGTTAAAAAAAAAAGGTAAAGGTAGTCCCATAGCCTTGTGGCCGTAGGGGAGCGTGATGTTGGAGATCACACTTATCTTGGGCCAGCGTAATGAGGGTGATGCCCATCTCTCTCCCTCGCTGCTTTACCTTCCCCGCCCTTAAGAGAGTAGATACTCAGTCACAGTTGAGTCAACTGGGGGCGTTGTTATTTGTCGCTTCACGTTTTGCGGTCACCCATCCAAGTGCTAACCGCTTAACTTGCGACACAGTAGCGAGTGTTCCAAGCACTGCGCTATCCGACACCCCTAAGGTGAGGTGTTTAGAGGAGTAATAACAAGTAGACGACAGTTAAGCAGAATTAAATTAATTAAATATTACCCATCGATGATGCTCACATGCAGCGAGGTTGACAATGACAGCCAAGACCTATCGATAGGTATCCACCATCTGTCCAGTCTACAATTGTCTGTCTATCTGTCTCTCCCTCCCTGTCTGTATGTCTCTCACTCTCTTTTCGTTTCTTTCCCTCTCCATCTCTCTATCCCTCCCCCACCTCCCCCCCACCTCTCTCTCTCTCACACACACACTGATTGTTGGTGATGGAAGTTTTTACGCGTGCGTGCGTGCGAACTTGCGTACTGGAAGTGTTAGCACATATGTCTGAGGCATGACAATACGTCATGGGTTGTATTAAATATGCTATAACGACGATAACGCAAAGTCATAGAGAAGTACAAACGACAGCCAAGGTAGTTAGAACCTGGTAACTTGGCTCGCTATACGAGTAGAATCCACCCCACCAAAGATTGTAGCAAATAGTGTTACTAGACGTTTACACGATGTCATATAAGGGTATCGGTGTCAAGTAAATCACAAAGAGTGGATACTTTGTCGCATACAATACTTTCGCTGTGAAATGCTGCGAAACAACAGTATTTAAAACAATACTCGATCGCACACACGCACGCACGTACACACACACACACAAATACACAGACACACACAATGCAATTTAAAATTAAAGTAACGAGTCCTTTGTAGAATGAATGAATGAATTTATTATTTTTTTAATATTTATTTATTTTTTATTTATTTTTTTATTTTTTATTTATTCACATCTATGATATTAGATATAATATTAAATTAGAAAGCAATGAAAGTAAAATTATTAGAAGCAATATCAAAGGAATGACATTGTACTTAAATCTAAATTGAGGTAACAGATTGTTTTTAATTGTGAAGTTAACATGGATTCTAAAATCTCGATACTAAACTCTTCCAGCGCCGGAACAAGTCAGTTAGAAGAGAATAAGACTGAGCCAGGTGGGGAAGATGATGAGTTGTTGCCACCACGATATAATGTCTTTGTTAAATATGGTACTCAAATTGGCTTCATGCTTGTTTATTAAATTGCTTTGTGTTACACTGTTGTTGTTTTAATCCAATGGTTGATTCAGCCCCGATGCTTGAATCTTGATAAGTGTAACTCAGATTCGTGTATCCACGCAACCTGTTCACTCAGCAATAAGGCAGGAGTCGTCGTATGAAGATTTCCAACTTTATTCAGCATACATCAACAACTGCATACAAGATACTTTTCACTTTTTTACTTTTTTTTCACTCTTTTAAGAAACAATGCGGTACTTACATAGTCTTTCTATACTCTAGAGAAAGTTCGAACATTCCAGTGTGACGCAATTACAGCCAATCAGAATAAAATTCGTCACCGGAACTATGCACTGTTTTACGTCATATAACTTTATTTAGGTTAGAAGAATCTTTTAGCTACTAGTAGATTTATCTAGATGCTTCGATCGATAGTAAACAAGCAACCCTAGAAATTTCTCTGATAATATCGATCAACGAAAATTATCAACATTTTACAAAGCTTCTTCTAACAACAACGCAAAATCAAATCAAAGGTAAATACACTCTGTTATAGCATGCTTTGCAAAACAAAACGATCGGATCTATCGTGAGCGTCTCAAACGTAACACTTTGCTTTGTGCTTTGACTTTCTAAAACTATACACATTTATGACTATGCATTATATTATAGATTAGCGCCACTGTAGAACATACTGATAAATCAGTGAGAGTGCCTTTCAAACATATTTATATGAAAGAGTGATAGTTTATTGTAGTTGTACATATATTTCATTTCAAATGTGGTCGCGCACAGTGATTCACTTTAACAGACTTAAATACTTTATACAATATACCGATACATCAGCGATATCGATGTGCAAGCACCCTGATAAAAAAAAAAGAATGATAATTTATGGCTCTTTTAATGTCACTATGAGTTTTTACGACTTCGACTTTTTGACTAGGTCTCACGGTCAGCAAATTACGATTGCATCCTAGTGCGTACATGTTTGTTGGTTCGAGAAACGAGTACTTTTATTTGACGTTCTGTGTTATGGGTGGAGCAGAGCGTGTTGTAAGGTAACAGTATTGATTCAGATTCAGATTCTTTATTTACACTTCAGTCAGATATTTTATTTACTTATACTTTAATACAATACAATACAATACAACGGTATTGTCCGATAAAAACTAGAACTTTGTCCTTTAACTATTCATCACTGGTGATGTGCTGAGTATAGGAAATGTCCAGAAGTCTTCTGTAGTACCTCATCTCCATGCTTTGTATTTTTCGTTGTAGATTTGCTGTGAGGGTGCATGTTTCGCAAGCGTATAGGAAGATGGAGATGACAAGGGAGCGCAGCAGCCTTACCTTGGAGTGCAGACTGATGGTCCTGTTTTTTCCAAATGGGCTTAACCTTGTCAGAGCAGCAGTTGTTTGTGCGATCCTAGAGAGGACTTCCTGTCGGGACCCATTGTTGATACAATGGCTCCTAAATATTTGAGGCTATGCACTGTGTTGAGGGATTGGCCTTGGACTTTGATGTCCGTGTTGATGCCATTGGTGTTGTATTTTGGTCTTCTTTGCACTTATTTTTATTCCATAGGCTCTGGAGGTGGTGTCAAGCCTCTGTTCCAGCTGTTCAAGTTCTTGTTCCTCTCCAGCCAATCCATCAATCTCATCCGCAAAACGGAGGTTCGAGATTGCTCTACCCCCTATGCTGACTGTGCCGTGGTGATCTGCAAGGGCATCTGACATGATGCGCTCTAGGAAGATGTTGAAGAGTGTTGGAAAGAGTAGGCATCCTTGGCACACACCGATTGTTCTTCTGAACCAGTTTTCGAGGGCGCTAATGTGAAGGACTGCACTGGTAGCCTTGTCATACAGGCTTTTGATGACAATAATATTAGGGCTGATGTTGTACGCTTTCATGGTTGCCCACAGAGCTGCATGCCAGACTCGATCAAACGCTTTCTTGAAGTCTACAAACACAAGATAAACATGTTGTTGGTGCTGTATGTATTTCTCGCAGATTGTTCTGAGATTGAAAATCTGCTCAGTTGCAATGTTAGATTTGATTTTTTTAAAGCACTCACACGTAATAATATAGGACTTGCGTTACTTTGCCATCACCTGGTGGTATTATTACTAGGCCTACTTTGTTCTCCTTTCGCTGTCTGCAGTTCGGGGTGCGTGTTTGGTTCAGTGGTGGACGTAGTTGGACGCTGACATAAGCGGTCAGCTAACTACTATTATTGCATAACTCGATTTTGTGCACGCGGTATCTCGGTGGTCATCGGCTTGCGCAGTTGTTGGACTAGATTTTCGATCTAATGGACTTAATCGTAAAGAATGAATCGCAAGGTACTGTAGCAGGTAAGGTCCCTGAGGCAAATCCGCACTAATTTTGACAAACAACCCAGACCTGCACATAAAAATAACAATGAAAATATGAAATAAAACATGTGGGTGTGAGGCAGGCGGTAGGCGAAAGAACAAAAACGATGAAAATAACATTACCAACTTTTTTTTTTTTGAGGAGAACACAGACACTAGACAGACATTGCCACCCATGGTCCGATAGTGTAGGATTATTTTTGTAAAATGAATAAAGCAGGGTGCAAGCAAGACGTGGCGCATGAGGTTGATAATAAAATACCCGATTATTGACAAGCCGTGTCAGCGTAAAACATGCTCCTCTTCCTGTGCTTTGCAGCTGAACTACATGTATTGCCTTGGGATCGAAGAAGGGTCACGTATCGGCCGAGAACATGGATGGAAAGAGAGGGAAAAGCGGTGAAAAAATAGAGGGAGTGCAAGGGTTAAGAGAGAGAGAGAGAAGAGAGAGAGAGAGAGAGAGAGAGAGAGAGAGAGAGAGAGAGAGAGAGAGAGAGAGAGAGAGAGAGAGAGAGGGAGGGAGTACAAAACAAATCAAAACGACTTTAGTGTTTGCATATACAATACAATACAAAACAACACTTTATTTATGTCACACGGAGCAATAACAATGGTGGCAGCACATACGCAGGCCTATTTACAAATTTAATGTACACATTTGTCTGTGTGTGTATAAGTTGGCAAGTGAGAGAATTGTGGGGAGGGAAGTTACCTGCTAACTACGCACACTCACGAATCTTTCCATATATTACACAGGCAAACTTCACGATGACCTGTGCAGGCAGTGATACTCGGACTTCTCGTTGTGTGTGCACAACCTTTACGGCAAACCCTCTCTGGCTGCTGAAGATTATGAGTTGTGCGGAACTGTGCAGCAAAACGTATCTGGCTGCGAGAAGAAGCCGTAGCTAATGTTGAAAGTGGGCCCGAGGGCAGGGTTTGTGGCCAGTGTCTTAATTTACAGTTATAAGATTGGTCGGCACTGGCCAGAAATCATATTTCGGCATCATGCAGAGCCTGAATTTACGGCGCTGAGATGACTTGCCAAATTGTCAAGTCAGGCTGGAAAAGAGAAGTTCCCAAGACGGACAAACCCACATTGAGTATGGTAGGGAGAAGGAGGATGGGAGTAGGGGGGTGGGGGGAGGGGATGGATAGCGAAGGAAGGAGAAAAACGAGGAGGAAAGGGAAAAAGAAAACGGTTAGAGAAAAGAGTTATGGAACTTCTGCCAATGTGTGAAATACAATTCTCCAATACTACATGTGTGCTAAAAATGTACTTTCTGTTGCAACACTATGTAACCTTTGAATAAAACATTTTGAAGAAAAAAAAAGATTGCCAAGTCAGCCTAAGTTCTGAAGCAGAGAGGGGTTGGAGAGAACGGAGTGACGGATGGGAAAATGGATAGAGAGGAAAGAATGGTTAGGACACAATCCATGGCTATTACAATGATTGCTAAGGCCAACAAAATCATATGTCTGTTTACGGTATCCCGACCGACCAACCATAATTTTTTATCCCGACCCTAGACTTTTTTGGGGATCGTTTTGGGGGAAAAAAACCCCGTTGGGGTGCCGGGGGTTTCAGTATAAATAGTATCCCCACTTTCTGGAAATTTAGTGCTTTAAATTCCCACTGTCGCTGTCTTTCTCATTTGCTCTTTCTCATTCCTGCTCATTTTCTATCAATCTGCTATACTATCGTCTTCTTCGCTAGACCAGTCTCCTACCTTTTTTCTTGAAAACTCTTCCGGGACAAGACTCCTTGTTTGTGTATGAGGTCTGTTGGATCAGCTTGGGAATATTGGACGCTTTCTGCCAGGTGGTCACTAGGGCTTCCTATGATGTTATTATTTAGCAATGTAGGCATTTTATATGTATGTGTTTTGTTGATAATTTTTAATGATGTTTGTATTCTATTTTGTTTTTGTAAACGGGGGTTCGATAAGTTGGGGTGAAGCCTCAGCCGTCTCCTGCGTGGGATGTCTTTATTGTAAAGTGACTGGCTGGTGGAGAGCTTTCGATTTTACCATTAGGGTTGTTTCAGCAGATCTTTTATGCGGATCGGGGGTTGTCCGGTCCTGATTTGGCTCGGAAGAGTCCGCTGGACCTAAAGCAATAATAATGTAATGTAATGGGGGAAAAAAAAGAAAAAATCCCAAAAAAATCGCAGCCAAAGTAAAACAGGTAACAAAAAAAAAAAAAAAAAAAAACCAGCCTATTTTGTTTCCTATGTAGCCGTAAACAAACTTGTTTTTTGGCCTAAGGATGGGGCCGGGCTTTGAGAAAATAAGGAGAAAATAACTTTCGTTGAGGGACAGTTTATCTATCTATCTATCTATCTATCTATCTATCTATCTATCTATCTATCTATCTATCTATCTATCTATCTATCTATCTATCTATCTATCTATCTATCTATCTATCTATCTATCTATCTATCTATCTATCTATCTATCTATCTATCTATCTATCTATCTATCTATCTATCTATCTATCTATCTATCTATCTATCTATCTATCTATCTATCTATCTATCTCTCTATCTATCTATCTATCTCTATCTATCTATATCTATATAATTAGAAGTAAAATCTCAAGAACGAGATGAAGAATTTGCAAAAAAAAACAATTGTTAAAATACAACTGGACCTTTTCTATAAAACTTGCAAGTCAGCCCTGGATATTGAATGACATATTGAGCTTGAAGCCTTCTCTCTAAAGTGAAGCCCGGACAATGGTTATTAGTCATACATATCAGCTCAGTAAGCTGCTGAAGGCGAGGGCTGTAATCAGGATCATATCCAAGTCTCGCCAGGCGCCAACTTGCTACAAACTGTGCACTGTCTGAATACCATGAACTCCTAAACCAATCTGATCGACGTGTGTGTGGTGTTCATTTTATTCGTTGAAGCCTGTCAATTGTACTGTGACAATAAATGAGTAGGATCTTTGACCTACGGTTGAGTCAATACTCCGCTTTTAGCCATGTGTCTCTTGCCTCAGACTCAGATGCTCAGTGTGTGTATTGAAAAGAATTGTCAGCATTGTTTCCTTCTGAATTGAAAAGGTCGCGCTGCGGTTTTCGATGCTTGTTTTAAAATAAATTTTATGTTGCTTGGTGCGCAGCGTGAAATAATAATTCGCCACTGCAGGACCGTTTTTAGTTGTTGTTTTCTGTCCTTATTTTGAAACCTCCGGTCTTTAACACATTTCATCTTAACGAAGGAGGGGAAGAAGAAGAAGAAGAAGTGCGTTTATTTTTTTTGGTTTTACTTTTCCCGCAGCCTCGTCCATTAGCTTCATCCTTTTGAGGATCAGCGTGGCGGAGAGAATGAAAATAGCCTTTCTTGTCGTTTTTAATTCCCGTCAAATTACTTTTGTTGGACGTCAAAAAAAATCGGTCCTGATAGGCGAAAATGGATTTTGTTGTCCTCTTCAATTTTATGGCAGATATTCATATTGCGTCTTTCTCCATATCTGTCTAGTAAATCTTTCTATGTCTGTGTGACCTTCTCTTTGTGAGTGTATTTCTGTCTAGTAAATCTTTCTATGTCTGTGTGACCTTCTCTTTGTGAGTGTATTTCTGTCTAGTAAATCTTTCTATGTCTGTTTGACCTTCTCTTTGTGAGTGTACTTCTGTCTAGTAAATCTTTCTATGTCTGTGTGACCTTCTCTTTGTGAGTGTACTTCTGTCTAGTAAATCTTTCTATGTCTGTTTGACCTTCTCTTTGTGAGTGTACTTCTGTCTAGTAAATCTTTCTATGTCTGTGTGACCTTCTCTTTGTGAGTGTATTTCTGTTTGACTGACGTATTCTCTTTCTGCCATTCACTCTTTTACTGAATCTTATTTATGTGCTTGTGGCTTTCTTCCTTTTTCTGTTTTGTGTCACAGCTCTCATTTTCTAACTTTCTCAAGTTAACACAAGCACCTAAACCATACACAGCACTACGTGCACGCACACGCATATTCCAGCCCACACAAACACTCAGTAATTTTGTCTTGTGTTCTGCGCTATGTCATAATTAAATGAAAAATAATGTGTTTATAACTTAATGTATACTTTTCTTTAATTGAACACATTTATTTTACCTTAAAAGTGTGAGTGGGGAGTCGTTTTAGAAACTTGTACAGATTCATCAATTTTGTTTGAACGTTAAATTTGATTACTATACAGTTCATAATTTCCTGTGACGTCTATATCGGTCATTGGGGCGTTGGAGTGTGAGAGAGGAGAAAGTAGGAGATGGTGGGAGGTGTGGTTGTGCAGAGCTGTTGGGTTATATAATACGATGCATAACTTGAGACAACAAGAAGTCTGGGTTTATTCTTACGACCGCCCCAAACACCAGACATCTGAAGTTTCAGTTCTGTATGTTATTACATGTATAGATGGGTGAGAGAGACAGAGAGAGAGATAGAGGGAGAGGGAGGGAGGGAGTGAGTGAGGGAGGGAGAGAGAGAGGGGGGGAAAGAGAGAGAGGCCTATACCTAAATAAAATAATAATAAAAATTGGGTCATTTTTCTATAGTTTCAGTTTCACTTCTATCATTTAAATAAAACGATTTTATTTAACTATAAATTGTTACATTTAAATCTTAACATTAAGTACATAAAAAGTATGTTCGTGCGGTACTCCGTGGTTTAAGCACAGAAAGAAGTATCGTTATGGAGTTCAAAGGCGGACAAGTCAATGGTCCAATATTAATTCTACAGGGTTGTTATGAATAATGTATTCTCATAATCTAGAGATTATATATAGAGGTTTATATTTAACTGGTATTGGCGTAAATATACTTATTATTGTCACAGCCTTCATAATTTTCAGTGCTCAAACGTCGTGGAATTTTTGAAACAACACACATAATTGATGGATATTTATATTTTGTGTTTCCTGTGTCTTTCTAGCGAGGCATCTGTCGATCTTTAAATTGTAGATAATTTCGAGTTATACAAAAACAAATTAAATTCTTTCACGCATGTATATATGCTTCTTGGGTATGACGAGGACTCAGTAATAATCCCTCTTTGAGGTAAGCCTTCGGTAAAGTTTGAAATTAATTCGTGTTGATTTTATCAAGCTGAACAAATCCTTATTACATCGTACAATAAAGTTCTTTTCATGAATTGCGTGTTTCTTCACGTTCATTGATTTCTGTAAAAGCTAAAACCTCTTTCGAATTCACTGGGATGAAGTTCGGCCTTGCGTTAAATTTTGAATTGTAGAAATTCAGACGCATGGAATAAGGGAGCAAAGATGATGGATGTGTCGAAAAAGGGCAAAAAAACTAAAATGAGAGTTAGTTTGTTAGTTAGTCATTATGTATAGGGTCCAGCAGACTGCAAAGTGCCGAATCAGGACTACCAAAAATGAGAGGAAAAGGGGAGAAGGAAGGAGAAAGAAGGAAAGAAGATCAAGAACAGGGTGATAATGATGAGAAGAAGAAGAAGAAAAAGAAGAAGGGGAAAAAATAAAGAAAGAAAACAAAAGAAAACGAAAAGAAGAAGAATTAAAGAGGTGAATGAGGGAGGTATGGGGAAGGAGGAAAGAAGAAGAAAAAGATGAAGAAAAGCTACAAGAAATAATGAAATTCTTCAAAAATCTCAAAACCCTCAGGGGTTTTCTTTTTTATTTCTCTAAGTACATACATGGCCAAAGCACTTTTGATATTAAAATATTGATCCTCGTCCTTCCTTTTCTGTCTTTATCGGCAGCTTTGGGTGAATGCTTGCTTGTTTCGCCTTGCCACGCTTTTTAAGGTGATGACGAGTGAATGCTTGAAGCTTTAAAGGAATTCAATACAAAAGGGAAACTCGTGTTCTAGCGTGTGCAAATGGACCCTTTGCAGGAGAGGGCCAGTCTATAGAGTGCTTTTTTCTTCATGCAGTCATTTTTGACCCATGTGTAATTGGCCGATGGCATCTCCCGTTGTGCCAGACAGAGGCTGACAGATCGCTTCTTCGTGACAACGAGTTATACAGTGGAATTTGACAAATGGTTGTATGCTGCGGATACAATTTATGAAAGAGCGTTCCAGCGCCTCGAATCTCTCTTGAAGCTGATGAGTCCACCATAATATCACCATAATATCAGATTAGTTAATGTTATTTGGGTGAGGAGAGATCACGGGGTAGGCCATTGCAGCTTGGATATGTAGCGGTTTATTGTAATCATAAACCTAATAAATCAAATAAGTTTATAGTGGGAATGAAATGTATTCAAAGTTGTCGATGAGGAAGAAAAGTTTGGTTTTGATGTAGGTAAATAGTGCTCTTGAAGCATGGATGAAACTTTTGGATGGGTGAGTGTGGAACACGAGGTAAAGGAGAATACTATGTCGACGATGGTGCAGACGACTATCATAATGCTGCTGCTGATGATGATGTTTTGTTGATGTTGAAGACTTGGAGGCTCATTACGGGAATTAGGCAAGAGGTGGAGAAAAAAGGAGATTACGACGATGACGGAGAAGAGGAAGAGTAGGGAGAAGAAGAAAAAGATGATGTTGATGATGACGACGATGACGACGACGATGATGATGATGATGATGATGATGATGATGATGATGATGATGATGATGATATTTCAGGATCATGTTGATCATGTAACGACGATGATTAAGTATGATAGAATCGATGAAGTTGGACGATTTTGATAACTGCGACGATGACGATGTTGAGGGTAACAATGACCGAAAAATATCGACGAAAACAATGGCGATTGATGAAAACTGACAATTGCCTGTCGTCCTTGTTAGAAAATGTTTTTGGCATGAAAAGTGTGCGGTCTTTTGTTAAACATGGAACAATGTGAACCTCCGCACTGTCTGCGTGTGAGAGAAATCACGCTAGGGTGCCTGTCTGAGTAGATTGTTGTACACGTTGAATTGAAGTCTGATGGCATTTATTGTGGCGTTTTGTGTTAGCATTTTACTTTGGGGGGAGGGGAGGGGGGTTGTGAACATTTTTAGATCGCTTTATGTGTGAATATGGCCTTGTGTGCCATTAGTCACATTGAGCATCAATCATATGAGCATCAGTAGTAAGTGGCAACATCGTTGTCATCAGTTGTCCAAAGTGTCGCCGGCATCGTCGTTGTCATCGTCATCATCGTCGTCGTCGTCAACATCAGCAGCAGCATGAGAAACTGCCGTCGACGTAGCACTTGTTTTTGCTGTCTATCTCTCTGTCTCTCTCTTTCCCCCTGCCATTGTTTGTTGGCTTATAAAATGAATGTCTTTTCTCAGCAAAGCGACACATACATATCTATTCTTTATTTTCCAATTTAGTTTCAACTACATTTTATGTCTGTGACGTATGCTGCTGCTAAGCGAGTCGTACAAGTGTGTGTTATTTGCTAACTAGTTCACGAAGTATTAATCAGGGTGGAGAATTTTCCTCGAATCCGCGGATTTCCGCGGAAGGCATTTGCATTTCCGAGAAAAAAATATTGAGTTCCGAGTGTGAGAAGCTGAGGGCTACCCTTTACTGGGCATAGCGGCCGAAGGTCTAAACAGGCAAAACGTCCAAAAGCGTCCGTATCAACCATGTGGTTATATTCTCGCGTTGTTTGAAAGATTGCGAGACTTCGGCAATTGACTTCCGGTTTATTCTGTTGTGAAAACATTCGACTGCATTTCCACAAGTTTTCTCTGTGATGCGTTCGTTTTTTCGATTTTTTTTTCAAATTTTCTTGTGTGTGTGTCTAAAATGGATGGTTTGGATTCTTCGACTGATGAAGGGGAGTTTACAGGCTTCCATTTATCAGACATTAAAATGAGAGAAATGGACTTGGAGTCGGAGGAAGAGATCGGTACTGACATTAGACAATTAGTGTCAGTAGTGTGCATGCATACGATCTTTCAGACTGGCATGAAAGTGAAGAAGAGGAGGGGGCTTGTTTGGACTTTTTAAAACTTTTTTTTTATACACATGGAGTAATAAAAAACAACACATGACAAGAGAAGTATAAAAAGGTAGATAATCAAAAGAGATTTATTTCTGTTCATTTTGCATTTTATTTCATTTAAATCTATACACTAGTCACTAATACCTACGATGTAGTGGTTTTACTAACGTACCCCTAAATATCTCTAAAATTATAAAAATTCTTGCCTGTTTACAGCTAAAAAATAGACAAACGTGTGCCCAGTAAAATTTGAAATGTGGAGTTTGTGTGTAACAGTGGTGGACCTCAAACTTTGTTAGGCCTACAAATCAAGAAATCTTAACTTTTTTGAAAGACATGTGCATAAAACATTCTTTGTTGTTGTTGTTGTTGTTGTTTCTATTCATGTTTACTTTGTGCTTTTTGCTTTCAGGAGAGGCCCTAAACTACTTTCAAAATAGCATAAATTCATTTTCTTCCAGGGGGCGAATACCGGGGCTTGGCCCCTGGGCCCCGGCCGGATTTAAGAGATTTCTTGATTCAGTTGTTCTCCACCCTGATTAATAGAAAGACCGCCTAAAATTGTTGATATCACAGAAGCAAAGACGCTGACGCAACACGATACTGCATCTATTTAAGAACACAAACAGTCCTGGACACTGACTTGTCTCTTATACGCTATGTGTTCGGAGACGTTAATCTATTCACTGAACTGAACTGGACACTGATGGATGTTGTCATTGCGATCTGACTCTGTCTTTGATGTGACACAAGAAACGCTGACCGTTCATGCACCTGCTCCCTCCCCAATCCCCTTGTTGTCATGCGAGTATGTGTACGTTGTTTCAATCCATGTAAGTTATTATGTACGAGAAAATATACATATTTATTTATTTATTCCATGGAAATTAATATACCGCATAAATCTAACACATCTGTTCACTCCTGTACTCTTTAATTACATACAATAATGTGGATATACTATAAGCGATACTAAAAATTTTTTAACAGTTATCTTGTGTATTTTAGCCCTCAGCTATCTCGGGCATCCTGTAGTCTTGCACACATTGTTAAGTAGAAGACCTGACCTTATTGTAATGATGATAAGGTAAGAACTGTGAGTTAAAGATGTGAGAAAATTCCGGACGGAGGTGATGATATGTAAGCATTTCCTATAAATATGTATCATATCCACTTTTTCTTCGTTCCATTACACACAAAATGTTAGAATTTCGCGTTTCTCTTATACTGGGAGATGTTACCGCTACCAAGGTTTAAACTGATTTCTGAAGAATCTGAAGAGTCGCGAGTTTCCATTTTATAGTTCAGATCGTTCCTTAAAACTCGCCACTTTCTTTCCTCCAATTGTACACCCCCGTTGGGGTGCCGGGGGTTTCAGTATAAATAGTATCCCCACTTTCTGGAAATTTAGTGCTTTAAATTCCCACTGTCGCTGTCTTTCTCATTTGCTCTTTCTCATTCCTGCTCTGTTCTATCAATCTGCTATACTATCGTCTTCTTCGCTAGACCAGTCTCCTATACCTTTTTTCTTGAAAACTCTTCCGGGACAAGACTCCTTGTTTGTGTATGAGGTCTGTTGGATCAGCTTGGGAATATTGGACGCTTTCTGCCAGGTGGTCACGAGGGCTTCCTATGATGTTATTATTTAGCAATGTAGGCATTTTATATGTATGTGTTTTGTTGATAATTTATAATGTTTGTATTCTATTTTGTTTTTGTAAACGGGGGTTCAATAAGTTGGGGTGAAGCCTCAGCCGTCCCCTGCGTGGGATGTTTATTGTAAAGTGACTGGCTGGTGGAGAGCGTTCGGTTTTACCACTAGGGTTGTTTCAGCAGATCTTTTATGCGGATCAGGGGTTGTCCGGCCCTGATTTGGCTCGGAAGAGTCCGCTGGACCTAAAGCATTAATAATGTAATGTAATGTAATGTCCTCCAATTGTACAAATTTGGGAGACTTGCGACTTACCTTGACTTCGGCAGCGGTTGTTATCGTTACTTTGAAGTCATACCAATTGCATCCATCGTCGTTCCCTGTCCTGATAATCATATGTTAATAATAAATTCATGAAAACCCCCCCAAAAAAAACCGTGAACACGACGGTTTATTCATGACAGTGTAACAAGTTAAACAGGCAACTTACTGACTTGATTCAGACAGGCATTTTTCAGCTTCAAGTCGAGATATATTTTCAATACCTGTGGACGATATTGTAATAGTAGGCTAGAGGCCCCTGGAGGTTTTTTTAAAAGAAGTTGTAGATGTGCTTCTTATGTTCCCACCCATTAGACCATCAGTATGGATTCAATGTGACATAAGTAGGAGCCTGACGTGTGGTTCTGTCCCTTTCCCCCTATACTTTAGCCGCGAAGGGGAAGCTACTTCGTAATGCTTGCTCTTTTTGTTTGCCGGAGTTGTTAATGTTGTGTTTGAAAGCGCTGTTTCGTGGTGCGTGCTGCGCTGTGGACTGGGTGGCACTAGTAATGGTGCAAAGGGAGGGAGAGAGAGGATGGAAGGGTGGGTAAAAGGTAATAGTGGAGAGAGAGAGAGAGAGAGAGAGAGAGAGAGAGAGAGAGAGAGAGAAAGAGAGAGAGAGAGAGAGAGAGAGAGAGCTCTGAGTCTTACGAATGGTAATCGTAGTCATCATCGTCTTCTTCCTCCTCCTTCTCATCCTCATCATCATTAACATGGTCGTCGGAGTCATCATCATCATCATCATCATCATCATCACCATCATCATCATCATCTTCACCTCTGCTATATGATGACAGTGCAAAACATTATTTTGATTTACGTACTAATTTGTTTCTCATGTCCAGCGACATTTTCTGTTTCTTGATACCCTGGCTGAAACTTAACAGTCTCGCAAACTATAAGTACATCCGATTATCAAACAAAACTACACTGAAAATGCGTTTGATCGTGTTCTTTATGTGAATGTATTTCCTTGTTTGCTTGTAAGGGAAGGGGGATTTGTTATCACAACATATATCATCATCATCATCATCATCATCATCATCATCATCATCATCATCATCATCATCATCATCATCATCATCAGCATCATCAGCATGATTCATCATCATCATCATCATCGTTGTTTAAATAACTTCTTCTTCTCTTCAGTAGTATCATCATCGTCATATTCACTACCATCACCGTCGATGTGGCATTGCCGTAAATGTGTCTTTGCAAGTCTTCCGCCGTGAATCACTTGCCAGTTAACAGGATCGTTGGCCGGACCGGCCAAGTGGCTGCAAAAGTGTCCACGGGGAATTTCGCCGTCTTGATCAGCCAGGCGTGAAGATACCTTCCTTCATGCAGACTACTAGCGCAGCTGCGACCGAGGAAGCCAATTGCCTCTATATAAGCCTCGGCTACGCTGTAAGCCCCTTCCAGTGGCGTTTTAGAGACTTACGAAAGACGAAAGTAGTGTTTGCAGGGAGAAAGAGAAGGGGTGGAGGGGAGGGAGGGAGATAGAGATTGAGGTGAGGTGAGGTGAGATGGGGTATGGTGTTGGGAGTTACCATCACCTACCGCACACTAACCTTACTTCTACCCATATTGTCCATGTACAAGCGGGCAATACACGTATTTCTCGCGCATTTCAATATATATTTATTTGACAATTCTGCTTACAAACTGTCTGCTAGACATTAAGTGCGGTTAACGACTTCAGCTTGCGATAGCAGATAGGCCTCAGTGTACGACGCCTTGTTGACGGTTGGCACACGGAGGAAATTAAACTTGTGTTTAGATTCAAATCCCTCATTGCATGCCCCCTGTAATTGCTCGCTATTGATCGGAGGAAGCTCAGTTCTTCCTTTGCTTTGCAAAGCGGAATGAATTGTTCTGTGTACTGCCGTTCAAATTGTGATCATGACGATAGCTGTTTTTGTGTGTGTGGAAAGTGCGTGTATGTTAGTGTTAAGTGTGACGAAGGAGAGAGAAACGGTGTGCATTGTTTGTATGCTGTTTAATTAAATAATGAGGGAGAGGAATAAAGAGATGGTGAGTATTGAGATTGGAGATAGAACAATTGAGGGCAAGAGAGAGAGAGAGAAAGAAAGAAAGAGTGAGAGAGAGGGTGGGGTGGGAGGGATGGGCTAGTGGGGGTTTATACAATCACTGATGTTGACCTGTAGGTGTATGGAAAGTATCTAATTTGTGCAAGAAGGGACGGGTTTTCTCAATTCTTCTTCTTCCTCCTCCTCTCACTCGTCCACCACCACCACGAATACCATCACGTCTTCCTCTTCTTCTTCTTCTTCTTCTTCTTCTTCTTCTTCTTCTTCTTCTTCTTCTTCTTCTTCTTCTTCTTCTTCTTGTTTTTTGGTGTTGTTTTGATTGGTGCCCAGCTGCTTGAAAGTTGCTGTTTTAAGAGTTGCATGCTGATATTGTATGTAATGCCTTAAATGCGTAGCTGATATTGTATGTAATGCTTTAAACGCATATATAACAGATATTTCTCTTTTGTTTCGTATGCTTGTCTTCTATCGCGTCGATGCAGGTATGCATAGTTCAATACGGCGTCGTTTCTTTGCTGTAAAGTCATAAACATTTAATTATTTGTTTTTTAGTTCTTCTTCTTCTTCTTCTTCTTCTTCTTCTTCTTCTTCTTCTTCTTCTTCTTCTTCTTCTTCTTCTTCTTCTTCTTCTTCTTCTTCTTCTTGGCACTTCTTTTTTATGTTCTGGTTTGCATCCTCTTTTTCATATTGGTCGTTTCCCAGTTCTCTTTTGGCTGGTCAGACTCAACGCTATTAAGCTACGATTGTTTGCGTGTTGCATGGCTATATTATGCCGAGGTTGGGGCGATCTTCTCTGTCCTGCTGCACCGAGTAGCACGAACCCTCTGAGGCATTTTACTTAAATGGCCATTAGCCCTCTGCATGCTTGGATACTCAGTCTTCTATCCACCTTTAGCGAATGAGGTGTGCCTGTTCCGTTGACATTCTATGGCTGCTGAAGCTTAAGACTCCATTGAGACCTTGCTTGAAAGTCAATATTTTATTGTTGTTTTTCTCACATCCTGATGTTTTTAAAATCGGATTTACCAGCTGATCCTATCATGTAATTTTCTGCATTACATTCATGCGGGACGTTATGAATATTTCCTCTCTCTCTCTCGGAAGTTTATATTTTAAAAAATAGAACAGCTTCCCCTCCCCTCCCCCCTCTTCCCACTCCCCATTGTTTTGTGGCCGTTCGAATTAGTACTTTTCTTCGTAAGTGCGGCATTGAATGGTGTGGGTGTGATGGCTAAAATGAGAATGGTGGAAGGAAGGGGGAGGAGAGTTTGGCACCTGCAAAAAATGTTATTAATACTAAAATACTAACGTTCATAGGCTAAGCTCCCACTCAATCTCCCCGCATAATAATAATAATAATAGTAATAAATAATAAATAAATAAATAAAATAATAATAATAATAATAATAATAATAATAATAATAATAATAATAATAATAATACGAGATCTTACAATGCGCACATTTCTCACCACAAGGCGACTCAAGGCGCACTCATACACATTCTTTCGCATAAACAATTCAAGCACATTGATATACACTTGTGCTAAACTACATGACGATGACAAGGCTACAACACAAACAGAACACGGCACTCAAAAAATAAGCCTGAGAACATTTCAAATAATGATTATGTACATGGCCATTTACAACTGCTATGCTTTAGGCTTGTGGGTGAGGTGGGTTGGGGAGGTGATATAATGGGGCATTGTAGTCTGAGGATTATTTAGGGAACAGAAAAATCTTAAGACCAGATTTAAATGCTTCTAAAGACTATTGTTGACGGAGGGGTGGGGTGGGAGGAAGGTAGGGAGTACCAGTTAATGGGGGCTTGAAAAGAAAAGGAACATTGGCCTGCAGTTTTAAGTTCTGTATGAGGTATGTTGAGTTTGAGGTTGTCGTTTGAGGATCGGAGGTTGGGAGAGAGAGAGAGAGAGAGAGAGAGAGAGAGAGAGAGAGAGAGAGAGAGAGAGAGAGAGAGAGAGAGAGAGAGAGAGAGACTTAAGAAAAATAAAAAAGCAAGCTTGTTGAGGCATTTGTATGTGAGAGTGTTGAGCTTGTATTTGATCCTATGTGAGGCTGGTAACCAGTGGAGTTGTTGCAATAGAGGGGTGATGTGGATTTTTTATTTTTATGTTTGAGGACAAGCGGGCAGAGCTGTTTTTGAATGGGTTGAAGACGATAGATAGAAGAAGCATAAGTACAGCAAGTAGGGAGTTAAAATAATCAAGACGATAGAGAATGGTAGAAGTGACAAGTTTGTCTGTAGCGTCTTTGGTAAAGTACTTGCGAATAGTGGCAATGCGGCGGAGCTGAAAGAATCAGGTGCGGGAGACAGAAGAGATGTGTTGTTTCATGAAAAGGGTGTTTGTCTATGGTCTTATCCTATCCCGTAATTCGGAGGTCGTTGGGGCACCACAGATGATCGTTTAACCAGCATACTCCATCTTTCTTTGTCCTCAGCAACCCTGATGGCTACGCTCAGTATCAAACCAGTCAATTCTCGAATGTGGTGCTCCCACCTTTTTTTCGGTCTCCATATTCTTCTACCTCCTTGCACAGTGCCTTGCAGGATGGTCTTTGCAAGGCCTGATACTCTTGTGGCGTGGCCATACCATCGGAATACCATATCTTTACGGCTGTGAGCAGGTCATCGTGTTGTCCAATGGTTTGTGTGATGGTCTGTCGGACTTCGTCGTTGGTGATGTGCTGGGTATTGTAAATCAACACTAAATGCCCAGAAGTCTTCTGTTGCACTCATCTCCATGCTTTGTATTCTTCGTTGTACCTCTGCTATGAGGGTCCATGTATCGCAATCTTATATGAAGAGGGAGATGACAAGTGAGCGCAGCAGTCTTATCTTGGAATGTAGATTGATGGTCCTGTCTTTCCAAATGGCTTCAACCTTGCCAGGGCAGCAGTTGTTTGTGCGATCCTGGAGAAGACTTCCTCTCGGGACCCATTGTCTAATACAATGGCTCCTAAATATTTGAGGCTGTACACTGTGTTGAGGGATTGGCGTTGGATTTGACGTCCGTGTTGATCCATTGATGTTGTTGGTCATCACTTTGTGTGTGTCTATGTGTGTGTTAGAGAGAGAGACCGTCCTGATTTGGCTCGGAAGAGTCCACTGCACCTAAAGCAATAATCATGTAATGTAATGAGAGAGAGAGAGAAGAAAAAGAAGAAGAAGAAGAAGAAGAAGAAGAAGAGAGAGAGAGAGAGAGAGAGAGAGAGAGAGAGAGAGAGAGAGAGAGAGAGTGTGTGTTTTGTATGACTTACAATTTGTATGAAAACTACACCACCATCAGCCTCATCAGCCATCCCAACAAGGACCTCCTGAAAATAATACTCAACAGGTTGAAACCTCAACCTGAACAAATCATAGCTAAAGAACAAGGCGGATTCAGGGCAGGGCGAAACACCACTGAACAGATTTTCAACCTCAGAATAATCTGCGAGGAATACCTACAGCACCAACAACATTTATGTCATGTGTTCGTAGATTTCAAGAAAGCATTTGTGCAACACCAGCCCTAAAATTATTGAAGTCATCAAAAGCTTGTATGACAAGGCTACCAGTGCAGTCCTTCACAGCAGCCCCAACGGAAACTTGTTCAGAACAACAATCGGTGTGCGTCAAGGATGTCTACTCTCTCCAACACTCTTCAACATCTTCCTAGAGCGCAATCTGTCAGATGCCCTTGCAGATCACGAAGGCACAGTCAGCATATGAGATAGAGCAATCTCCAACCTTCTTTTTGCGGATGACATTGATGGAGTGGCTGGAGAGGAACTAGAACTTGAACAGCTGGTACAGAGGTTTGACACTACCTCGAGAGCCTATGGAATGGAAGTAAGTGCAGAGAAGACCAAAATGATGACCAACAACAATAATAGCATCAACTCGGACATCAAAGTCCAAGGCCAATCCCTCAACACAGTGCATGGCTTCAAATATTTAGGAGCCATTGTATCAGACAATGGGTCCGACAGTGACTTCGCCAGGATCGCACAAACAACTGCTGCCCTGGCAAGATTGAAGCCCATTTGGAAGGACAGGACCATCAGTCTACATTTCAAGGAAAGGCTGCTGAGACCCCTTGTCATCTCCATCTTCCTTTACGCTTGCGAATCATGGACCCTCACAGCAGATCTACAACGAAGAATACAAATCATGGAAATGAGGTGCTACAGAAGACTTCTGGGCATTTCCTATACCTAGCACATCACCAACGACGACGTCCGACAGACCATCACTCAAGCCATTGGACAACACGATGACCTGCTCACAGTTGTGAAGAAACGGAAACTCCGATGGTCCGATGGTATAGCCACGTCACCAGACCAATCAGGCCTTGCAAAGACCATCCTGTAAGGCACGGTGCAAGGAGGCAGAAGACGTGGTTGGAGGACAACATTCGAGAATGGACTGGTTTGACACTGAGCGAAGCCATGAGGGATGCTAAAAACAGAGAAAGATGGAGTACGCTGGTTAAACGATCATCTGTGGTGTCCGAACGACCTCCGAGTTATGGGATAGGATAGTTAAATGTTAGTTCTCAATTATGTTAATTTGTTAAGGACCTAATTGGAAGATTAGACTTTCTAATTAGTCTAAAATCTTAATCTTTATAGGTTTTGAAAACTCTCTCTCTCTCTCTCTCTCTCTCTCTTACACACACACACATACACATGCTCCCCCAAACCCTCATTTACACACACACACACGCGCACGCACACACACACCTACTTTCCCAAATCCTAATACACACACACGCACACACACAAACGCGCACACACATCTAACCGCATCGCCTTGTACTCCAGGAACCAAAGACGACTTTTTTCGTCTTTTTGATCCAACTCCACCATGCAATTAGACGATGCAGTAGAAATTAGACAATTTGATTTCCAACAAGGTTTCCATGGAAATCAGTGAGTCTGTGTTCGCTTCCTGTCAGTTTTGACAGAACATGTCAGGTCACCATTCACTTTTTCATTTGTGCCGCATATTTTCCCTGCTTTTCACTAAAAGCGCCCGGGCCGTTTCATGATTGCCGCCGCTGCTACTGCTACATGTAATGATGAAATTGGTGTTGATAAGGATGGTGGTATTATATTGGTGATGGTGGGACAGGTGGGGGTGATGATTGAGGTGGGGGTGGTGATATTGTTTTTATTGTTGTTGATGATGATGATGATGTTAATGATGATGATGATGATGATGATGATGATGATGATGATGATGATGTTCTGACGTGCTTTCCATTTCTGGTTTTGGAGCTTGGGTGTTTAATTCTAGGTGTTTTTTAAGTAAAGTTTATTTGTAAAGGCCCGATAATTATAACAACAAAACGCCTTGTTTTGTTTTTTAATTTCGGCATGGGTTTCTAGTTATTCCAAGCCACAATTGGAGGGAAATTTGCACCTCTGCTCATTTTGGGAACTGGTGAAGTAGATGTCAACACCATGGTCACCACCTTCAACTCAGCTGTGACACATGCCGCCACTGAGATCCTTGGCAAGCACCTCCCAAAGAAGAAACTGGGGATCACATCTGAACTTTTGGACCTGTGTGATAAACGAAAAGAGATGAAAAAGAAAAAAAAAGATCTCACAGGGAGCTGATGCCTACCGAAAAATCAACAATGACATCCGAAAAGGCACGCGCACAGCAAACACAGCAAAAGAGAACTGGATAGAAGACCAATTCCAGGAAACAGAGAACAATCTGAACAAGAACAACAGCAAGAAGGCCTACCAGACTGTGAAGCGGCTGACAAGTGTCAAACAGCCCAAGGTCTCCACGATCCAAAGCAACTCTGGAATATATGCCTTAAAGAAGAACAAGAAGTTCTGGATAGATGGACAGAGCTCTGCTCTGACCTTTACAGCCACACACACCAAACGGAGACCCATCAGTTCAGGCATGTCCCCAGTCTAAAGAAGAAGAAGAAGAAGAAATCCTTCCAATTCTCCGAGAAAAAGTTGAGGCAGCAGTGCAATTGCTAAAGAAAGGGAAGTCAGCGGGAGTGGACAGCTGTGATGATATCCTGGAGAAGATACGCTTATTTTACAAGGGGAGTAGTACTTGTAGATAGATGAGGCATTAAGCTACCTCTATCAGACGTTCTTTACCAAGATTCCAAAGGGATGTGAGAGACTTGATCACAGTGCTTGGTCACATAAACATTTATATTTGTTATCGGGTTTTAAAGTATCATTGGCTCACTTTAAGAATTTTTGCTAGTCAAATGACTAGTCTACTTGGTCTCCAGAGAAGAAGATCTAGTGGACACACAACAATACAAATAGAATGAAACCAGTAGTATGTATGTGATTTCAACTTTTATATGTTCAACCCAAATTCTAACATGACTTTAATTAAATGTAAATAAATAATTATAACTGTTCAATGTGCTAGGGAATTTCTTTAGCAGTTCTTCATCGTCACGTGCTAAGCATTCCTATGTTTGGATGGTCTGATATTGTTCCGAGTATTTTTGACATCAGTTGAGATGGACTTAGCTCTCAGTTTCTGTGAGTGCTTGAGTCTGGTGGTCACTTTGAAGGGAGTCTGGCCACTCTCAAGATGATCGGGCGAGTCTGGTAGCTACGTGGCCGGACATGGCGAGGTAGATTTGAGATGATCTCCTTCTTCTCCACGGGAGCAAGCGTTAGGCGTTGACTCCACAAACCGTCTCAGAGCTGAGTTCTAGCCTATGGGAATCGTGAAAATGTCTTTAGTCTATCACTCTGTTGGTGATGGCTGAGGATTTTTGTTCACTTCAGTTCGCTCCTTGTTTTGACCCTCTTGGTTCTAAGCTTCGTGTGTGACTATCCGGTAAATGTGGGGTGTACTAGGGATATGCATGAATCTACGTCATCTCCGACCAATCATCTCGTTCTCGCGACTATGTGAATCTTTTCTCGGCCGTCTTTGTTCTCCTGTCCTGCTTCTGGGACACTATCTGTTACGTTTTAACTTCGTGTGTCAGAGGAGAAACGCAGGATAGATCTATGAGTGATATGATTCGCGTGGCTACTTAGCGGTCAAGTGACACCAGTCAGATGCCCAAGTAGGCTAACTTGCATTCTTCCTAGCGAGTTCTGCTTGATGGTATCGGGAGTGAACGTCGCAAGGAAGTTAATTTAATAACGGCCAACATTCCTTTAGAATTAGAGAGCTGGTAAATTAACGTCAGGTTTTGTTCAATGCTATCTGTTTATCTCTAAGCTGAGTTACCACATCTTTGTCGTCAACATTTCTGATATTACAACAGCATACCACGGAATTGCTTCAAGCAGGAGGAGAAGCGATGATTGACGCACTCACCATTATTTGTAACAAGATCTGGCAGAGTGGGGAGTGGCCTACACCATGGACCCAGTCGCTTGTCATCACACTTCCCAAAAGAAGTCCTTCAGGAGTGAAAATTACCGCATCATCAACCATCCCAGCAAGGTCCTTCTAAAAATGATATTCAACAAGTTGAAACCCCAAGCTGAACAAATTATAGATGAAGAACAAGCAGGAATAAGGCCAGGACGAAGTACCACTGAACAGATTTTTAACCTCAGAATAATCTGCGAGAAATACCTGCAGTACCAGCAACATCTATATCATGTGTTCGTAGACTTCAAGAACGCATTTGACCGATTCTGGCATGCAGCTCTGTGGGTAACCATGAAAGCGTACATTAGCCTTAAAATTATTGAAATCATCTAAAGCCTTTATGACAAGGCTACCAGTGCAATCCTCCACAACAGCGCCATCAAAAACTGATTTAGAACAGCAATTGATGTGCGTCAAGGATGCCAACTCTCTTCAACACTCATTAACATCTTCCTAGAGCCATCATGTCAGATGCCCTTGCAGTTCACGAAGGCACAACCAGCATAGGGGGTAGAGCTATCTCCAACCTCCGTTTTACGGATGACATTGATGGGTTGGCTGGAGAGAAACAAGAACTTGAACAGCTGGTACAGAGGCTTGACACCACCTCCAGAGCCTATGGAATGGAAATAAGTGCAGAGAAGATAAAAATGATGACTAACAACACCAATGGCATCAACCCGGACATCAAAGTCCAAGGTCAGTCCCTCAACACAGTGCATAGCTTCAAATATTTAGGAGCCATTGTATCAGACAATGGGTCCCGACAGGAAGTCCTCTCCAGAATCGCACAAACAACTGTTGCCCTGACAAGGTTGAAGCCCATTTGGAAAGACGGGACCATCAGCCTACATTCCAAGGTAAGTCTGCAGCGCTCCCTTGTCATCTTCATCTTCCTATATTCTTGCGAAATGTGGACCCTCACAGCAAACCTACAACGAAGAATACAAAGCATGAGATGAGGTGCTACAGAAGATCTCTGGGCATTTCCTATGCCCAGCTCCTCACCATTGTCGAAGTCCTACAGACCAATATACAAGCCATTGGACAACATGATGACATGCTCACAGTGGTGAAGAATCGAAAATTCCGGTGGTATGGCCACGTCAACAGAAGATCAGGCCTTGCAAAGATTATCCTGCATGGCACGGTGCAATGAGGCAGATGAAAAGGGAGACCGAAAAAGAGGTGGGAGGACAACATCCGAGAATGGACTGGCTTGACACTGATTGAAGCCATGCGGGTTGCTGAGGACAGAGAAAGATGGAGTACGCTGGTTAAACGATCTTCTGTGGTGCCCCAACGACCTCCGAGTTACGGGATAGGATAGGATATAGGATAGGGTTTCTAGTCACGGTTACTTTTAAGGCTTCTATTCTATTTTGGGCTAAAAGCGAGTATTTGCAAAGTAAACATGGCTTGAAAGAATGATTTTCGCTCGACCCAGATACATTTTTTCTGTAATCGATATGCTTATATTTATAGTTTTGGGATAGAAATAGAGTAATATTTGATTAGTTTTCAAATGCACGGGTTCTTATATTGATAAAGCAAATAAATGTCCGTTACTTGAAATGATTTGTGGACATTTAGTCTGCAGTGTTTTATCTGCAGACATGCAGCATTTGGTTTTTGTACCTCCGCTATGCATAAATGGGGCAGTATAGTATTGGTTGTTTTGAAACTCAAACTTTAAAAAAGATTTTCGACTACACGAAATGCCTGAAGGTAAAGGTTTTCCTGTAATAATATATCAGTGGAATGGGAGAGAAACGGCATTGATCTTCTTTTCCTTAGGACGGGCTGTTCTGTTCTGTTCTGTTTGTTTATTGTCTTTTCCAGCAAGCTGATAAGACATTAAAAAAAAAAAAAAATTAGATTAGATTACCAACAGGAGAGTCCAGCAATACTTTGGACAGTTTGATTCCGAGTTGAAAATCTACATCACTGAAACTGACCTTCCCTTGTAATTCATATGGCAGTAAGGGCTTAATTTGATCACATTCAAATAAAACATGCTGTAATGAGATGGATGCATCACAAACACACTTTACATCTTTACAGTGCTTAGTTTTAATGGCATTGAGCAAAATTCTGTTAGTCATCGTAAGCACAGCTCTTGAGTAACCATGTAATGGATTGTCTTGTTTCTTAAAGTCAAGAGTACTTTTCATTATACTTTCAATTTCATTTTGAATTTCTTTTGAAGATTTCATAACTTCAATGTATCGAGAATTTAATTGTAAAGCACCTTGTTTAGCCCCTTTATCTGCTAATTCATTATAGAAAAAACCACAATGTGATGGTAACCAGCAGAAAGAGATGTTTGTGCCATTAATGATTAAGCTGTGAATAATATGTCTAATTTCTATTATTAAATCTCTTCTATTTTTATTATTTTGAGATTGTAACGCTTCTAGCACTGACATTGAATCAACACATATGACTATTTGAAAAATACTGATCTGAAGACTGGATATGTTTCTTAGTGCCATTAAGATTGCTATCAGTTCGGCTGTAAATATAGATATATTCTTGCCCAAGTAAAATGATTAATTCATTTTTAAATCAGGAATAACATATGCTGCACCTGTTTCACCTGATGATAAAACAGAACCGTCAGTATACACTTTTAAATGTTGAGAATAAACAGAATCTATGTGTTCACGAGCCTCCGTTGTAACTAAGATACTATTAACACTTTTGAATGTGTTACAATAATGAATATCAAAATTAGCCTTCATCATCTCCCAAGGAGGCATTGGTGAAGAAATATCTGTCTTAAGTCTTTTTATGTCCTCTACCGTAGAATCAATTAAGTCTTTAGTATATGTAGAAATCGTTTCTAAGAATCTAACATTTTGTGCTCGTTTTGGGTATTCTAAATCAGATCTAAACAACAACTCTTCATTAGTACTATTGCAAATATTATGTGCTCTTACGATATATTTAACACAAGCCAACTTTCTCTGTTCATCCAGGGGCATAATTCCTGCTAACATATAAGCTTTAGATGTATTTGTATGCACAGGAACCCCTAAGGCTAATTTTATAGCCTTGCTATCTAGACTTTTCAACTTATTTAAATAACTCTTAGGAGCTGAAAAATATGCTTCCTGCCCGTACATTAATTTAGATCGAACAAGTGAAGTTGCTAAATGAACGAGTGTCTTTATATCTTGACCCCAAGATTTTGTACTAATGATCTTTAATAAATAATAACTTTTTAAAGCATTCTGAATTAAATACTCAATATGTCTTGTCCATTTTAACTTCCTTGTTAGATATACACCTAAAAATTTAATCTCAGCAGTATATTCAATTTCTTCATTTTCTATCAATATTTTAGGCAGTTTTCTTGGTACTTGACAGTTACTAAAAAGCATCATTTTAGTTTTTTTCCTTAGATAATTCTAGGCCATTAGATATCATGTACTTGTTTAAACTATTTATTTCTGTTTGATAAACTAAAGTAATGTGTTTTAGTTCATACAAAGAAGTTTTCTTTTTTAGATTAACATTCATCCATATAGCAATGTCATCAGCATATTGAACAAGAGTAACCCTGTTACTGAAAACTTTACCCCTTGGGGTCATGAGCAATCTTGCCACTGTAGATTGTTCTAACCTATAAAGGGTACAGTGAAAGCCCCAGTTGAAAACCTGTCTTGCCTTTGTAGGCATGACAAATTAACTGCGGCAACAGTTCCCCCCGTTGGAGTGCCGGGGGTTTCAGTATAAATAGTATCCCCACTTTCTGGAAATTTGGTGCTTTAAATTCCCACTGTCGCTGTCTTCCTCATTTGCTCTTTCCCATTCCCGATCTGTCCTACCACTCTGCTATACTATATTCTTCTTCGCTAGATCAATGACCTACCTTTTTTCTTGAAAACTCTTCCTGGACAAGACTCCTTGTTTGTGTATGAGGTCTGTTGGATCAGCTTGGGAATGTTGGACGCTTTCTGCCGGGTGGTCACTAGGGCTTCCTATGAATGTACTATTTAGCACTATAGGCATTTTATATGTATGTTTTTTTGTTGATGATTTATAATGATGTTTGTATTCTATTTTGTTTTTGTAATCGGGGAGTTCGCGTAGTTGAGGTCAACCCTCAGCCGTCCCTCGCGTGGGATGTCTTTATTGTAAAGTGACTGGCCGGTGGAGGGCATTCAATTTTACCACTGGGGTTGTTTCAACAGATCTTTTATGCGGATCGGGGGTTGTCCGGTCCTGATTTGGCTCGGAAGAGTCCGCTGGACCTAAAGCAATAATAAATCAATCAATCAATACTGAAAACTTTTGGCAAATCGTAAATTAAAATGTTGAACAAAATTGGAGATATTATTGCCCCTTGAGGAATACCCATATTCGTCGAATGACTTGATGAATAACAATTTCCAACTTTAACTTTTATAGATCTATTTTGTAAGAAAGTTTTAATAAAATTATACATGTGTCCAGATAATCCAATTTGCTTTATTTTGAAAAGTAAACGTGCATGCCAAACTCTGTCGTATGCTCTTGTAATATCAAAAAATGTTGCTAAAACTCCTTTACGCTTTGCAAATTGTCTTTTAATATGCGTTGTTAGCTTAACTAAATGATCAACAGTCGATCGGCCTTTTTGAAACCCAGCTTGATTGATAGGAATTATTTTTTGTTTGACGCAATAATGTGATAACCGTTCCAATACAACTTTCTCCATTATTTTACAGGCATGTGACGTCAACGCAATAGGCCTATAACTTGAAACAACACTGCGAGATTTGTTCTATATAATATTATATAGCATTGTGGGAACGCAGTGTTATTTTTTCCCGGTTCTCAGAAGAACCGGCACCCAATTCGCAGTTCGTGAACTGCGTGATTTTTGTGCAGGGCTTCCTCTGCTTGCTTCGCAGTGCCCATCCAAGTTATGACCGATGTCAATTAAGACCGTATGCACTAAGTGTACGCGTTCTCGGCACCCATTGTCAGACAGATGTCAACCGTGCCGGAATTTTCCGTGTGTGTTGTTGGATGTATAAAGAGCTGCATGTCTGCAAGATTTATATTTAATGAGAATTGCTACGTTTATTCAACGACTGCATTTTTTATACTATTTTTCTAGAACCGATGACTCTTTTTTTTGTTCGTGTTGTGATATTTAAAACTAAAAGAAAATTATGTTTGAGGTTCTGAAACTTCAAAGAAATATTATGTTAATATGTTGACGGGTTCATAGATTAACTTTCGGTATTCTGTTTCTACATAGCATTTTGACCTATTTTCTTTTAAGAAATATGTGAAGTCCAGGCATGTTTACTCGATATTCAGATCAGGGTAGGTTTCTCTGCAACCGCGCTGAAAGTCTGCTCTTTGTCCACTTTCTAAGAACCCTGCGTGCAGAGTCTGTCACCTAGCGGGAAACGCTTTACTCCGTTAACCCACTACCACTGCAGCCAACAACAAACACTCTTCGGTCACACGCACCTCAAGTTTTGGTCTGAAGGTGTCTGCCTGCAAGCGACGCGATATCTGATGTGCTTGTGCAGCAGTCACTCCCAGCATATGCCATTTTATTTATTTATTTATTTATTTATTTATTTATTTATTTATTTATTTATTTGTCAGTTTAAAAAAAAATCCAGTTCTATAGGTAGTTTTGTAAATTGGGACTACGTATACTACGGGTTATCTTGGTTAAGTTGAAGCAGTATGCTTGTTTGGTCTTAAGAGGTTTGGAAGGATGGCGAATGACTACAAAACAAGATAAACAAGGGATGATGACCTGTATTTTGGTCATCTTAATGAATATTGAAACGTTATCCAAAGTTTGCCTTAACCGTCTTTTCTTTTTCGCTGCAAGGAAAAACAAGGTTGGCTTCCACATGTCGGGATATTGTCAATGTCGGTCGTCTTAAATGCTCAAGGGTTGCCTTACGGCGCCTCTCCACTTCTTGGGATCATCTACAAGCGCCCCTGCCACCTACTCCCAACCCCTTTACTCCCACCCCTCTTATCCCCCTACCCTCTCCCCACCCCCTATCTTCATGTTGGGTCTTCTTGATGGATATTGAAACGTTACACAAGTTTCGACTCACACCATCTTCTGGCTGCTAGGCACAAACTTTGTTTCGATAAATGGAAACTCGTTTTTTGCCCACAAAACGTGCGTGCTCTTGCCAATCGAGCAAACAAGAGTTGGAGAACTTTTTATCTATGGGAGACAGAAATAGAGAAGACCAGAAACAAGGAAGAAGGTATTCGTGAACTGTGGACATTTTTCTTGGAAATGTTCTAAGGAGTCATTTTGAGAGAGAAGGAATGTAGATAGGAGAGAGGGGGATGGAGGAGAGAGAGAGGGGGGAATTGGGGGAATCATGGTAGGTACGGATCAAAGGGAGAGAGATAATGGGGAGAAAAGAGGGAGGGAGGGAGGCGTAAGAGAGGGAGGGAGGGGGAGGAGGCGTCGTGGGCCGCAGGAGTATGTTGGGGTTAAAGCTGGGAGGTTGACGGGGAGGTTTTATCTTTCCTTAAGAAAAAAAAACAAGGAGAAGAAAGTAAAATTTAAAAAAAGAAGAAAAAAAGCTAGAAATAAATTAGGACCCTCTTGAAAGCCTGTTTGTGTTTCTTCTTGCAAACACTTTAGTGCAAAAAACTGTGAATTTTGATCAGAGAAGAAGAAAAAAAATGTATCAGGAAGAGAAATATTAAAAACATCAGAGAAGAACATGTAATATTCCAATAGTAAAATGAGTTCGTCCGACTCCACTGGGTATAGATTAAAAGGGGAAGGTATTTTTTTGTAAGAAAATAAGAAGAAAAGAATCTGCAACTCCTTATTACATCGATAAAAATTGAAATGAAAGAAGTATGCTACTTGACTTAACTAGATGCTTTTTGCAAGTGGTTTTTACAAAAAATTATATGGTGTCAAATTATAAGCGGGTCACGGTGGGGAAAAATTGTTATGAGCGTAAAAAAAGACATTTAAACTTCATATATGGAGAGTCCTAAGATTGAATGTATTGGAAATTATTTTACTTGATAGTTCAGCAGACTGTAATGTATTACCGTGAAAAGGGAGTGAAGAAGGAGGAAGAATAGCGCACTTTCCAACTCCTTGAATAGTTCAAACTCGATGTGGACATTCTAAATGAAGTGTGGAGAGCGAAAGTATTCAATTGAGAATGAAGAATGAAGGTAGCGTGGGGGAGTTGGACCTTAGGGGATGAGGATACAAAGAAATAAGTTTCCTAAAGGTTTCAAAAGAAGAGCTGGGCAACAGGGAAGAAAAAGAAACATAGAAGAAGAAGAAGAAAAAGAAGAAGAAACAAAAAAAAATTAATAATGCTGCTGCAGCTGCTGATGATGATGAACAAGAAGTGTAAAAAGCTCTTCTCCCGAGTTTAATGAAGAGGAAGTTGAAGTTTTGGCAAAAGTGGTGATTGATTGTCCGTCTGTCTGTCAGTCTGTCTGTCTGTCTGTCTGTCTGTCCGTCCGCGAGTGTTCTCTCTCCTTCTCTCACTATATCTCTCTCTTACTCAGACGATGACGATGACGACTAACGTTTCAACTGTTGGTGGCGACGGCTGACCCTGTCTATGATGATCTATAACGATGTTTTTAAAGACATTGCCGTAGACGAGGACGGTTAAAAAATAGTTTAAGAAAATGGAGTTGAATAAAAGATATTGCAGGTTACTCAATCTACGAACATCTGTCTTTTATCATCATCGGCTTCTTACTTCTAGAAAACCTCTCCACCTAACGAAACAGATTGGTTGATGAAGACAGTGACGACGATGACGACGAAGGTGGTTTACTGACAATGCCAATAATGGGAAAGATGAGAAAAGCGTGCGGTTTATAAGAAAATTGTGTGGAGGATGACATTACACACTTAGAACATCCCAGTGTTTTCTCGTCGTCAGCTTCTTAGAACCTCTCTGCTGAAGGACCAGGGAATCCATTAGAGGATCAAGAAGCTTTGCGCCATCATCTTCTTCTATTAGTTCCCTGCATTTTTGTCTCTTTCTCTCCTCCCCCCCCCCTTCGAAACTAAAAAATAAATTAAAAAAAACCCACATGTTTACACACACACACACGCATGCACGCACGTACACCATACCTAGCTACGCCTTCCCCGCCTACCTATCCGTTTTCACCAGCTCCGTTTCTGACTGTAGCTCTCTCTCCTTCTTCTCTCTCTCCCCTCCCTCCCGTCCTATCCTCTCTTCACTTCTCATCCCCTCTTCCCCTCATTTTGCTCCTCTCTTTTTCTCATCTCTCTTTGATCAAGGTGTCAAAACACATTTACTCCAAGGGCTAGAGCGTGGGGTAGATTTCTAGACATTCGATGCTCATCGTCCTGTTCAATTACCATCACTTCTCATGTTTCTAACATTTTCCTTCGGCGTCGTATGTCTAATCATAATTTTAGAACATATTTCCAAACACCATCAACTTTGCCCTTTGGCCAAAATATATGAGCTGTTCCTAATCATGGTGTCAGAGCATGTATCGTCATCCAGCTCTTACTGATTCTTGTGGTAATATTTTGATCGCGCATTCTTATTCATAATATCAGGACACATTGCCCTCCACCCATTCTGGAGTTTATATTCATGCTCTTTCCCGTAATCTTAATGGCTAAACAAGTTTTTTTTAAAATGTTACGGTTAAACAGTAGGCTACAGAAAGTTATGCTTGGACGCAGTGAGTGTTCTCCACATCGTCTTGAAAGTTTGTGTTAATTGTTACACCACTACCCTTAGCACAAACACCCTGTTTTCAACCTCATCCCTGTCTAAATTAAATGACGAAATCTGAACTGGTGAAACAAAGATAATAAGGCTTTGAGATGAAAATAGTTTATTTATTTTTATGTTTTGATGATGGAAAAATAGGGACTTTTCCCGCTTTTGTTTCAGTTTCTGTCTGCTAACAACCACCGCCACCACCACCACCACCACCACAACAACAACAACACAACAACAACAAAAATATGTATTGGATAGAGTGTATGTCAAGATAAACTATGACAAATAGAGGCAATGACAACAGATCGACCGCGTGGAAAATTGTTGGGAAGGCAGTAGTGAAAGGGGGATGCGAAGACAGAGTCTGCTTACTACATTATTTTTGTCTCGAAGACATTAGGTTAGGGCTAGTCTTTGGATGAATAGTGGTAAGAAGAGAGAGAGAGATAGAGAGAGAGAGAGAGAGAGAGAGAGAGAGAGAGAGAGAGAGAGAGAGAGAGAGAGAGAGAGAGAGAGAGAGAGAGAGAGAGTATAGGGTATGGGAGCGTGGTGCGGTTGGTAGGATAGTGCCCCTGCTGTCTGTGCGATCGAGGGTGAGTATAGTACACTGTATATGGGTGTAGGTACATGGGTATAGCTTAAAGTAGGAGGAGAAACTATTCGAGGGGTGGCCTTAAGGTGGGACTGGAAGGAGGAGGGTGGGGGTGAGGGCTGGGGGAGATGGGAGATATCCCAAGAGCCGAAGCGAGTACGAATGAGTAGTGTGGGAAAAAGCAGCTAACTCAGTTTGTCAATGTTCGACCGCTTGCCAGCAACCAGTACAGTGATTTTCAAACGTTCTTCCTACTTCCCGATCGATAGAGGAAGAGGAGGAGGAGGAGGAGAAGAAGAAGAAGAAGAAGAAGAAGAAGAAGAAGAAGAAGAAGAAGAAGAAGAAGAAGAAGAAGGAGAAGAAGAAGAAGAAGAAGGAGGAGGAGGAGGAGGAGGAAAAAACGTTTTTGATGAAGAAGTCCTTAGAGAGTGTTGTCCGGAGAGTCACGAGTCCATTAAAAAGGAAGAAAAGGAAAAGAAGAAGAGAAGGATGGGAGACAAAGTGGGAGAATGGTGCTGTGGGACAAAGAAGGTAGGAAGGGAGAATTGTGGTGTGTGAGAGAGATAGAGAGTGTGTGCGTGTGTGAGCGAAAGAGGGAGGGAGAGAGAGATGTCAGTTTGGATTAGAGTGGGGTGATGGGAAAATGTGAAGGAGAAAATGAGAGAGATTAGAAGAGAAGTGGGATTAGTGTTGGAGCGAGCTCAGAAGTAAGTAGCTCAGGGTTAGAGAGAGAGAGCGGGGGAGAGAGAGAGCGGGAGAGAGAGAGAGAGAGAGAGAGAGAGAGAGAGAGAGAGAGAGAGAGAGAGAGAGAGAGAAAGGAATATGTGGATGAATGCATGTGTGTGTGTCACTGTGCGCGCGAAGAGAGCGAGTGAAGATGAAGTTGCAAAAGAAAAGAAGTCAACGGGTGCTGAACGACAAGGACTGTATGCAAATCTTATAGTGCGAGCGGTAGAAGCTGAGTTATTTCCCTTTCTCCATCGTATACAGTTGTCTACCTTCCATGCCCTATTTCGCAAGTTGTGTTTGCAAAGAAGTCATAATCCCGCATTTCATTTTTTTTGGTAGTTAGATATTTATTTTTCTAATTCTTAAGGATTTTTGTCTTTTTGCTATGTTGTTCTAAACAAAATTCTTCTTCTTCTTCTTCTTCTTCTTCTTCTTCTTCTTCTTCTTCTTCTTCTTCTTCTTCTTCTTCTTTAATGTTATTGCTATATAGCGCGCTTCAGTATCTCAGAGCTGCTCAAGGCCATGACCGAAAAAAAGAGCAAACTCTTTTTTTTCTTTCTGTCTTCCACTTTTTCAGAACAAGAAACACAACAACAATATTATTGTAGACCTAGGCGTAGTAAAGCAGCAAGTTCCATTTTGACAACTCAAGACGTGAAGAGAGACTTGGAGAGTGCGAAGGGATAAACTTAGGTATTTGATTGATTGATTTATTGTTGCTTTAGGTCCAGCGGACTCTTCCGAGCCAAATCAGGACCGGACAACCCCCGATCCGCATAAAAGATCTGCTGAAACAACCCCAGTGGGAAAATTGAATGCCCTCCACCGGCCAGTCACTTTACAATAAAGACATCCCACGCGGGGGACGGCTGAGGGTTGACCTCAACTACGCGAACACCCCGGTTACAAAAACAAAATAGAATACAAACATCATTATAAATCATCAACCAAACACATACATATAAAATGCCTATAGTGCTAAATAGTACATTCATAGGAAGCCCTAGTGACCACCCGGCAGAAAGCGTCCAACACTCCCAAGCTGATCCAACAGACCTCATACACAAACAAGGAGTCTTGTCCAGGAAGAGTTTTCAAGAAAAAAGGTAGGTCATTGATCTAGCGAAGAAGAAGATAGTATAGCAGAGTGAAGGACAGAGCAAGAATAGGAAAGAGTAAATGAGGAAGACAGCGACAGTGGGAATTTAAAGCACTAAATTTCCATAAAGTGGGGATACTATTTATACTGAAAACCCCCGGCACTCCAACGGGGGTACTGTTGCCGCAGTGAAGCGTCTTGCCTATAAAGGAAAGACAGGTTTTCAACTGTGGCTTTCACTGTTCCCTTTATAGGTTTGAACAATCTACAGTGGCAAGATTGCTCATGACCGGGAGGTGGAGAAAATTAAGATTTCCCATTTGTAACGAAGTTTTCCCGCTTTCTCTGTGTCCTGTTTTTTTCTTCTATTTCTTTCTATTTGTTTTCTCTCTCTCCTTCCCCCCCCCCTCTCCCACCTGGCCTCGCTCCCCTCTCTTGTTCAGGCAAGGCCTCGCTGCAATTTAAGCCACAAAAACAACGATCTCTTCGGATCGACCCTCCGAGACCCCCGTTCTTCGATCACAAAGCTTGGGTCCTTATGAACACTTCGATTCCGCTGCAGCTCAAGACCTACCTTTTCACCCCTCGCGCCCTAAAATCGCACACACACACACACACAAATACGCGCCCGCGAATCCGCCATCTTCGCAACTGCACGCTCTCACGCGCACTACCCTTGTACTCACGCACACTACCCTTGTACTCACGCACACGCATGCTCGCCTATAAAAACAGGTTTCAAAATCAACGTTCGTTAGCTCACCCAGCCGGACCACTTATCACTCTCGGTTTTCTTGGAGTCTCTGCCTCTGTCTTTGTCTCTGTCTGTCTCTGTTGTTGTCTCTGTCTCTCGATCTCTCTATCTCTCTCTTCACCCCCCCCCCCCCCCGCCTCTTCCCTCCCTTCCCTCCCCTCCAACCAGAAACAAACTATTTATGCCTCTGTTGCAATTTGTAACTAGATGCCTGGCTTCTTGAATTTCGTGCAGATTTTTTGTTTCCCTTTCGTTTGATTTCGTTTCTAACGCCCTACCCCGTCACATTCAACCCGCCCCCACCCCCCCCTTCCTCCATTTCTTCTGTCCATCTTGGGAATTTTTCCTTTCTCTTTTCCTTTCTTTCTTCTTTTGGTCTTTAATCTTTTAGCTTCAGCAGATGGATACAGTTAAAGGATGTTTTTTTGTTGTTGTTTTTTTCTTTTCTTTTCGCACCCTCTGCTCTTTTATCTCCCTTTACCTCTAATCTCGAACTTTCGGCAGCTAACATCAATGTATTTTAAACCCCTGCTTGTTTGAGTATATTTCATTATTTTCTTTAAAGCGTCCATTTCCTTCTGCCCCCCAAACCCATCCACCCCACCTCAGCCCACACACCCCACCTAACCCTCAACTCCCCGCCCCTGCTATCTCTTTCTGTGTTTTGATCTTTTGAACTTATTCTGTACTTTTGGGCTTTTGCAGCAAACCTTTTTAAAGCTCTGTTTAATACTAAATCTTGAGGAATTTGTAGACATTGTAGACCCACGCTAAACTTCATCCTTTTGTCGACCAATCTGTCTTTTGTTTTCCGGTCACCATTAGCTCTCGGCAAATGGCTACATTTAAACCTGCATTGTTTGTTATGCGTTAATAATTTAAAAAAAAGATTGTAGCTAAAAATCGGTTACATTTTAACAGTTTTTCTGAGCGTTAATTTAAAAGAAACTGCAGTAATAATATTTAATAATATTCAATAATGGTATTGGGTGCAATCAATCTAAATTTCTAAACTAAAAATAAAGTTTTCTTCCACCTTCTGTAATAGCTATCTTTTCAGATCTCCGCGCTTTGAGTTCAATTGAAAACGCGCGTGATAAGCATCCTGTATTATTATTATTATTATTATTATTATTATTATTATTATTATTATTATTATTATTATTATTATTATTATTATTATTATTATTTATTATTATTATTGTCTAATATCACAGATGTGAATAGACGTTAAATTAAATAAATAAAAATAAATAAAAAATTATTATTATTATTATTATTATTATTATTATTATTATTATTATTATTATTATTATTATTATTATTATTATTATTATTATTATTATTATTTAATAAGTTTGTCTGTGTGTTTCATTGCTTCCCCAAATCCGCATGACTCTCGCCGTTCGCCCAATAAACTAATTTCCTTTTTCATTCAAACGCTGTTCTTCTCTCATTTGTGACATAACTTGGATCTTTTGCTTTGCAGTTCTAAAAGAAAATTATTTCGATGTTTTACAGATGTTTTTTTGAAACACTCGGGTATCAGAGCGAGCCAAATGTCGGTCTATCGATCGGTCCGTTGGATGCCCTATCGCTAGAATCACTGAACTGATTTTGACCAAACTTCCTAGGAACATTACGTAGATTAGTGACCTACCTCCTGTGCCATCTTATTTGTTCTGTCCTAAAGATCAAGGTCCCTGGAATAATTTTGTTGGTAAAAATGTTTTGCTCAGTGTTCCGTTGAAACGCGCACGATAGTTCGTGTGTGGCGCGAGCGATAGATCTGTTCGTTTTATTTTGCTAAGCATGCAATAACAGAGTGTATTTACCTTTGATTTGATTTTGCGTTGTTATTAGAAGAAGATTTGTATAACGTTGGTAATTTTAGTTGGTCGATATTATTTGAGAATTTTCTAGAGTTGGTTGTTTACTATCGATCGAAGCGTATGGATAATTCTAGTGGTAGCTAAGGAAGCTTCCATCCCAAATAAGGTTGTATGACGTGAGACAGCGATGACGAAATGTGTTTTGATTGGTTATAATTATGTCTTGCCCGAACGTTCTTTATTTCTCTGGAGTTACAGAGACTACATAAGTGCACGGTCCTGTCCTCTTCATTCTGTACACTAAGCCTCTCTCTAATCTCATCTATTCTCACTCTGTCAACAGTCAGTCATTTGCAGACGACACACAACTCCACACCTCTTTCAGCTCTTCACAGGCACACGCCTCCGTCCAGTCCATGCAGGCATGCATCACTGACGTCAAACAATGGATGTCCGAAAACCGTCTAAAGCTCAATGATGACAAAACTGAAGCGCTCTTGATCAAAAAGAAATCCAACAAATCTGATTTACCAAATAGCATCACAATAGGAACCTCATCCATTTCATTTTCTGACCATGCCCGCAACTTAGGTTTCATTCTGTCTTCTGACATGTCACTTGACCAACACATTTCCAACATATGCCGCTCTGCCTATTTCGAAATTCACCGCATTAGCTCCATCCGACAATATCTTACAACCGAAACAACCAACACTCTTGTCTGTGCATTTGTTCTATCTAAACTTGACTACTGCAACTCTCTCCTCTCTGGCTCCCCTCTCTACCTTCTTGAAAAACTTCAGAAAGTCCAAAACTCAGCCGCCCGCCTTGTTCTTAAAGCTAAAAAACGAGACCATGCCACCCCTCTACTCCGATCTCTTCATTGGCTCCCTGTTCGAGCTCGCATCTTGTACAAGCTCTCAACTATTGTTTTCAAATTCTTCACTGGTTCTGCCCCCTCATACTTTACTGACCTTCTCTCTGTCTACTCTCCTGCAAGACAACTCCGCTCTTCTTCTGATACAAGACTGCTTTCTATCCCCCGTGTTCACTCAAAGACCTATGGTGAACGATCTTTCTCTTTCTCTGCTGCAACTGCTTGGAACTCACTACCGATGCAACTCCGACATGCTCCATCACTTTCTTCCTTCAAGCGCCAATTAAAGGCCCACCTTTTTAACATGCAAACTCAATAATTTTCACTCCCCCTCCCTTCCTTCCCCATATGTAATCTTTTTACCAAGTCACGTCATCTGTTCATGGATGGTGGCCGCCCCGGCTCGGTCCTTGGTATTCATATTATCTGTTGTTTTGCATGGCCATGTACTGTAATTATTTAACCATTTGATAAGTGTATACGTGTTCTGTGTGCGTGTGTGTGTGTGTGTGTGTGTGTGTGTGTGTGGGTGTGTGTGAGGGTGTGTGTGTGTGTGTGTGTGTGTGATTGCACGTGTGTTGTCAAGCGCGGCGAGCTCGCTTTCCTTACCGTTTGCGAGGTACCGCGCGATATAAATGTACTGTATTATTATTATTATTATTAAAATGGAATTGTATTGTGTGCTGAAAGTAAAAAGTTGAGAGTGGATAAAACGATTGTATGCAGTTGTTGATGTTCGCTGAATAAAGTTGGAAAACTACATAAGACGACTCCAGCCTTGATGATTGAACGGGTTGCGTGGATAAACGAATCTGAGTTACACCTATCAGGTTTCAAGCGTCGGGGCTGAATCAACTGTTAAGTAAAAACAACATCGAGTGTAACACTCAACATCTCAGAAAGTACTGTTAAATCGATTTTGTTGGGTTTTGGTATACACGTACTTGAAAAATCATGGACCATCCTTCAGTAGCAGGTTGGTTGTTGGACAGTAGGTCGTTCGGTCGCTCCGAATGTCAATTTGTTTGTTCAAAGCACACTTTTTGCCTTTTTCAAGAATAACTGAACCGAAATTCAACCTCCATTTTCTTTCTTCTTCACTTTGTGCTTACTTTAACTACTGCGAAGTATGTTGGATCATTCATATTTGTACTTTCGCAAAGGTCAAGGTCATTGTGCTTCAACATTTTCTAACTCCCACCCCGTGGGTGTGCCGGGGGTTTCTCTATAAATAGTATCCCCACTTTCTGGAAATTTAGTGTTTTAAATTCCCACTGTCGCTGTCTTTCGCCTTTGTTCTTTCTCGTTCCTACTCTGTTCTATCAATCTACTACACTATCGTCTTCTTCGCTAGACCAGTCGCCTACATTTTTCTTGAAAACTCTTCTGGGACAAAACTCCTTATGTGTGTGTGATGTCGGTTGTATCAGCTTGGGAATATTGGACGCTTTCTGCTAAATGGTCACCAGGGCTTCCTATGGTATTATTATTTAACAATGTAGGCATTATATATGTATGTGTTTTTTTTATATATTTTATAACGATGTTTGTATTCTATTTGGATTTTGTAAACGGGGGTTCGATAAATTAGTGTATAGCCTCAGCGTCCCCTGCGTGGGATGCCTTTTTTGTACGGTGACCGGCTGGTGGAGTGCCTTCAGTGTTACCACTGGGGTTGTTTCAGCAGATCTTTTATGCGGATCAGTGGTGAGTCCTCTTTCAGCCAAGTTGTGGTCCTGATTTGGCTCGTTGCAGTCCGCTGGACCCTGGATGCAACGAATATCTAACTAACATTTCTAACCAAGTGTTGCACTGTATCTAAAAATTGGATGATCCCATTTTGAAAATGTTTGGCTCCCAGATAGTTGACATCGTGACCTATCATTCCATGTTTTGCTCTTGCCTTTTTAGAATAAATGCCCAGTCACTGCGCCGCCAAGAAATTGAACTCTTTTGAAAACGCTTATTTTTATCGGATATATATGTGTGTCCAGAAATACATTTGAATGTCTTGCCATCTTGTTTTGTGTTTGGTTTTATGACACCGGATGATTACAGTTAACCATCTTTGAGCAAGTTCCATCTCGTTCCATGTTCTAGAACACAACTAAATTGAAATCTTCGTTTCTTTGAATAATATGATGATGGGTGAGTGTGTGCGTGTGGGTTTGTGTGTGTTACTCATTTATTGTCTGTTATTCACTTAAGTGATTTAGACATTCAAAATAAAAAATGAGCATATTAATAAACAATTGTAAATAATTAACTATATCAAATAATCAACTCATTAACTAGAACTGAGAAAAATAAATAAAATCTCTCTCCCTCTCTCTCTGTCTCTCCTCCCTCTCTCTCTCTCTCTCTCTCTCCCCATACCCCTATGATTTAATTTACACATGGACTCTTCATACTATAGGCACTTAATTTTTTTTTTAAAACCTTTATACATCTTCCAACAGATAAATAAATAAAACATATTGCAAGCTTTAAACAAACTGAAAAATTCAAATCACTTAGTATCTTAATGTTTTTGATTTCCACTGATAGCAAAAAGTCAAAATCATTGCATTTAAACAGTATATGAACCAGTAAAAAAGCACAATTACATGGTCCAAAAATATTTTTTTACCAAATGTAGTTGGTAATGAATTTAAAAGAATTCTATATGCTAATGTTACAACAGGTCTTGGAAAACCAACACGTAACTAACATGTAATTATTCACCCCAATATTCGTTAGATATGATGAAGACGGGGTGGTGGATGTGCTTACATATTGTGCACCTCCACCATAATTTGCCCTTTAATTCTTTGCTGTTGGTCGAACAGCAACTTTCAAAGCAATGCATTTCTGTGTATCTTGAATATTTTGTTTTAAACGCCAACGAAAAAGTAATGAATCTTAAAGGTGGGCGTAAACTTCGGTCCTATTGTTTCCGTTTTCTGTCAGAAATTTTTAACAGCCCGTATTCATCAGCCCCTCTATTCCTTAACTATATGGATTGGTTCCCTATAATCTTTTGCTTTGGATCAAGCAACTATATTGAGAGCTCAGTATTTTTTGCTGTCTTTGAATCCTTGATTATTTTCTTAACACCAGTTCTCTGACTCTTTGAACCGTCTCCTTCGATTTATTGGTTTTGTCCCATTGCCTTTTTGTAGCAAATAGTTCCGTATTTAAAGCTCTATTTTTATGTATGCTTTGATTGTTTCTTAACACCGCACCTTCAACTCCCATGACCCAAAGGATCAATTGATCTTCTCTTAGCTGTTTCCGGCAAATACAGCCATGTATTTAAAGCTTTGTGTGTTCTCGCGTGTGTCTAAAAACCTGTTTTTTTTTCTCTCTGTCTGTCGGTCGGGTATAGCTCTCTGTTTAATCTTCTGTTTATGCCTTGTCTGCTCTCTCTCTCTCTCTCTCTCTCTCTCTCTCTCTCTCTTTTTTTTTTTTTTTCTCTTTCTCTCTCTCTCTCTCTTTCTCTGTGTCTCTCTCTCAGTCTCTCTCGCTCTCTCTCTTTGTCCCTACCCTTTCCCTCCCACTCTCTTTCTTCTCTCCTCCCCGCTCTCTCACCTCCTCCGCCTCCCCATTTCCGATCTCCACGCACTCACTCATCACTATCTCTCTCTTATCTCTTCGAACTCTGCTTTTTCGCTAGCTATAGATTTGCCGCCCACGGTTGCAAGCAGGGTTCGATCAGAGAACACCAACGGCAATCGAAGGCAACAGTTGCAGACGATTAGCATCCAAATTGAACTTCCTTGTGTTTCACGCCACAGTCATTCCCTCAATTTTCCTTTCAACTCAGTTCAGTCCAATGGCCGTTTGTACAGCGCACAACTTCACCTTACTGACCTTTGTCATTCGACATAACGAGTCATTTGAAGAAAATGTTCCTTATTACCGAAACGCCAGTTTAGTTTTAAATGGCGTCCAGAAAAGCAATCAACGCTAGGCTTTGTGAAGTTTGTCTCGTATGCTGGGAACATTCTGCCGCCTTCTCGACAAACTGGCGTGCAGAGACACACAGGACAAGGATAGCACCCACCCTCACACCTTCTCAGTTATTGCGTACAGATTTGTTTCTGCAAAGTCGTCATTTATTTTGGTTTTGCTGGGAAGTGGCCCAAGCCGCGGGGAGTGGGTATATATATTGGGAGGTTTGGTAATATGATTCCATTGGGGGATGGGGGATTGGCCGCCGTTGCATTGATGCAGCGCAGCTATGTGTCGCTGGAGGGGCAGGGAGTATTGAGGAAGGTGAAGGGAAGGAGAGGAGTTAGTGGCCTGTTTCTAAGGAGCCCCATGGTTCTTTGATGCAACGATTTAGCTGAAGAGGTATTGTATTTCTATATTCGTGGACTGACCGGGCTGAGCGATAGGAGAATTGAGATATATAGATATATATATATATATCGTTGTTCTGTTAAGGATTGCAGGAGTCCATGTGGAGGGGAGAGGATGCCGGATGGGTTGTGCAGAGGCAATGTGCAGAGGTGGGGGTGCAAGCTTCAGGGGTGCGAAGTGTTGGGGCGTCAATCTGTTGTTGGAGACGCACAGGGCGTGTTGACAGAAGCGTTAGCTGGCCCATTGCACGTGCCACTCGGGGCCTCGTGGGCAGCCCTGGATTGTTGTTGTGCTTGGCCTTCCTTCGCTCTGCCCTCCTGCACACTGCTTTGACCCACACACAGTATTAGAGACAGCGCTACATTGTTGTTTTCCTTGCATTTCAAATTGCATTGAAATGCTGTAGTCGGATTTGAAATGTCCTGTTATCTGTCATTTGGCTGAATGTATTCTGTATTTTGGATTGTTATTGTCGTTTTTCTGAATTATTGAATATGTTTTGAGTCTCGTCTACAGTGACCCAGATTGCCCTTAATTGCTTTACTTTGCATTTCCCACTCCGCCCTCGTAGACTTTGCTTCTGCCCAAGTGACATTGGTGCCATAATTTCAGATTTTATTTCACATTATTGTTCGTATGCTTACACATACTGTAGGCGAGTGTCATACGAAGTTTATAATGCATAATTATGTTTTACATATATACAAAAAAGCTTATGTTTGGAACATTTCCCACAGCGCGTTGCCTTTTGGTCAAACAAGGTATCATAGATTGTGTTTTATTATTGTGCTTGGCATCATCGCACTGCACTATTATCAGAACCATAAATAACGGAGATAGAGAGACTGTCCATCTCTTTTTACGTTATCTACTTAAATAAACAATACATTTTCATCATAAAATGCATTTTCACCATTCAGAGTATGAGTATTGGCCGGTTGAATTCGCTCAGAGGTTTTTGACATTATTCAGCGAGCCATATGGCAGCAAGCGTATTATTGGGCGGCGTGTGTTCGATTCTTTGACTTCAGGACACTATTTTGGGAGGTTGACGTCCAAGTTGCATTAAAATGGTCATACCTTGAACATCTTTTTTCAGCTGGCAAATGTGAAGCTTACAACGAACAGCTTGCAGCTGTTATCTAATGTTCTTGCTATCATTATGTAAAACTGTGGAGTTCTAAAAGTAGGTTCAACGTGCACAAAGATCTGGATAACATTTGTTTTGCTTTCCTTTTGGATTATAACATCATTCATAGGACACAGGGGTGCCTTCAGCTTTCAAGGATATCATGAATAGCAAGCTTTCTTTGACGCGTTCCTTAACATATGGTTATAGTTGTCCAAACATGGTTTCTTTGTTGTTGTTGTTGTTGTTGTTGTTGTTGTTCTTTTTCTTCTTCTTCTTCTTCTTCTTCTTCTTCTTCTTCTTCTTCTTCTTCTTCTTCTTCTTCTTCTTCTTCTTCTTCTTCTTCTTCTTCTTCTTCTTCTTCTTCTTCTTCTTTTTCTTCTTCTTCGTCTTCGTCTTTTTCGTCTCTTTCTGTTCCAGTTTTAAAGAGAATAGAAACACGATGGTACATGGTAAGCACTTCAAATGACCGACTGACCGACCGACGTTTAGCTCATTCTGATTCCCGACTATTTCAAAGTATTTCCAGATCTTTTCTGGTCGTATTGTCGTTGTTGTGAATGATGTGATAAAAAATATTTGGAGCTTGTGCCGAACATGATTTTTTAAACAACTTTTTTTTTCTCTTTCCTTTGTTTCATGTGCTGTGCTGATTTCGCGTCGATGCAGGTAAGCATGCTTTCTTAAAAATCAAGCTTATTTATTTAAAAAATTGTTTTGTCGTTTATTGCTTCGTGTTCAGTTCTGTCGTTTTAGCTTTTCACTTTGTCTCGGTGTCTGTTAAAGTGTTTACTGTTACTGTTTCTTCTTGTTCTTCTTGTTCTTCTTGTTTTTCTTGTTCTTATTGTTCTTCTTCTTCTTCTTCTTCTTCTTCTTCTTCTTCTTCTTCTTCTTCTTCTTCTTCTTCTTCTTCTTCTTCTTCTTTTTCTTCTTCTTCTTGTCATCCTCCTCCTTCTACTTCAGCGGCAGCGGCAGCAGCAGCAGCAGCAGCAATCGAAAGTGCATTGATACTGGCAACAGGTTTTATTTCCAATGAAGGGCCCAGAACCGGAGCTTGGGGAATCGAAGTATCTGGACTTGAACTAATTTATTTTCTCGGGTAACAGTTTTCCCCACTATTTTCCGGTGTGTTTTCTTCCTGTTTTTTTTAAAAATATGTTTAAAATTTGTAACAAGCTTTTTCCTAACCGTTCTTCCAAAGTCGTTCAAATTTGACCTGGCTTTGAAGCGTAAAAAATTTGGAAGGTTGAGAAATTGTGAAGTGAAGAGAATTTATGAGATGATCTAATTCTTGATGTTTTTCGTTCATTGGCTTACCAGCGTGGCACAGACTAACATAGAATAACGAAGGAGCATCTTATAACAATTGCATGACATTGCATAGCAGTTGCATAACACAACCCCAGCTTAGCATAGCAGAGCAGATCACAGGCCAGCATTGCACCTCACATTGCATTATTATACATTAGCTTGGCATATAATGGTATAAAATTGCTTTAAAGCCGTTGGCTCCCGAGGAAAGGTCACGTGGTTGAACTTAATGACGCGATGTTTATCATTAATCATATCCCCCTCCCCCCTTTCTTCCTCTTCCCCGTCCCAATTTAACAGGACACACTTCCGGAGGACTTCTTTTTATAGAATTAATTAGGAAAACACGATCCTTCCTCCATGCGTGGACTTCTTTGTCCAACGTTACTCGAGCTGCTTTTAATTATAATGTTTTTAAAGTGAAACTCTTTTTTTATTCAGTTCTGTCCCTTATTGTTATAGTGAAATTGATAACAGGATGTCCCCCTTTTCAATGCACAACTGCTGCTGTTATAGACTGCTATAATTCATAATGATTGTTTTTATATTGTTAATGCGCTCAGTTTTGTTTCTCAAAATCCATTCGGAACCTGAAAGTTTGACGAACGGTACTACATTCATTGCATCTCTCGGTAGGTTAACGGAATTGTCTCTCTTCTAAGGGCTGCCGGTAGTGTACACCTTTCTAAGGTTGCGAATAGTTTTTGGCATATGCATTTTTCACTATTTTCCTAGGAGAGCCGCACTGAGGAAAGAACGGTGAGTAATAGATCTAAGTTCGTAGACAAATTAAAACAAAGGACATAAATGAAATCAACCACTTCTTTCTGACCGGAACATTTTGCAACTGCTTTGAATCGAAATTTATTTTCAAGAATGGTTAAAGAAGACGCTGTTCAAACGTAAGAGAAATATTTGTCCGATTTTCAACACCCAGCTGTGTCAATTTAAACTTACGTAACAAGGTGTTTCATTTAGGTTTTTTTTCTTATAACTCTTTATTTTCCTGTTTGTAAAGAAGAACGGCCATCTTCCTAGTGTTCCGCTGAAAAACAAAATATTGCGTACGACGCGCAGTGAGAATGTGAGTTTCCAGTTAGATCAAAATCTGTCATTCGGTCTTTCTATTATCTCTCTCTTTTTGTTGTCCCTCCTTCCGAAATTGTCGTTCTAAGTTTACTTTGGAAAATAAACAAACAAAACCCTTCCAAATCCGTCATTCACCCTTTATGTTCACTCTCCGTTCTTTTTCTGTCCCCAAATTGTCTTGCGCTGAAACGCAATCTTTAGGTACGGTGCCAATGTTGAGTTTCCCATTCACTCACTCAGTCTCAGTCGATGGGAAGGTTCACGGCCCTGTCCTTCTCGGCCCCCGCCCCCAGAAAAGACAGTCGTTTGGCGCGCTAATGACAAAATTAAAGCCAGCCGTTTGCCTTCCGCATTGAACCGACTCCTGGCGCCATCGTCTCTGCGCCATTTGCTCCTTCTGCTTCGCTAGCTCGCTACAGTTACGAGGGGTTTCGTATCTTCGTTGTTGTTTTGTTATTGTTGTTGTTGCTGTTCCTCGGTGCGTTCTTAAGGTGATCGGAAGGATTAGTCTTCTTCTGTAATCGTTATCTTAGTCCACATATATTTTCTTTTCGAGTAGGGTTCGAAGGGTATCTTCATCTCATTTTGTTGTTGTGTGCGTTCCCGACAAGGTAACAGGATATCGTGTCTTCTTCTTCTTTTCCGTCGTCTGTGTCTTTATCTTTGTCCGCATATTCGTTCGTTAAGGTGATAGGTAGGACGTTTACTTCTTCTTTTTCCATTACCCGCGTCGTCATCTTTGTCCACGTATTCAAAGTGGGCTTTTAAGAACGTCTGCTCCTTCGGCGTACTCTTCTGCTTCAATTTCTTCATTTGCAGTATATCGGCGTTTTAAAGAAAATATGAAATTAAGTCTTCTTTGTCTGATACGTTTTTATTTGGTTACAGAAAGGATGTTTCCTGGGAGTATTTTTGTCGTCTTTGGGATCTTCCATTTCCTTGTTTGTTGTTTTTGAAAGATGCTTTCTGGGGTATTTTTGTCTTCATCGTGGTCTTCCATTTCTCTGTTTGCTGTTTTTCATGCGTTCCTAAAGATTGTAGGAAATTTTGTTTACGTCGTCGACGCCTTCTGTGCGTTTGTAAAGTGAGTTCTTCTTCTTCTTCTTCTTCTTCTTCTTCTTCTTCTTCTTCTTCTTCTTCTTCTCCTTCGTCGTCGTCGTCGTCGTAGTTTGTTTGCTGATGAAAATATATTCACCGTCTGTTCGCAGTTGCCAGAACTATAAATTGTTAAAGTTTCGTGACTGGTGGCAGTTCAAACCATGTAATTTGTGTGCAGTGTCTTCGTTTTGTTCTTCGCTGAAGCACAGTTTGTTCTATTATAAATATATAAAGTTTAAAAGTACAGGCGCTTGAGCTAAGGAAATATCGTTGCCTCGGTAAATCTCCCTGTATATTTGCTAACGGTTTTGCTGTCAGTAATAAAGTCGTGATGTCGCATTTTATACGCGGGCTAGCTGTGTATAAAACGTGTTAAGTATGTTGTGATTCAGCAGTGACAATTTGTTCTAGTATCAACTCTGGCAAAACTACAAGATTTTAGAGTGTGCAATAACAAGGGACAATAATCTCTATAATAATACAAATCCAGTAGTGCACTTATTATTTGTGTTGTTCCTGGAACAGGTTTACTTTTATTAATCGCGTATTTTCTAGACTGTCACTCTGGAGGAACAGATTCTTGAATATAAGAGTCGCAGCTTAATTTAAAACTACCAACACGTCTTTTAACAGGTCGTAGTGATTTCTCCAGGGTTTAATTTCTATAACCGTAACGGAAAGGAAAGATAAAGCCAGGGGGATTAATCAGAAGCAATCGTCTTTAAAAAGCCTAACGGCAATGTAGTTGATGATGCCGCGGCTTTAACGCGGCTTAAAACTGAGCAGCAGCGTAGTCTTAAGAATTTGAGGAAGAAGAGGGATGAAGCAAAACGAAAATGATGAGGAGAAGGAGGAAAGAAGATGAAATGAAAGAAGAAGAAGAGGAAGAAGAAGAAAAAGAAGAAGAAGAAGAAGAAGAAGAAGAAGAAGAAGAAGAAGAAGAAGAAGAAGAAGAAGAAGAAGAAGAAAGAAAAACAGAAAGAAAAACAGAAAGAAAAACAGAAAAAATAAAAACTATGGAAGCGGACGACAACGATGAGGACGACGAAGAAGAAAACAAAAGCAGTGACGACGACGACAAAGAAGAAGAAGAAGTGCAGCCGCTGCGCTTAAAACATTGACGGAGTATGAAAGAAATCTCCGCCGAGAGAAATCTCCAGGTCGCATACAAAATACGAGTATATTGCAGATATACGGCTTCGGGAATATATCGATTCGCGGCGTGATCTGATAAAGAGAAACACAATGCCACAGGGAAAGGCTCCGTAGCCTGTATAAATATAGTACAAATTACAACATTGCAGACATAGTTATCGATCTGCTATGTGATAATTATCCAAGTGGGGTGCATAAGGGCGAACTTGCTTATTTCCCCTTCTTCTTTCTTCCTCTTTTAACTTCTTCTTCTCCTCTTCTTCTCCTCTGTCTCTGTCTCGCGCTCTTTCTCTCGATTTGTGATGCAGTCAAAAGTGGGGTGAGTTAATACACACGGTAGGAAGTCTCTCTCTCTCTCTCTCTCTCTCTCTTATTCTCTATCCCCTTCTTCTTTCTTCTTCTTTTAACTTCTTCTCCTCTTCTTCTCCTCTGTCTCTGTCTCGCGCTCTTTCTCTCGATTTGTGATGCAGTCAAAAGTGGGGTGAGTTAATACAAACGGTAGGAAGTCTCTCTCTCTCTCTCGCTCTCTCCCTCCCTCCCTCCCTCTCTCTCTCTCTCTCTCTCTCTCTCTCTCTCTCTCTCTGTTTTTTTCTCGATTTTCAATACGAGAATGTCATAGTTGGGGGTAAGTACGAAACTTCCCATCTAACATTGTCTCCTCTGCCCCTCTCCCTCCATGTCTTCAGTTGACCATCTTTCCTCCCATTTATATTCCCTCTGTTGTTTCCTTTATTGGTTCCTCTTTCTCCTTCCTGTTCTACACTACTGGTACTATCGGAAAGAGAGTGTCATTACATGTAAAAGAGGTAGGAAAAAATATTTGATGCGAGAACTTTGGAATCGATCTGAAGAAACTGTATGGTGCTGCCCGCTGCTACTTTACTGAAAAGTCGCTCTGGACTTGAACAGGCGGAGAAGTCATACAAGCGAAGCTGAGACTTGTCGATGTCTCTCTGTAGTAGATAGAGGGAGTAGAACTTTTCAAGTCACGGCCACACTGAATGACCGATGAATAAGACCTTGTTTAAGCCACGCATTCGGAGCTTCGTCTGGGTCCTTGTTGAATCTGCTTGCATTTTAGTACTGTTTTAAAAATAATAATTTGCAAAGAATCCACATTGTTGTACCAATGAAGTGAAATGGAAAAAATATAATAGAATGTGAATACTCTTTAGTATTCTTTTTTTTTTCAGGCCGAAAAAGTAAGGTTAGGTTCGAACACTTAATATAACCGTGGAATTTAAAAGGAACTCACTACGGAGAAGAATTGGTTTTTAACGTTTTCTTAATGTATGGTTGAAAATTGGAACGACGACGGCAAATGATAATGGATTGTTGTAATGATAATAATACAAGTATGACCCTGCAGGTGATGATAATGATGATGATGATGATGTTGATGATGATGACGTGTTCATGAAACGGTCAGTTCAGTCTCACTAATATTAACATGCTTGGTAAAGAGTGCTTGTTGCGAATGAAAACGGATCAAAGAATGACGGCCATTCAAGGAAGCTACTGTAAATGGAAAGCACATGGGCTGTGACAGTCCATCGAAGGAAAACCTTGTTTTAAAACTTTCCTATGATACTCAATATAGAAAAGAGGAGAGAGAGAACGGAGGGAGTGGGAGGGATAGACGGAGAGAGAGATGGAAGGAAGGAGGGAAGGGATGGGCTGTGGGGGTGGCGAATATTGAGGGTGGAAGATATGAGAGTGGCCCGCTGTGCAAGTTCATGGAAATTATTCTCGGAGCAAGCTAGGAAAGGAAACTTTTAGAAAGGAACAAGTCCTCCTGCATCTGATCGAAATGGGCAGTTTCGGGTGATGGAAGCCTTCTCTTCATGTGACAGTGAAAAAGGCAGCTGCCTCTGCGTACGTCCGGAATCTGTAATGTCTGCGACTTTGGGCACACCCTGAGTAGCAAGAGCCCACGCAGTCACAAGAGCCTGTACGCCTGCTGCTGAGAAAGGTGTCCGCTCTGCTAATGTGTCACTTCACAGAGTATCGACGTGTTATGTTAGCTCAAAGAATTGTGTACATTTTAAAGAAAGCTTTTCTCTGAAGTGCGCGTTTTACCGTCAATCTTCACCATCGTTTTTTTTCCACCACAACCTCACAGGAATACCGTTTTATCTTAGGTTCTGTGTTACTGAAAATTTCTGTGACTGGATCTCTTTTGTCCAGATTTTGTTTTACTTTTGGCGGATGCGGGACTTCCCAGTATTCTCTGTAGGCCTACGATTTCCACGTATTTGCACATAACGTTTAGATCTTGTACGGCGTCTTGATCCGTTTACGTTTCTCAAGGCTGCGTTGATAGCTCAAGACAGGTATATATGTGAATGAATGTTTATTTTTCACTCTGGACAGAAATCAGTTGCATTGAACTTGTGTATAATTGTTACTTTACCTATGATGTTTCGTTAACAAGAAGGCTGTGAAATTAATGAATGCTATCACATCGACAGATTTAGCGGTCTCATTGTCACAACATAATTATACATTTTGGGTTTGGGATTTTGTTGATGGTGGAGGGGTGGGGGGCAAAACTTGAGTTAAATCTTGCATCTTGAAAGGTCAGAAGTGTTTTTCCCGCTTTGTTGTTTTAAGGAACATCCCCCACATCCCTCAAATTTCGTGAAGGCAAATCCTGGCGATCAGGCTGGCATAGCACAGCTGCTCCGTCTGATTAGAGCTACCATCTTCGCTATTTTACAGTCTCTATCGCACAGCGTGGGAGAGTTATTCCGGCTATAGAGGTGTGCCACAAAGAAAATCCAGCTCTTTTATATCCTTACTTCCCGGCACAATATCTTTGTAAACGTCCTTTTACAAAAATCAATTGTAATAGCAACTAGCTAAGGTAAAATGTTTACGGAACATTATTTGACGTGCTTTTGACTGAATCTTTTTTTTTTTAAATCTTGTCCTTTCTCGCTGCATTTCACACCACCACCTCATCATCAGCCACCCATTCACACCTCCCCCCTATACACACACAAATACCCTCCCCGCAGTCTTTATGTCTTCTAGTTCTACTTTATTCATTTAAGAGGCAGTTAACAGTAATGAAGATTGAAAGGCAATGATTGAATTACGCGGAAATTGGCAAGATTTAGCTTTTTCTTTCTTTCTTCTCAATAATATGATAATGGACGTTAGGCCTGAATGATATGTATGGAATATAAGAGAAATTTAGAGTAAAGAGTCATTGGCTCATTTTCTCGAAATTTGCAGTTCTTGAGTAGAGATTAAAGACAGTAGGGCTAGCGATAGTAACAGATTGAGATGGAGATTTGGGAATTTGTCAGATTTGCGTTCTTAAGAATGATGGCAAAGATGGATGAATCTAGCGGTAGTTGAAAACACACATGGAATTTGGCAGCATTGGTTAGCATTGTAAGGAAAAAAGTAAAATTTAGTGTGAACTTTCCCCAAAATTATTGCTGTCTTTGAGCAAAGATTGAGAACAGTAATAATAGTACTAATTAGTAACAGATTAAACATGAGGGTGGGAATTTGTCATCTTTTTGTTTTAATTCTCAGAGTAATAATAATAATAATAACAACAACAACAACAACAACAACAACAACAATAATAATAATAATCCTATCCTATCCTGTCCCGTAACTCGGAGGTCGTATAGGGCACCACAGATGATCGTTTAACCAGCGTACTCCATCTTTCTCTTTCCTCAGCAGCCCTGATGGCTTCGCTCAGTGTCAAACCAGTCCATTCTCGAATGTTGTCCTCCCACCTCTTTTTCTGTCTCCCTCTTCTTCTACCTCCTTGCACTGTGCCTTGCAGAATGGTCATTGCAAGGCCTGATGATCTGGTGACGTGGCCATACCATCGGAGTTTCCGTTTCTTCACCACTGTGAGCAGGTCATCGTGTTGTCCAATGTCTTAATAATAATAATAATAATAATAATAATAATAATAATAATAATAATTATAATAATAATAATTATAATAATAATAATAAAAATAATAATAATAATAATAATAATAATAATAATAATAATAATAATAATAATAATAATAATAATAATAATAATAATAATAATAATAATTCATACTCTGAGAATAATAACAAGAAATAACGATAGCAGTTTTATTAATAGGCAAAAATGGAAGTTTGCAGAAATGGATAATAAAAAGTCAGAGATTGACTTACTTGGAAGTGGCGACATTTATGTGTCTTTAGATTAATGACATAGGATGGAGGAGATCAGTTACACCACAAGACCAATATAGGATAATGGCAAGTTTAGAATACAGCAGTTTTACCTAAACACAAAGGCTGGAGGTCGGCAGTAAAAGAGAGAAAACAACAAAATAGTAGTTGGTAAAAATGAGGTCGGACTTTTTGCGGTTTTTCGGTGTTAGGTATCGGATCCCGTGGGTTTTGCGTGTTCTGTAGAGTCAACAGACGGCGTTGATGATGAATTATTGCGTCCCTTGTTCCCTGTGTTGGAACTGTTTTAGACTTTGCTACGGCCACATTGTACAGTTACTTCATTTGTCAACCACTACGAAATATATTGCACCTGTAATGATTTCGCTTTCGTTATGTAACTTCAGTAGCGCTACAGGTAACTGTGTGATATATTTGTGAATTCATTTGATTCGTTTACGTCATATCAGACATGACAGTTTCTTTGTAACTCTGTTGATCTTTCAGACAAATAAAACAAAAGTAGAATCTTTTAATCTAGCGGTTTTTTTTCTCCTAATAACTTTTGTAGTTTTTCTTCTTTAGTTTTAAAATAATTGTTTTCTGATTTTGCTGTGTTTTATTAATATATGGTATTATGTCACATATCATTTGAGTTTAGCCGACTTTCTATTCGTAAAATGGCAGTAAAAATGCCTGCTCACAGAGTTATAAACCAAATAATCGATAGATTTTAAACCGTTGTTATTTCTGACAGACAAATCAGGTAACAATGATTTATTAGTTTTGATAAAATACTGTTATAACTCATTGTCTAGCCTATATTTACAGTATCAGGCACATTGCTTTGTGGTCTAATTGTAGTGCTTTGGCTTGCGGATCTGAAGGTCCCGGCTTCGAGCCCTGTCCGGGTAATTGTGTTGTGTCCCTGGGAAAGACACTTTACTCCCGTTTCCTACTCCTTCGGATCAGAGTATAAACCGAGGTCTAGTCTGTGTGTCGCATACATTCCATCATAACGGACTTTAAAGATCCTGACGCTCATGCCCTAGACGGGTGAGTGCCGGTAACAAGAACACACCCAGCATGCACTTGGTCCTTCTCCCCATCCCTGGCTGGCCAGGATAGTGTTCAGTTGTCCGGGCGTCAGACCATGCGCCCAAAGGCAGCGGGTGGGCGTCTCGGGCGGTTCGAGTTAGATCCTGTATCGGCCAGCGCCTAGAGTCTGGTCATGTACGGCAAGTTAAGTGCGCTATAAAAATCCTCAATAATAATAATAATAATAATAATAATAATAATAATAATAATAATAATAATAATAATAATAATAATAATATTTATTTAATTTTATTTATTTAATCGTTCTTATATAGCGCTTTTCCAGCTCAAGAGCTGCTCAAGGCGCTGGCCGATACAGGATCTAACTCAAGCCGCCCGAGACGCCCACCCGCAGCCTTTGGGCGCATGGTCTGACGCCCGGACAACTGAGCACAATCCTGGGCAGCCAGGGATGGGGGAGAAGGACCTAGGTGCATGCTGGGTGTGTTCTTGTCACCGGCACTCACCCGTCTAGGACATGAGCGTCAGGATCTTTAAAGTCCGTTATGATGGAATGTATGCGACACAGACTAGACCTCGGTTTATACTCTCATCCGAAGGATAATAATAATAATAATATAATTATTAATCTTGTTTAGGTTCTCGTATTTTTTTAGCTGCATGCTGCAACTTGCTTGCTCTATGGTAGAGGTTGATGCTTTACAATTGGAATTAGTGTGTGTTCCTACCGACGTCAGCTGTAGGATGACATGTAGTAAAAACAGATAGTGCAGAACGGTATAAGTACGAAATTCTTGTAGCATATCAATGGCGTACCTTATTTCCCTCTATATTACGTTTTTAAAACATCTATACAAAGACAGTCCTGCAAGGCACGGTGCAAGGAGGCAGAAAAAGGGGGAGACAGAAAAATAGATGAGAGGAAAACATTCGAGAATGGACTGGCTTGACACTGAGCGAGGCCATGAGGGTTGCTGAGGACAGAAAAAGATGGAGTACGCTGGTTAAACGATCATCTGTGGTGCCCCAACTACCTTCGAACTACGGTATAGGATAGGATAGGATAAAAAGTCACTTAAATCAAGACGATGAATAACTTTCAGATCCACAACGTTGTAGCCCTTTCCAAGAGTAACTTTCTAGACTGTGTTTATCAATCTGTGTTCTGTGACTGTGGTGTCTGCTGCTGTGCAAAGCGGTCCTTAGGACCTTTTGTGTTCTCAATGGAAGAAGAATGAGGAATTGATTCCCCTTGCATTGATTTCTTTCCTTCCTTCGCCGCTTTGCTAGTTTTTCGCATCGAGATCTGGGACCGCCAGTGGGATAATCATCATGCATACCGTTTAGCCAAGCCGAGGGAGCTTGGCCAATTTGGAACAGCAGTCCGCAAGAAACGTAAACTTTCAAGTTTCTGCGGCCAGGAAAAGTGTTCTATCTTCACAACAGCCTTCAATCTTCAGTCCGTGCAGTGGGGAACGGTGTTCTGTTTTCAGTCAATACAATACAAGATTATTGCTTTAGGTCCAGCGGACTCTTCCGAGCCAAATCAGGACCAAGAGTGTTTTCAGTCTGTGCAGCAGAACAATACTTTATCTTCAGTCTTATACATCACAGGACTGGATCGGTTTTTTTATTATTCAGTTTTTTTTTCGCGTCAAATTACGTAGACTGTTCCCAGGGACTACACTGACTGCTTCTTGTTATGTGAGATCGTACGTATTGGGTGACATTAGTATAATGTGTTTTGTTGGAATCAGATGCTTTGCAGTTTATGTGTTTGTATCTATGCAAATTCAAACTACAGGGCTTTTGAGAGAAAACGATATGGCACATCTGTTTTGTTCCTCCCAAAACAATAAGAAAATGTTAGCGCTTCCCTTGTTGTTTATAAATTAATAAGTACATTAATATATATCTTTTAAAAAAATATTATTCTTTGATAGTGGGTAATTTGTAGCGTGAATTGATCTAAGATTAAATTGCTTTCATGTGGAGATTCCAATTTCTAGGCGCAGTCTAGACCCAATTACGTTGCGTGTTTCAATAAAATTTCTTCTCTCCGAATCAATGTGCGTCCGTTTCCTTTTTCATTCGTGATGGTTGGTCATACGTGCAAATTTACAGTATAATACGTAGACTATTATTTTAAAAAAAAAAAGAAAAAAGAAAACTCATTCAAACAAGCACCGTGTTCTATTACAGTGATAGAGGAATAATAATTTTATAATACTACTATACTGGTATTAAATAATAATAATAATAATAATAATAATAATAATAATAATAATAATAATAATAATGACGACGTCACCCGACCTACTTACATTTTGTTTTAGATTGAAAGCATCGGTGCACTCTAAATTACATACGAAGTTTAAAGAAAATAAAAAGAATGAAGTAAAATGAAAAAGGATGTCATCATGATTACGTCACTCAAGGTACGGTTTGTTGTTGTTGTTGTTGGAGGCATGGGTCTAAATACATTTAAACCAATTCCTCCAGTAGTTTGGGGAGAAAATGCGATGAAAAGAAAAAAACAACAACACATGATGACTTCACCCGATTTGCATAAATTTGTGTTTTGATAGGCATATTTATGTTCTAACCACCCACCAAGTTTCAAAGAAATCCGTCCATTAGTTTCAGAGAAAAGTGCTCCCGAACGGACAGACAGACAAGCAGAACCCAAAACGGTTGATCCCCAGCTGACAGGAACTTATAATATTTTGTAAAGCGCAGTTCTAGCATAGTCTTCAGCTTCAAGCGCCTATACTGCAACCACTGCCAGTAAGAACTAGTAGTCCACCAAGATATATATACAACGACTGTGAGAGAGGAGGAGCGTCTATGTTAATACCGAGCACAGACTAATGAAGCAAAGAGCCACAGACTACATGTACTGGGTACAGTACAGCGCAAACAGCTTTTTCGTGTCAGGTGCCAGAGCTTGTTTATAAAAGACCGGTCCGGCGGTCGAAGACCGACTGACGCAACAAGCGAGCCAATCTCTTAAAAAGATATGCCCGGGCTGGCTGAATTCGCTCTTCTGCCTGGAGGCCAGAGGAAGGACAACGGCAGTCGTCGTGATCACTCACTCACAGGGCCATTCCCAGTGTCAGACACTGCTGAGTAGGTCTATATAGGTATATGCTGTCCAGTCTCTAAATACGCAGACTGAACAGAGTATCTGAGAAAATATTCTCTCTCTAGTTTAAGTAGTTGAGACACCCAGTAGGAAAAGTCTTACTCAAAAGCAGGAGTTTTTACTACTCGGCTTTTATTCTCTTTGTATGGAGCAGTCACAGCAGCCGTCATTCAATTCAACAAGGTACTACCTTCAACGTTTAGATTGATGGAATGGGATTTATATGTAAATGTTTTAAAAAACCAGTAAGACCTACCAAATTCGCCTCCACGCACTCAGTCGCAGGCATACATTGAATTTACCACCGGACTGATAGCAGCACCTGGCCATCTTTCTGTTTTGATCAATTTGGTGGTTATTTCAGTGCGTAGGATCTGGTTAGGAGGAGTTTTGAGAGCCTATTCTTCCTTGTCCTTGGTGATGCTGCAATTTCTCCGTGTTTCCCCTAGCTGGAAAGAGGTAAGAGATGGGGGATTCAGAAGACAAGTAACACACTTTAGGATAAGTCTTAATGCTAAACTGCTCGCTTTGTTCCCATCCTGCTTTCTTACGAACTGTTCATGTTGTAATATCCAGTAGCCTGTAAAAATGTTTGATTTCCCCTTTTTCGTTAGCCGTTCTCAATAGTGTGATTTGTCGCACCTGTTACATTAATTAACTGCTTAACAGAACAGCAAAATCCGTCACTGTAAAACAGACAAAAGTTTTTCGATCGATTAGGCCGGTCAACGAAAAACAATTACATTCAAAGTCGGCCGTTGAACCGAATATTTTATGATGTTGTGTAATTGCTTCATGAGGCAAAAGCATCGCTGCGGTCTTTATTTAGATATTTAAGTGTACATTGTGATATGATTTGAATTATTTACTTTCATCATGTGGAAGGATTGAAATTAGATTCCGAGTGTTGTTAATGCATTTAGGTAGTTTTACTCCTTCGGATGAGAGTATAAACCGAGGTCTAGTCTGTGTCGCATACATTCCATCATAACGGACTTTAAAGATCCTGACGCTCATGTCCTAGACGGGTGAGTGCCGGTGACAAGAAAACACCCAGCATGCACCTAGGTCCTTCTCCCCCATCCCTGGCTGCCCAGGATTGTGCTCAGTTGTCCGTGCGTCAGACCATGCGCCCAAAGGCTGCGGGTGGGCGTCTCGGGCGGCTTGAGTTAGATCCTGTATCGGCCAGCGCCTTGAGCAGCTCTTGAGCTGGAAAAGCGCTATATAAGAACGATTAAATAAATAATAAATAAATAGTTAACTGAAGCGAGCTTTAAGCTCTAGTATTCTTTGTGTGTGACAGATAATTTGAGGAAGGGGATGGAGGAGGGAATTGAATTTTCCACCGTGAATTTATAACAAAGAATGTTTACGACTAAATTGATTTAAGGTATTTACAAATCCAAAGATTAAAAGCCACATTCTCCTGCTGGTTGGCTGATTCGCTGTTGATGCAGATATGAAAAATAATATTCTTGCAGGGATTTATAGTTGTTTTTGTTGTTGTTGCCGATCGTCATTTATTCTCGCTTGTTTGTTTGGTATTATGGAAACATTAAAAAGAAAAGACCAGATTTATTGTTAGTAAAATTGTACGAATTATCTATATTGACTGTAGGATCTGGTGATGTAATCGTTTCACCCATCAACCCCTATCTCTCATGTTTTTAGTCGCTGTGAATTTCCTCCTTCGACCAATACGTCAAGAAAAAAAGGCAAACAGCTGGAAAACACGGCATGGTAGAGAACATTGCATCACAAATTCATATTTTAAAAATGAATTAAATGGGTTAAACTAGCTGTCAATATTGTACATTTTTTATCTGAGAAGAAAAAGTAGTACATGAGAAAAGAAAGAAAGAAGGAAAGAAAGAAAGAAAGAAAGAAAGAAAGAAAGAAAGAAAGAAAGAAAGAAATCGAACATGTACTTTTTGTTTTGGTCAGGGACGCGTACGTCAAAGCAAGAAAATGTTACATTAAAATTATTACTTTTGATGCTGTGATAGAAAAAGGGATGGAGAAGAAAGGAGATCGCGAAGAAGAAGAAGAAGAAGAAGGATAGAAGAAGAAGTAGAAGAAGAAGAAGAAGAAGAAGAAGCAAGAACGTTAAAAGTGTACGTCTATACCTGCCCACTGCCACCAATCATTAACGATATGGCAAGGGGATATTCATCCCATGGAAGAGGGGTAAGGGACCTAAATGGACACTGAACCACCAGAGCAATCATACTGCTAGAATGGACAGCGATGTTGTTTGTAGATTATAGTCACACGACACTTTCGCATATAGGTGACTACTGGACCGATTTATACTGACACCAGCGGGCCAGTTGTTGGTAAAGGGGAAAATAATATGATCACACGTTGACCAATCCGGGATTCGAACCAGCGACCTTTCGGTTACTAGCAAGACGCTCTTACCAACTGAGCTACCCGGCCCCTTGTGGACAGCGAAAAAAAAAGGCCACTTTTATATCGCCCACCACGGGATTCGAACCTGTGTCATCAATGTGCCAGACGAACGCTCTACCACAGAGCTACGGCGATGGGACAAAAAAGAAGAACAAGAAGACCAAGAAGAAGAGGATCAGAGATACTAAAGTAAAGTTGCGTAAAGAAAAGAAGTAAGAGCCAAACGAAGGCGGGCAGTAGTTGGCTACCGCTTAGTTCTTCGCTGCAAGTATTGTATTAAGAGAAATCGACTCGGGAAGCAATCCCAAAGTGCTGCACGTGCATTATTACAAAACAAACTCTTGAACTCTTTCTGACAGCCATTTAGCCAGAGCTTCGGAGACTTTTACGCTCCTCTGCTGCCGGAAGGCACACTCTAGGCGCGCTCCAATGATGCCAGAGCCTGTTGGCCTCATAAAGCTGTTTTATATAAAATAAAATTTTTAAAAAAGCGCGGTTTTACATTTTTGGTAATAAATAAAAGTAAAAATAAATAATAGAATACGAACTAACTAAATAAATGTAGTTGTTATACAGTGACTGGCCAATACCCTGTAATAATGTCAGCGGTAGGCATGATAGATCTAGGATGCTCGGTATAGCGCTGTTCAAAAGCTTACATTGATGTGGGTGAAGGGTTTGAATGCACGGTTGGAAGGCAAAGGTAAACAAACCGTTAAAACATTAATTCCACCCAAGGGACCGATAAAACTCTTTTAGTCCCAAGAGAGGCTCTTGGTGTCAACCCGTAAATATTTATGTTTATTTCCATGGAGATGGACAAAATTATGTTAAAAATATTCAGTTTCAAGTAGTTTAAGTCCCATGCATGATCGGAGGTCAGGTACAGAAATAATGAATGAAATATTCCACCATAATGGGTACTAATCGTAAATCTCCATTGAAGAAGCCGTGTTTTAATAGTGTCATGGCGAGGGACAAGCGATCTATTATTTAGTCATATGCTGAAGTTAACCGATTTAATGTTTAATATCAATGCCGAAGGACAAGAATCATTAGTTCTAGTTCTATGATCTGTATTTAGAAACCTACCTGTAAAGGACTGTATTCTGAGTTTGGCTGTATCGCCTCTGGCAATGCGTACTTAATGGACCCGGACAAAAAAAGCATACAATCCTATAGATGGTTTTTCTTTTCTCAACCAAGCTTGATAATCACAAAAGAGGATGATGACCAAGTAAGGGACATTACTGGACTTGAACTAAGTGTAGTAAGTCACTTCTACCGAGAATGTTTGGCGCTGTTTTATTATATATATATAATGCACACAAAAATATACATATATTTATCAAACATTACTGTATATGCGGTTCTGACAAGGTTCCTTGCACGCAGAGTTCCACGAGGCACTCTCTAGCTGATCTTGCGTTTTCACAGAATTACAATTAGGGGTTTGTTAATAAAACTCCATTAGAAAGGAAAGGCTGCTGGCAGGATTAATACAGAGACAAAACGTTTGTGTAGGTTACAAGGAGCAGGTAGTCTCCCTTAAAGAATGAGACCTGTACCCCGAGGCAATAAAGAAGGCTAAGACTAAACTTTGGGACAAAGCCATCGTTTTAAAAGTCTTTTGAACGAGGGCAACCGTTATTGTCTAAGAATGTTTATTTAGGACAGTCCGCAGTCAACGAAATATCATACATTTTTGAATTACTAAAACAGATCCGTTGAAACGGTTTGTGATTAGCTAAAGCGGCTGGAAGACTGTAGCTCTAAAAACTTAGGCTTCTCAGGGTTTGTGCAAGTAATTTGGGAGGCTGAGGTTGCAGATGATAGATGAGGCTACAGTTCAGATGAGTGATGAGGACCAAGTTTAGGAATTCACTACTATACGGAGACCAGGACTACAGTATAATCGTGCTGGTTCATCGGAGCGTTGCACAGCCTTGTGAAGCTTTGTGTGTCATCTGCAGACTGGAACAGAGCGGAAAGATCTTTGACGTTGTCTGCTGCTCTTTGTGTGTGTGTGTGTGTGTGTGTGTGTGTGTGTGTGTGTGTGTGTGTCTGTAGTGGATTCAGCCTTCTTGTTTAACATCAAAGATGTATCACAGCGTCTAGGTCGGAACTGGTATGCGTGGTTATTATTTTTCCCGAGATAAATAAGGTAATGGTATGTATTATTAGTTCTTTATAGGGTCCCAATTCGAATCTTGTGTTTACGTTTGGCAAAAATGAGTTTAGCCTATGCATTGTTATTACATAAAACAGTTATCAAGTAGGCTTTAGTTGCTCAAGCCAACCACTACAAGTTTGAATTTTCATTTGTGTCCTTACAGAGAGTGATTTCCCCTGTTTAACAGTACACCAATACGCTCTACTAGATGATATGTGTAGCGCTACAGCGGTAGCTAGCGGGTGCTAGGTACATAAACTACCGAATTTATTATATTTTCGAAGTTTTTTTTTTTTTTTGCAAGCTTATTTTTTTTTGCTGGGGCAACACCTACTATGAATGTTAACAGGATCTGTGTAGGTGGGCGTGGTTAAATTGGGTCCCTTTAAAATCTCGCAGACTGAATTTTCGGGGTTTTGTTTGGCTCAGTCGGTAATGCTTATGTGCACCGACATACGTACGGCTTTGTCGATAGAGATGGGTTTTCGATTATTCATTGTTCGGTTCATTCTATACAGTTTGTCCAAGAATAAATATCTGTGTGATAATAATGGTTGGTCAAGTAATAGCTTGTACAATGAATGTTATATTCAAGTCCGGTCCGCTTATAATCAAATACCGAGTATTTTCAGCCTTGAAATATGCTGTTTTTTTTTTCTTTTCTGAGATATTGTGTATGTTTGTTGACTGAGGCTAAGAGACGAGGTTCATTCTAATACTCTGTAATGATGTGGGGCTGAAGCTGGGAAACATGGTGTTCAGCGCACGTGAGACTGCCAAGACCTTGTATGAAAGACGGGGTTCATTCTGACCGAAACACGACTCCCTAGTGAAGGATGAGGGAAGCGGAGGTAACACGAGCATCCCACAGGAGAACAGCATTATTGTTACCATTGCTGTGGCTGCTTCTTTCTGCTGCAGACGTCTTCACCGTAACCGTCGCAAGCATCTCCATTGTGCTACGATAAAGACGAAGCTTTGTTGGAGCACTTAAGAGAGTTATGTCGCCATCGTCGTTGCTGTACTTTAAACAGCAGCAGTAGAAAATTCTACCTGGCACTACTACGATTGATATCGTCGTTTTCATCGGTATCTTTTTAGCAGCAGAAATACTAATGCTATCATCCTCCTCCTCCTCCCCCCCCCTCCTCCTCCTCATCATCATCAAATTGTTGTCGTCGCAGTGATCGTCATCACCATCATCATCAGCAGCAGCAGCAGCAGCATTTAGTTATATTAGTAATTACCGTATTTGGTATCACGGTCAACTAAGTGCTTTCCCCCGTGGGGGTACCGGGGGTTTCAGTTTTAATAGTATCCCCACTTTCTGGAAATTTAGTGCTTTAAATTCCCACTGTTGCTGTCTTTCTCCTTAGTTCTTTCTCAATCCTACTCTGTTCTATCAATCTACTATACTATCTTCTTCTTCGCTAGACCAGTCACCTACCTTTTTTCTTGACAACTCTTCCGGGACAATACTCCTCCTTTGTATATGAGGTCTGTTGGATCAGCTTGGGAATATTGGATGCTTTCTGCCAAATGGTCACTGGGGGCTTCCTATGATGCATTATTTAGCAATGTAGGCATTTTATATGTATGTGTTTTGTTGATGTATAATGATTGTATTCTACTTTGTTTTTTTGTAAACGGGGGTTCGATAAATTATAGTATAGCCTCAGCGTCCCCTGCGTGGGATGTCTTTATTGTAAAGTGACCGGCTGGTAGATTGCCTTCAGTGTTACCACTAGGGTTGTTTCTGCAGATCTTTTATGCGGATCAGGGGTAAGTCCTCTTTCACTTCTCTGGTCCTGATTTGGCTCGGAAGAGTCCGCTGGACCTAAAGCAATAACCATGTAATGTAATGTAATGCAACTAAGTGCTAACGTATAATTATATAGTTACGATACCAATAGACGCGAACTGTACCTAAACAATTTTTACCAGTAACAACCCGTACCCTAGCATCATCATCCTCAGCAGCAGATGTATACATCGACAATTACTATTACGTAAGATACCCCCCCCCTCCTGTTCCCCTCCAATCTTCAAATGCGAATAATAACACACTGACGAGGTTATAAGCTCTGTGAAGCACAATGACAATGTTTTAGTCAATTAATCCCTTATGGAACCTAGAAGAGCTAAGGTTTTTATCACATGCCTAAGACTGGATAGGTGATCTTTTCCGGCGTGGTCTGAATCAAAGATACTGAGAAGAAGAGTATGTGTTTACTTAAGCAAGTAGTTTCAACAGGTCCTTGCTTAGTACTCACAGGTAGGCTTTATCTAAGATCATAGTCGTGATCAGGCATAAAATAAATAATAAACCAATTAGGTTGTGTCCATGACCTTATAAGTATTATTAACACTCCTTTGAAGTTATGAGAGTGCTTACGATGCTGTAATTAATTAAACCATATCAGCACAGATCTACCGCTGTTATCCTGCGTTTTTCTGTTATTTGCCTGACTAGTCTGAATCATAAATGCCGAGAAGATAGTTGTTACCAAGCAGTCGTGTCTAAGTGACCAGCTTCTCTCTCTCTGGTATTATTATATAGCGAGTGCCTGTGGTTTGAACTAACAAGCCTGAAGCAAAAACAGATAGAGAAGAAGACTGTGGTATAGTCAACTTGATTTTGACGGACTATTGAACTTTCATTCTGTGTTCCGGCGTGTATCTGGAGAGGAACAGATTAGTTTTCATTCTACGAAAAGAAGGTCTATTTTAGTCCTTGGATTGGCTTTAAATGCAAGTCAATTCTGTCTACAGTACAGCGCAACATCACTGCAATAGAGACATCCATTTTCATCACCTTTTGTGCGTTCAGGGATTTTTATCATCATCATCGTCGTCATCATCATCATCATCATCATCATCGTCATCGTCATCATCTACACTGCCTATCACCAATCCCTTCGCCTCATTCATACCGCCTTCACTATTCATCATCATCACAGTAAGTTCCACAATTTTCCCCATCTCCACGTACCAGCATTCTCATCAACCTAGGTGCGTTTAGTGGGAAGCCTTAACAACGGCTTCTGACAGGCGGCGGGACAATGATTGTGTGCCTGTCTGGGAGCGACGGGGAACTGCGCGCGTTACTCAAGTCGCTGTAGTTGTTCAGACGCGAAAAACTCTTGACTCGTTTACAGGAAGCTGGCCTCTGGGCTAATAATACTGCCTGGGTGTTTTAAGGCGTGCACACTCCTCCCCCCTCTTATGCTTACAGAGTTCTCTGTTGCCAAGGCCGTATAGCGCCGAGTGGAACAGACGTGCAACTCAGTGGAATAGATATACAGTTGAGTGGAATAGACATACAACTCAGTGGAATAGATACAGCTGAGTGGAACAGACACACACATCAGTGGAACGCATATTCTACTAAATGCCGTATAGACTACTTCTAATAGGTAACAAGAAGATGCAGCATAAATCGTTGATGTTGGCTAGTAAATTGATGCCCGAGTTTTTGTGCTGTGTTTGTTGGAACTGGAAGCACGTGTGGTAGGTATCTTTATTCTCTATCAAGGGAATTATCTCCAGTGCACCAGTGCTAGACGATTCGCGAATTTATATCGCCTGCCATCTAGCCATCTATTAATGAAGACAGCTGTTGGAACAAGAATGATCCATCGTGTATTGTATTATACTGAAATAAAAAAAAGTTCATTAATTTTGCCATCGTAGGTGTCCGAAATTAGTCAGTTCTGCGAATGTTGTGCCGAGGAGAAAATATCTTTTGGTAACTCTATCGGGGATTTCCTGGTGGCAAGTGGTTTATTGCCTGGCGGTGTTGCTGCAATTCTGGAATCGTCTTGTTTGCCGCAAGTAATATGTGAGGCGGATCTGCTTGTGACTCAACCATTAGCCTATTTCTGGCTGGTCTGTGTGTGGAAAGAGTAGATAGTGTGTGTGCCTGTGCGTGACGCCCAGGGCCCAACAAGTGTTATCAGTTGCTGATGTGTTGTAGTTGATTGGCGTTGAAACTGTTAAGACGTTGTAGTAATAGTTTGCTTATGCTGTATTGTTGGTTTCATGTTGGATGATAATTATATTATCCCACCAGCCCAGTTTCGTTATAATTATATTCTCCGTGAAAGAAAGTGTGTGTGCGACGCCGAACAAATGTTATTAGATGGTGTGTGGTGGTGCTGTGTCGCTGAAACATGATAGAAGACTTTAGTTTACTCCTCATTTGATGTAGTAATGATGAGTTTGATGTAGTAATCATATACTAATGTGTGTGTTTGGTTTCATGCAAGCTGAGTAAGTCCAGAGGGTGTAGTGGACGGGTTCTCATTTTATTAATATTGCAGATCAAAGCCAAGAATACGATTGCATTTAGTTAGCCTTGTCAATGTTTTTCTCCCCAAATAATTTTTTCTTGTGTTTCTCGAAGAAAACTATCGTGTTTTGTCAGATGGTCGAATTATAAACAGTGGAAGGATGAAAATCCGTCCTTTCATCGTTTTGTTGTTGTTGTTGTTGTTGTTGTTGTTGTTGTGATTGTGCTGTAGTAATCGTTTATTTAGTACAGCACTGCAACTGAATTAATCGTTGTCCTATCATATCCTATCCCATAACTCGGAGGTCGTAGGGGCACCACAGATGATCGTTTAACCAGCGTACTCCATCTTTCCCTGTCCTCAGCAACCCTGACTGTTTCGCTCAGTGTCAAACCATTCTCGAATGTTGTCCTCCCACCTCTTTTTCGGTCTCCCTCTTCTTCTACCTACTTGCACTGTGCTAATCGTTGTAGTTGGGTTTTTTTCACTGGCTTGTGTGCATTGTTTTAGTGTTTTTTATGTGTTTCAAAATAACTTCTTTACTTCACAAAGTAGCCTAGCCTTACACGACATTTTAAGAAAACAAAAACTTGACTTATTATTTATAAAAAGTGTCCTTGATTCTGTGTGGCCAAGACCCAACAATGTTACACTGTCAGTGTCGGGCCCCAAAAGAAAATACTTCGGTTCTTCAAACCGTTAATCAACAGAGAAAATACTTTGGTTCATGAAAAAATCCTAAGCCAAAAAGAAAATAAATAGTTAGGTCTATCAGACTATAAGCCAAATGGGAAAATAGTATGGCTCATCAGGCCGTGAACCAAAAGACAAGATATTTTGGCTCTTCAAACCGTAAGCCAAAAGACAAAATAATTGAGTTCATCAACTGAGACCGATGAAGGTTTCGATTGCACTGCTTCTTAAAACGTGTATGTAAACATGTTATTCTGTACAAAATGCCAGAAATGATATATATACCTCAAACAATTTAAGCTGGATTCGCGCCAGTTTGTTTATTTATGTTTTGTGATGTATAGCGGTATTTATAGCGATTATATTGAATACAATGTCAGTCTGTAGGCCTACTTTGGTCCTAGCAAATGTTGATAGATCTACAAATAGTGCACATCTCATAAATGTATCCTATTGTGTGTAATTCTATAGTGACGTGCAAACCCAAACGTAGACGAACGGAGGAGACGGAGATACCGCGTTTTCTGTTACTGTTACAGTCGCATCAATAAGTACAAGACGCTAACATAAACTCCAGTTACCTCTCAATCTTACATTTAAAAAAATACAACTAATATTAGGTAAGTTGGGTTTGGGCGCGCCACAGGCTGCGACTACGCCTTCCGTAGGGGAGTGGGCCCAGAATTTTCTGATAAAAAGGGACAGTAAAGTTGTTTTTTTAAAACTCTTGCAGTGAAATATATGCCTGTGATTTACACAATCCCTTTGTCTAGCAGTCACTTTGTTCGCCAACCCTTTGTTGTTACAGTAGTAGTTTTTGGGTTCAGCGCCTGTAGTGTATAGCCTAGCTTCAGTACATGTCAGAATGTAGTTTGTTGTCAGCATTAATTTTATTTGCCATCTCATCCAATATCTATGATACAAAATAGGATACTAGCTTGTGGTTGCAGTAGCAACTTGCTATGGGACCGATGTACGTAGACAATGCTATGACACCGACGTAGACAAAAGAATTTTGAAATAACGTCGGTGATTATGATTATTGTGTTAATTTTCGTGTCAGTCTTACTATAATAGATTTTATTTTATTTTATTTTATTATGAGATACGTCATAACAATACTAAACATGCAATTGGTGTTAGTTTGTGATGGTGGGGAGGAGAGGGTGAGAAGGTGAAGGGGGGGGGATGTACAGCGCAAGTATGTTTGGGGTGTGGGATACTTGTTGTTTTATTATATTTTATGTGTTGAACTATTTATTTTTGTTCTGCATGTCATTCTTTTTATGATATTCTACAGTTTACATTTACTATGTTTGTGCAGCCGAAATTTATATGAAAATTTTACAGACGAATAAAGTTCCAGTCTCAGTCTCAATAATGGCACAACCGTATATACGGATCGGAGGGAGCAGGCAGATCTACGCGTCGTGTTTCCTGATTAATTGTATCTAGATTGAGGGCAGACGTATTAGAGATCAGTTAGCTTTGGTGCAGTGTCATGCTAAACCCTATTATTTATATATAAGCGTTCGCAGAGACACAATATTGATGCGTAATAGCGCAGTAGAAAAGTGCCACAAACGTAGACAATACTGCTGTGGTATGCGCGTGGGAACACAACCGCAGCAGCAGCTAGCGTTGGTAAGCTAATGGTGTTTGTACCTGTGTGGCTTTGCTTGGAACCTGCCTTTGCTTCCTTTCAATAGTCTGACGCTAGCTCCAGTGCAAACAATGATTGGAATTTTAAACTGCACGTGGACGACGTTGGTGAGGTAGAAAATAAGAAGTTTTGTTTATCCCATTTTTAAAAGGTCTTTCAACCGAAGTGAACTCATTTAGGAAAGGTTTGAATTGGATGGAAAGCTAAAGGCTTTTGGGTGGATACACATTAAAACAACAGCTACAGTTACAGCAACAGTTTATTTATTTAAAATCTTTTCACCGAAATAATTTTAATCAAGAGCATTCTGGATGAAGGAAATATAAAACGATATCTGTAATAAATGTAACATATTTAACAATTTTGCGGACATAGGCCTACATACGGCTAGACGTGTGAGATGGTGGCAATGGTGGCCATGGAAAGCTTGATGCCACCTGGTGTATTTAAAGATGAATTTAAAAAGTTATTTACGTCGAGAAAGTGCATGTAGAAGATTGATTATAAATTCTAAAACTTGGCCTCCGGCCGCTAATGTGATTTACCCATTTTCCTTTGCCCATTAAATGGTTCATTAACGAAACGATCCTAAACGTGGCCTTGTCACTTTCATCTTCGTCTATAACTGCCGTTGCAAGTTTGGATTTTTTTTTGCAGAATATCAGAGCAGGCTTGGCTGTATTTCGCTGGTTGCCGGAGTAATTTGAGATGTTATATATCACAGATTGCCAGAGTAATTTGAGATATATCACAGATTGCAGGAGGAATTTTTGTTTTATTTCGCAGTATCTGCAATCTTGTAATTGTGAAATCTCGAATTCTTAAAATTGTTGAATAGACATAAAATTAGACGCCAAATATGTTCTATTAAAGTCAGTATCTGCCATCTTGTAATTGTGAAATCTTGAATTCTTAAAATTGTTGAATACACATGAAATTAGACGCCAAATATGTTCTATTAAAGTCACCAGCTCTGTTCTCCTTAGGGTTATCACAATGTTGTCTTCATTGTATGAACTTTAACAAATGCATTTACCTGTTCCTTAAGATGTTATTTTTTTAAATCTGTGATATATCTGATATTAAACGCAAAAACCTCTTCTCAGTTGCTGCGAGAAATGAAGTAGATAGAGCTTTTGCCTTTTCGAAAGCATTATGTCTACATCTACACCTGCTGGGTTCTTCAAGTTCTTGCCAACTATTTTTAAACGTACCATCAAAATAGAGGCATTTATTAGCACTTGGAAAGGCGTTTACCTACTCCGGCAAGGCTCTACTTGCCGTTTTTAGATGATATGCTTTTGTTTTATTACATATCTTCAAAGCTCGTTGTAATGAATAATGAGATGTTGAACAAGATTTGAAAGCGATAAAACAATTTTAGATAAGTTTTCTGCTGTGCTTGCTGCTGTTTTAAGAGTATAGATTCTATATTCTTAGTTTTTGTCATCAGTTCTTCTAGTGGTTTTTAGAATATTTTTTTTTATGCTGTGGTTTTATTACTTCAGATACCTGTCTTTCCTGCAAAACTCAATGGACAGTGCATTGTTTTAAACGAAAGTTCAGCGTGGATCACAATGTAAGGATGGGGAATTCTGTTCAGCATTTTTTGATGGGTTCTCTCCTTTTGTGTGGCGCTACGTTGCTGAGTCCGCGCGAATTTGCTAGGAAAGACAGTTCGAATTGCAATCGCATGAGCAATAAGTATGTGCTTCTTTTGCTTCCCTTATCACGCACCTATAAATACAGCAGTGAAATGAGAATACAATACAAACATTTAAATACATCAACACGAAGAAAGAAAGAAAGACCCTCAATTATACTTTGACACAAACACTATTTAAATGTGCAACAATTCTGCAATCATATCTGAAGGTCGGCGTGACACCATCACACCGCGTTCCCGTACCAGAAAACAATCGGTTCAAGTTTCTGGCATTCCCCATGCCCTGCAGGTCATAATAATATTACACGACGCTTGCAAAGTTGATACCTTCTCTTCGGGGCAAACAAAAATGAAAAAAATATATTTGTAGCATTGAAGTAGTATTAACATTACGTAATTTGAAGATCAGTGCATGTTTGTCTAGAAAGTAGGTGTTTGGAAATAATGTAGTAGCTAATCATATGTGAGTGTGCATGGAACACTTTAAGGAGCGTATAATTATATATTAAATACATTACATCTATTTCTGTTTTCAGTTCCTTTGAACTAATATAGTGTATATTAACACTGCGCATAAAGGCGTCTAATTGGGAAAAATTATACTGGGACTGAAACGTCTTCAGGACGGAAACATTAATATTACTTTACATCGACCTCCAGATCATTTCAGATAATCTAATGGCGCTGGATGCTATATCTATCCTGTGAATGTGTGCGCAACCTGTCATTCCCCTTATATACAATATAATGTTTCCATTGACCTTTTGGATTGCAGAAACAAGTTCCTGGCTTCTGTATATTCGGTGGTTTTCTTCACACGAATAACGTCGTTATGTCCAAGATATTTTGGCGAAAAAAAAACCCAAACAACCATTGTTAATAGTCCTGAACTGCAGATGAAGCCTAAGGGTTTGAGAAAGCGAGTTCCATTTTTAGCACGTAACGAAAAGTCGATTAAAAACCAATTTCCCTCTGTTGTAGTCATTTTGTTTTTTTTGAGCGTTTCTTTTCTTCAATGGGAATATGTGACTGCGACACAAATAAAGGAATCCATTACATTTACTGGGCTTCTAATTTTGCCAGCAGAAGAATTTTGTTGAGTTCTGTATTTTCCTTTTAGAAGCGATTGTTGTATACATTACACACAAAAAAAGCGACTGCATTATGTGACCTACGCTGTTTTCTCCAAAGGAGTTGTTTTCGGAAGAAGTATGCCCAACATGAACAACCATTTTGAAGTAAATTTTGCTCGCGACGAAAAAATGCCAAAAAAAAAATAGTAGGATTGCGCAATGAAAACGAAATACAGGAATTATTCCGATAAACATAAAAGTCAAGTTAAACGTGTTAGAAACCGTTTGTGGTGGTTAGGAAGATCCTTCATAAAAACATCCGGTCCTGATTTGGCTCGGAAGAGTCCGCTGGACCTAAAGCAACAATCAATCAATCAATCAATCATAAAAACATATTCTGCATCGTTCAACAATAGGCTTTCTTCCTTTGCTGTACTTAGTCCTATAAACATTTTGTTTTCATGATAACTAGAAACTTTCATTGCAGGAGCAATTCAAGTCCTATTGCGCCTATGAAGAAGGATTGTAAAACAATTCCCCCAACCCCACCCCCCATATTTTTAGCGCTTGTCAAAGATGAGCCAAATCATATATATATGAACAATATATATAGGGTCAGTAAGGGAGGCTTTTTTTCTTCCCTTTTTCTAAGCCTTGTTCACTCATGATGTTTTACCGAGTTCATTTCTTCTCCTACATTAAAAAAAAAAGAAAAGATTATCGTTCGAGAATTTATAGCTGTCTGTTCAATGTCTGAACGCAAACAGTTCTATTTGGATGCGATATTTTTGTCTATTTTCTTCTTTTTTTCCAGACGATCCTCCCAAAAAGTTTAGAGGGTCGGGATAAAAAAATTCGGGTCGGTCGGGATACCGTGAATAGACAGTTGGTGGGGAGGGGGGAGGGGTGGAGTCCTAATATAGGCTTATTAATTTGCTTTTCAGCTTTTCCTCTTAGGGTAGTTAAAATTTGTGTGCTAGAGTTATATAAAAAAATAAGACGTTAGTGCATCAAGAAGAAATAAGCCAATATTACTGTAAAAATTCGCTTCAGGAGAAACAGGATTTGGAATACATTTGCGGAATAATAATTTAAAAACACTGCACCGTAAACTGAGAAAATATTGAATGACCTTGTTACGTGAGATCGACTATTATGTTTCCCTTCCCCCGACCCCCTCCAAATAAAAAAAAAGCTTTGTTCAAGGAAGTTACAGGATATTATTAGTACCCCCTACAGAAAAAAAATGGAATGATTGTGCCCTCGGGAAAGTCTCGATTGATTCGCATCCACTGACTCTGGAATATTACCCCGTATTTGTCCCTCAGTACCTACTTGGCCTCATCGGTGCAGTAACAGGCAGTGCAGGAGTGCTTGTGGATAGTATCAGACTGCCATTATTTTACCCTAGTGTGCTCTAATGATAATAAGCACCACATACGTGGTGTTCCTTCTTTGATAACAAAAGCAATGTGCTCTTTCTCCAACTCCTCAAGTTTCGACAGAAGCTCATCCCGCAGAATAGTAAGCTGTGAATTTAAGCAATAGAAGGTCTTGGGCGATATTCTGTAGTAGCTCTGACACTCAGTTGTGATATGAAATAGTGTCGTACACTATCTTTGAAGTAGATAATGGAATGGATTCCCAGTACAAAGAGCCACCCAGATCTAATATCACCTGAATGTAAGAATAGACAATAAATGAAAAGAGCCACCCAGATTCTCAGCGTTCCTAAAATAGTTAATTGAAGTCAGCACGTAGTCCAAGAGGAGCACTTGTTGCAAGCTTCTACATTGTTTAACGCTGTGGAACACTCAGCCACCTAAATTAGTCCCTCTTTTCCTTCCGTCTCCCCCTTTCATGCCCCTTACCAATAACGCATAACTATTTGAATCACATACTTTGTATAGTCCTTGGTCAAGTCTTATTGGTGTATGTGTGTGTATGTATGTGTGTATGTATGTATGTATGTAATGTATGGATGCAGGTATACACAAAATCTGTTAAAGTAATGATACACTGGCATCACCTTTATCATTAATTCAGCTTTAGAATAAATAATTTCGACACGAATACAACACCATCTACCTCGGCTCAGCATTGACATTGAAGAAAACTGGCACGAGAACTGGTAGTAGACCTACACTCAGTGCAGTATCCTTGTTTCAATAGATTGCGGTTTTTTCAAGCTTTGTAAATGGTTCGTGACCTAAGTTATCATCGTTTCGACACTAGCGGTTGTAGCGGTCCGCGATGGTGAATGACGGGCAGAGGCGACGGCGACATAGACGTAAGGGATTTACATGCCATTGTCCGTCCCCCAGCTGTCAGGGAGAAGGGAGGATTAGAACTGATGGAGAAGGGTCTGGAACCATTGTCATGGAGCTCTATTCTTCTGTGAACAGACATCGCTCTTTTTATGGGACCTGTCCCGCTAAACAGAGAGATCCAGCTTTCCTAACATCTGCGATGGGCACAATAGATATATACACCCAACAGTTTTTGTTTTTAGCCAAGACACCATTGAATGTCCGTAGTGCAGTATGCTAGTGGACGTTGGACCTTTTTTGTTTGTTGAGGTGGGAGGAATTTCAACTCTTGAGTGTCCAGTAGCATATATTGTTGCACAATCTATATGTGCATACATAAATATAGGAATGTTATTTTGCGATTGTTCGTTGTACGATGTTAGGAGAAAGATTGAGAGTAAGAGCATTTTAAAATGTTGCGTTTCTTGCGTTGCTCAGCTTGCAACAGGTAAGATAAATGTTTTGGCCGAGGGGTGGGGTGGGATGGGGGATGAGAGATGGAGAAGCTTCTTTCCACTGGCAGTGGAATGTGATTTAAATGAACAAAACTTGTCTTGGCTTTTAGGTGTTTGTTGCAAGAGCTTTCTGCGGTAATTTCGAAGCATTGACGTTTTTGTGTGTACAACCAAGCAATTGCCTTGGTAAATCCTTCCATGAATCTTGGCTTGTGTTCACTCTAGAAACGAACAATTCATATTTTTGTGTGTTCATCTCTGTTGAAATTATTCCTGCCTCATCACAGGGATGTTCGATAAAGAAAGACTGCCCCGTATGCTCTTACTCGACTATACTACCATTTTCTCCGAGACATTAGGTACTGTAAGACTGTTCGATGGACCATGGGCTATTTTCTATGCTTAGCTAGAGACTCAACTAAGACACTAAAGGATCTATAATATTTTGTATAAAATACTCTGTTACTTCTTAGGGAGGTTTTCCATTATTTCGGGACTTTAGTTTTCTTTTTTCTTGCACTCTGCAATTAAGGTACTTATGTTCCATTACCTGATCTGTGTAAATGTAATATATATATTTTACCATAAATATATTTGATCAATTCTTTGGTCTTAAGGTAATATTAATAATGTATAATTTGTATTACTTGAACCCATAGTAGACGTTCCCTTTATAGCCCGAAGACCAGTTTTAATCTGTAGCTGCTTTTATCTCATTACAGCTTTTCATAGGTACCTTTTAGGTCCTGTAATTATTTATTACTTAGGTTTCATTTGTATGGCTCTTAATCACCGCAGGGGATTTACCCGTATGTCTTTAAAAAAAATCTTTATTCTGGTTAATAGAGTGTGTTTATACTGACAATGTAATAAAGAAACAAAGTAAAAAATAATGTTGTGGACAACAATGACATATCACTCCTCTTATTGGACTGTTGTCACAAAATATAGTCCGAGGTTTGTTTACTGCCAGTGTCTAGGAAATGGATAAGATATTCCACCAAACCACACTAGACCTATAGTGCCACTATACATTACGTGGAGAGTTGTCTGGTGCATTCATGAGACAGTTTTGAGCTTGCATCTTTTATTCACTAAGACTCCTCGGAGTATAACAGCCATCATCACACAGGGCATTCTGAGGTCTCAGGAAGAGAAATATGAACGGTTCTATCCTCATTCTTTCCTAAATCGTGTGAAGTAGTTTTGCGTCCCTCCTGAGGCACGATTTTTACACAAGTTAAAAGTTTTAGGATTTTCAACCCATCGGAACAAGGACAAAAGAGATCCACTCGTGGTGTACATGATACGAACGTTGGCCTGATAGATGTACTGGCAACTCGGTATATTTCTTAACACACAAGACGTAGACCAATACATTCAGTGCAGGCCTATTCGAGTTTTGACATACAGTGGTGCTCCAGGGCGTCATGTCAGAAGCCTGTATCCATGGACGTCGAAGTCTTGAACTGAGTAGGATAGAGTGCTCGCCTAGGAAATCTAGAGTACCACTCGTGTATTAGATGGGGAGAGGTTTTCTTTGATTATTGAACCTCGCGAGACCGTTATGAGCTGCGGCAACGAATCCGTTGGGTGCCAGGGTGTATTGAATTCACGAGTCGCACCAGTTTGGATGTATGTGTCTAGGTGGTTGGCATAAGTTTGCATCTAGAGACTGGAGTTCACTTTCCATTCACGGGGTGCTCTTTTGATGCAGTATCAAACCTTGTGCAGGAATATGGGAGAGTTTTCGGACCGGTGCGTTATTGAAAAGGGTGCTAGCATCACTTTTTCTGCAATCTTTAACTCTTTGGCGCAGTTTAGTGGTTCTTTAAAGGCTGGGGTAAGGTTTCGTGCTACAGTGAAGTTAAGAAACATTTAGGCAATTTGAGACCTGGACTCGATGTAAATACATTCGATCTTTTCTTTTCGGTGGGGTGTGGGGTGTGTGGGTGGGTGGGTGGGTGGTGAAAAGGGGGTGGAGGACAATAGATGAATTCTTTTCAGCGAGAGGCAAACAATAGTCGTGACTTTGAAATAATCAATATTTTTCTTAATAATAAACGGACTTTAAAAATACCCGATCAGCTGTTCTTCTTAACATAGCTTTTGCTAAAAGGTTAAAATGGAAGTTGTTGTTTATCATTTTATTTCCTCAACAATAGCAAAGGGTGCGATACGGGAAACAAAATTTTAAAAAAAAATTTGTTTATCGAAATTCGAAGGAATGGTATAATACTTAAAAATGCATGCCGTGATTTGAAGTTTGGAAATTAGAATGGATTTTGAGTTGGGAGCTTCCATTGTGAAGCTGTGGTGTTTGGCGTTTGGATCCACTGTTGTGAAACTGTGATACCTTAACTTTGGGATTATTATTTTGAAACTTAGATGCCTTGAGGTTAGAGTTCTTATTTTGAAACTGACTGTGTCGTATATCGGAACAAAATCGTGTGAATGAATCTAACAATTATAGCTAAATATTTTTACAAAATAGGACCTTATGGAGTCCGGCGATTCATTGACTCAAGAGGAATGTAATGCTAGGGTAGAAGTATGCAGAACAGTGTTAAGGGAGATTTTTGCAATGAGAGAAAAAGGGAGACTCTTTCAGTAAAGAAAAGGGAAGGGATGCTCTTTTCAACTGCTGTGATTGGAGACCACATGCAACTAACTGCTATCTTCAAAAGTGAGATGGATGCTGCTAACCCGCTTTCTTTCCGTAAGCCTCACCTGTCAAAGCTAGCTGCACTTAAGTGCTCATTCATCATAGATTTCCGCTGACAAGGAAAGTGCCCCAAGATCTTCGTTGCGTGGTTGTGTATCGTTTTTGCAGACATGACGTGCCTGCATATGAACTTATATTAAGACTTGATTTGCTCGTACTGTGCCTAATTTGTGCAGGCGACATTTAACTTTATATGTTGCCATTTTGGCTGTATTTGTGTGCCTAAGTAATCGGACGTAATATGTGGGGATCTACGACAAAACTGAATGCGTCTAAATTTAATTGAAGATAAAAATGTCTTGAGGTTTCATTGATTTTGAAATGATTGCCGTTTAGATATAGTACCTGTATTGTGAAGCTGTACAACATCCAATGGTGGCAGAAATATTCCAAGCCACAATTGGAGGAAAATTTGCACCACTGTTCATTTTGGGAGCTGGTGAAGTAGATGTCAACACCATGACCACCACCTTCAACTCACCTGTGACAGATGCCGCCACTGAGATCCTTGGCAAGCATCGTCCAAAAAAGAAACCGTGGATCAAACCTGAACTTTTGGACCTGTGTGACAAACGAAGAGAAATAGAACACCTCAAAAGGGGGCTGATGCCTACCGAAAAATCAACAATGACATCCGAAAAGGCATGCGCACAGCAATAGAGAACTGGATAGAAGGTCAGCGCCAGAAAATGAGAACAGTCTGAAAAAGAACAACAGCAAGAAGGCCTACCAGACTGTCAAGAGGCTGACAAGTGTTAGACAGCCCAAGGTCTCCACGATCCAAAGCATGTCTGTCATATGCCTTGCAGAAGAACAAGAAGTCTTGGATAGATGGACAAGGTACACCTGCTCTGACCTTTACAACCATACACCAAACGGAGACACTTCAGCTCTATAATGTCCAAGAACAGAGAAGAAGAAGAAATCCTCCCAATTCTCCGGGAAGAAGTTGAGGCAGCAGTGCAATCACTGAAGAAGGGGAAGTCAACTGGAGTGGACAACATACACGCAGATTTGCTTGAAGCAGGACGAGAAGCGATGACTGACACCCTCGCCATTATCTGTAAAAAGATCTACATGTAGCAGAGTGGAGAATGGCCTACTTGATGGACCCAGTCGCTTTTCGTCACTCTTCCCAAAAAGGGTAACCTTCAGGAGTGTGAAAATTACCGCACCATCAGCCTCACCAACCATCCCAGCAAAGTCCTCCTGAAAATAATACTCAACAGGTTGAAACCCCAAGCTGAACAAATCATAGCTGAAGAACATGCAGGATTCAGGGCAGGGCGAAGTACCACTGAGCAGATTTTCAACCTCAGAATAATCTGCGAAAAATATCTACAGCACGAAAAACATCTATACCATGTGTTTGTAGACTTCAGGAAAGCGTTTGACCGAGTCTGGCATGCAGCTGTGCGGGCAACCATGAGAGTGCACAACATCAGCCCTGAAATTATTTAAGTCATCAAAAACTTGTATGACAAAGCTACCAGTGCAGTCCTCCACAACAGCGCCATCGGTAACTGGTTCAGAACAACAATCGGCGTGCGTCAAGGATGCCTACTGTTCAACACTCGTCAACAACTTTCTAAAGCCCATCATGTCAGATGCCCTTACAGATCACGAATGCACAGTTATCAAAGGGGTAGAGCAATCTCCAATCTCCGTTTTGCGGATGACATTGATGGATTTGCTGGAGAAGAACAACAACTTGAACAACTAGTACAGAGTCTTGGCACCACCGTCAAAGCCTTTGGAATGGAAATAAGTGCAGAGAAGACCAAAATGATAACCAACAACACCAATGGCCTCAACATGGATATCAAAGTCCAAGGTCAGTCCCTCAACACGGTGCACAGCCACAAATATTTATGAGCGTATCAGACAGTGGGTCCCGACAGAAAGTCCTCTCCAGGATCGCACAAACAACTGCTGCCCTGACAAGTTTGAAGCCCATTTGGAAAGACGGGACCATCAGTCTACACTTCAAAATAAGGCTGCTGCGCTCCCTTGTCATCTCCATCTTCCTATACGCTTGCGAAACATGGACCCTCACAGCAGATTTACAACGAAGAATAAAAAGCATGGATGAGGTGTTACAGAAAACTTCTTGGCATTTTCTATACCCATCACATCACCAACAACGAAGTCCGACAGACCATCACACAAGCCATTGGACAACATGATGACATGCTCACAGTGGTGAAGAAACGGAAACTCCGATGGTATGGCCACGTCCCCAGAACTTCAGTCCTTACGAAGACCCTCTGTAAGGCACGGCGCAAGGAGGCAGAAGAGGAGAGAGAAAAAAGAGATGGAAGGACAACATTCGAGAATGGATTGGCTTTACATTGAGCGAAGACATTGAGCGAAGCCATAAGGGGTTGCTGAGGACAGGGAAAGATGGAGTACGCTGGTTAAACGATCATCTGTAATGCCCCAACGACTTTCGAGTTACGGGATATGATGTGATAGGAATAGGACAACACAGTAGGAATAAGGGGTTAGAAATAACACAGTTCAAACTAGGTCCTTTTATGTTACCAATGTCTTGTATCACCAACTTTATTTTATTAGATTGCCAGATAGATCCTCGTCTAGGAATGTTCCTATTTAGCTTTGACGCTATCAGTTAAGATTTTTTTCCCAAAAGTGTCTAATTAATGCCGACATAACACGTTAAGGTAACGTTAAGGAACGTGTATTGCAGCTGCAGTGAAGGGTCTTGAATTCAAGCTCGGTGAACTGTATCTGCAACATCTCCCAGTTATAGCTCTTTTCCTGAGACATTTTTCGCCGCAAACTGCACTTCTCGTCAGCACAATTGCCATTGAGCTGTAAGAAGATCGACGAGATATCTTTTGTAGATCCTCGTTTATTTTATTTTAAACCAGCATGAAACCTTTTTGCTTTCTCCATTTTTTAATCTTCCTCTAAACACCAGTCCCCAACCAATCTCTCTCTCTCTCTCTCTCTCTCTCTCTCTCTCTCTCTCTCTCTCTCTCTCTCTCTCTCTCTCTCTCTCTCTCTCGTTTATGACCTATCCCGTCTTCTTCTTCTTTTTCTGTTTGTTGGTGATTTCTCGATTTTGGCTAGGGGTAAAACCTGGACAGGACTGGAACTTCAGCTTTGCATAGATCAAATTCAAGGGTGGGTAGAAAATACGGCTTCCAATGTTCGATTTCTAAAACCGAATGCATTCATTTTCATCACAAAGAGAACCAGGTTTTGAACCCTTCTCTCCGTGATCCACGTTTATCGGCAACCCATCAAAGTTTCTAAACAAGTTACATTTTTGGGTATTATTTTTGACAGCGAATTTACTTTTCTTCACCATAATAAATACCTGAGGAAAAGCTGCCAGACAGGTCGTAATAGTTTGAAGGTTATCAGCCACACAGACTGGGAAGCAGACAAGAAAACTTCGCTCATCCTCTTTCGTTCTCGTGTATGCTCTGAGTTGGAGTATCATAGCATTCTATTTGGCTCCGCTAAGAAAGCTTATTTGAAAGCCTAGGATCCAATCCATCATCAAGGTCTTCGGATCTGCCTGTGATCGTTTCGCACTTCCCCGAAGGAAAATCTCTGCAAAGACCATCCTGCTAGGCACGGTGCAAGGAGGCAGAAGAAGAGGGAGACAGAAAAAAGAGGTGGGAGGACAACATTCGTGAATGGACTGGCTTGACACTGAGCGAAGCCATAAGGGTTGTTGAGGGACAGAGAAAGATGGAGTACGCTGGTTAAACGATCATCTGCGTTGCCCCAACGAGTTTCGAGTTACGGGATATGATAGATAGGACTAGGACACAGGGAGATGCCGACATTACATAACTAAATGTGGCGGTTATTACAGTTTATTAACAAGAGACGGACACTTAGGTCCGATTTTGACGACGGCCGCTGTTGGGTTGTTACAGGCATACACGCTTTCAAAAGATGTCTAGAATAATTATATGACGGCAATTTACCCGAAAGAGCATGGGAAGCTGGTGGCAAGAAGGGGGTGAGGAGAGAGTGGATGGGCAGTTTTAAGTGATAGCTGTACACGTTTTTACGTCTTTCTCTCTCTGAACATGTCTGTCTGTCTTTCTATATTTGTAGCTCTGCGTTCAATTCACTTCAGTTCTGCGTTCAATTCACTTCAGTTCAATTCAACATTTTTCATGTCCTGTCTAGTACTTTTCAATGACTTTTTAGACCTCGCTCACATTCTCACGCATAATAATAATAATAATAATAATAATAATAATAATAATAATAAGAATAAGAAGAAGAAGAAGAAGAAGAAGAAGAAGAAGAAGAAGAAATTGCATTCATACAGCGCATTTTTCATTAGAATAACAACTCCATTCGCTTACACACATCATTCGTACGCATCATCACAACATTCGCATTACATCATGTCCAACATAATTCAGAAAGTATTATTAATGTTTTTACTATTTACACAGAAAACGCCTTGCGGAACAAGTGCGGTTTTAAGCAGCTCTTGAAGGACACAAGGTCTGTACAATGTCTTAAACCGGCAGGCAGCGCATTCCAAACCTTGGGTGCTTGAAAACTAAAAGACCGCTCGCCAATTGTTTTAGGCCGACGTTTGAGCGTTTTAAAAAGTTTTTTTTTCATGTGATGAGCGCAAAGAACGAGTTGTAGTGTAGGTAGTACGTACCTCAGACAGATATGGTGAAAGTGACTGGTCAAAGTGGCGGAAAGTTATACACAAACATAGATCACAATGTGAAACAATACACCCTGAAGTAGAACTTCAACTATACAGGAAATAATGCTACCATTTTTTTAAATCAATTGTTGATGAGTAAGCTCATATCACTCGAGCAATATGAACTACTTCAGGACTATGTAGTACATAATTAATATAATTTTGAATGTCTACATTAATATTGTGTACTTTATTTAAATCAATTAATATACAGTAGGACATTTATTCAAACAAAATATGTTCAGGAGATACAGGCTGAAGACGAGAGCAGGTAATATATTTGTTTAAAGTCTGTAGTCCAAGAATTAACCCTCATTTTGATAATAACTCCACAGAGGTGACTTGGAGAAGAAAAATTTACAGCTTGTTTTGCTCTTTGGAACCTGCATGTATCAATGTTTTTTTTTTTTTTAACAAAATTAACAACTCAAAATACGAAAGGAGTGTCTTGCGTTCCTCCATCCTTTTGTCTACTCGATTTTTGCTGATGACAAAGTATTCTTACTCCATCCGTCCACTACTGTTGTGTAAGGGGTGATATTCATACGACCTGCGTTAATACAACTTAATATAAAGACAGCTTAAGAGAACTAATCAGAAATATTTTGTAATGAACTAGATAGTGTTCAAAACCAGGGTGTTGTAAACCTTGTATGGAGAAAAGGAAAAGGGGCATTTTTCTACCCAAGATATTTCTTGTTAGAAAATATAACTACATTATTTTCCATGACAGCGTGTATTGATTCGCATAGAGGTGTCGCAGGGAAAAATCGAACGTTTATTTGTCACAGCAGCATTGACGTTTTTGGCAACTTGCGCGGCCTTAAGAGACAAGGTGACATTAAAGAAGGTTATGGGCATCAGGCAACAACACTATTATTACGCCAAAATGTGACAGAAAGGTGGTTAGATTGCCATTATTAAGGGAAGTTCCCATTGCTATTATTGAGCGACTGTGCTCAGAGGATTGTTGCAGCTGAGCAGCAAGGTTTCGGCGTTTTGTGCGTGTGTGAGTTAAAGGTGAATCTCGTTATTTTTGTTTGTGTTCAAATTGGTGCTTAACTTTACGAAACCATCGCGCTGTGCGGTTGCTTCAGTCTTGCGCATTTTACGTGACATTTAGAAAGAGGAAATAAAACTTGTTGATGGTTGTTACCCTGTTCAGATTTTTTTTAAATAACTTAATTTGATTAAAGTAGGTCTACTTTGCTGGGAGGTAGTAATGACTTGCACTTGTTTTCGACGTTTTCCCTACATGTGCGGCCTTCGGAATAATTTAAAAACCTAGCTTTAACTGTTTATTTTAACAAAACTGGGTTGCATGCTAGGCTGCTGCTTAATATTTTGGAGAATTATGAACAATTGGTGATACTTGTTATTAATTTGGTGCAATGTTTGAAGAAGGAGACTGTTCTAATAATTATTATTGAGAAAGTGCGGTGCTTGATATTTGCTAACATTTGCGCTGGTTTGAAAATGTGTGAATGCTTGTCATTTGTTAAATCGTTGCTCAATTCAAAGAACCTGACTGTACTGAGAATTTTGAGAATTGTCTTTTGTTAATCTGAATCTTAGTGCTTACTTGAAGGATCTGGTTGTACGAATATATAACGATCTCTTCTTCTTCTGCTGCTGCTGGCACTGCTGTAATTACCAAGTCGACATTCTTAATAATGCCAACGGACTTTGCGCTGAATTGAACTGGCACGTAGATTGTAGCATAGTAATTGGGATGTCCTGGCCTTGGCGTCTGTTGTTTGAAATGTCAGGATAACGAATCCGTCATTGTGCGATTAGCAAAATACTAAATAAATAAATTACTCGTTACTTTCAGTCAATAGGAAGCATTTTATTCGGCAATGGAGGCTTATTCAAGCCGGCGAGTCCATTAAAGGTTAAAATAAAATAGAATTATTAAATTAAAGTAAAATTTAAATAAAGCTAATTACAACAACAGGAGCCCATATCCGTTGATGTATAATTATGAAGCCTGGTATCAAGATGTAAGAACCAAAATTGCTCTCCAGAAACAAACGAACAGAAGAAATTACGAATATTGTAGTGTAGTAATCATGCATCGTTTACACCAAGAACACTTTCTGTATAGTTTTGTACTCTCTCCAGCTGAACGCCCGCTTTACGTGAATGTAGTTGGAAGAAGCACTGAAATACTTAGGAAAACCGAAAATAAAAGAAAAATCAACATAACCCATTACGGCTGCCAATGTAATTTCTTCAGCGTTTTAGTCAAGAGCACTTGCCTCACATAGCTTGCAGCTATTGTGAAACGTATTATAGGTTTAATAGAAGTGTATTTCAGAAGTGTATGGCAGTGACATTTCTGAGTCGCATTTAAGTGGTTGTATTATACTTTACAGCTTTGTAGTTGTAGTAAACAGTTGTGGTAGGAGAAACTACTAAGGCAGTGACATTTATGCTTTGTCTGTAAAATGTTGGAAAGTGGCTAATGATTACACATTATTTAACTTTTATCGCCGACAGAATTCGTTTAGTGTATACGACATAGGAATTGTTGGTATGAACGCAGCTTCAAATAAGAGTTGAGAAATTGCCATATCTGCTTTGCAATTTCGTGGTTGTGAGATGGTGTTTGATAATTTTGTGATTACGTGTAATTGAATTTGCAGCGTCGGGAGTACGGGATTGATAAACATAGAAATTAGTTCTTGTGGCCTAGTGTACAATTAGACTGAGGTAGGCTAAAGAAATTGGGGTTGCACTTAAGCAAACCTCGGGTTTTGTTATATATATATCGCCAAAAGGACGGGGAAGTTATCTATACAATTTAAAATAATCTTGATTTATTCTTTTCTTTGTTTAATCCCAATTTAGGCATAGAGATATCAAACCTTGCGATATTTATCGCAAATGGCGAAATTAGAAAAGGTTAATCAAGACTACACCGGATTCACCCATCTTTACGTTGAGCTCAGTGTATGCACACAAACTCCATGATGGTGATATTTGCATAGTGTCAATTTATAATTATTTTACTGCATGGAACTACTTTGTGGTTGACTTGTCGATGGCAGACGTTATTAGTGATTATGCACAACAAATGTCGAGTCAATTATCGCTCGATACAACATTTAAAAAGAAAGCGAATCACTGCATGACAAACGTTTTATATTATTGTATACACAACAGATGTTCAATCAGTGATCACGCTGTTTCCCTGTTTGAATAGATGATGCATGGTTTAGAAAGGGGTAAAATATTATTAGACTCGCGTATTGTTGCTGTAAAACTATATCAAGCTATGAGTATATTGTCGTCCTTTGCCTAAATGTCTTCTTCTTCAGTCTTCTTCTTCTTCTTGGAGGAGTGGGTTGGATGAACATGATTTGAATTTAAGTGTGATTTTATCAGTTTGTGATTTGTACTCCTATAATTGTGCGTGTAAGTATTTCACTTCATGTGTAATTCATCGTCATCGTCATCGTCATCATCATCATCATCATCATCATCATCATCATCATCATCATCATCATCATCATCATCTTCTTCTTCTTCTTCTTCTTCTAATAGTACTACTACTACTACTACTACTACTACTACTACTACTACTACTACTACTACTACTACTACTACTAACAATAACAATAATAACAACAACAACAACGACAAGAAGAAGAAGAACAACAACAATATATTTTTGTTGCTCTAGTAAATGAGTTTTAACAATTATTTAAATAACTTTAGAAGCTCATGTAAGTGGGTATGGAGATGAGTATAGGCGATTATTTTTGGAGGGGGTTGGGTGGGGATGAGTGGGAGAGTGGAAAGGGGAAGAGAGGGGAAACCAAAACACTAGTATATGGTAAGGCATGACGGTTGGAAATCTGCCATGAGAAAACAAACTCCAAATCTCAATCCTTATTGAATGTAAAACACACGGAACAAACCACACAACACAATGTGTGATGCACGTGTGTGTTAACGACCTTTTTAACTGAGTTGGCAGAGGCTGAGCACACGTTTAGTGACGCCATTCTATTAACTTTAGTTTATATGGCCCATGGCGTCAAAGCTCTTTGTAGTTGTTGTTTTCTATATCCAGAGTATGCACCAACATGTGATGAATAATAAATTCAAAGAGTATTTCATTTTGGCGGGAAAAGTCTTATGTGCTGGATCTTTACAGTACAGAAAACACTCATATTTTGCAGGAAATATGATGGAAGTCTCCTTGGTGGGTGGAAATTTTTACAGCATTCAGCATAGGATTATTTAAAGACACCTAATGAACCAAAAAGTGCGACAGTTTTGCGATTGGAGAGTGTGTTTAAGAATAGACCATGTCGTTTGCTTGTTTCATATATGACAGTTCCATTCTTTAAACAAGCGGATGGAATGTATTCTTAAGCTATCTCTCTGACTTTGTTCATGCGGAACTCAGGAACGTAACCTTTTATTGTGAGACCTCTAGACTGTAACATAGTGAAGTTACGTAGTAGCTTTTTAAACTCATAAATACAAAGTCTTCATTTGGGAACACTGACTTAAGAGTTTTATTTTTTCATTCATCAATATGTTCGGCCATAATAAGTATTATGTGTGAATTGCACCTGGTATAAAATTTCGTGTGTGCACCGAATACGATGAACGTTGTTCATGTTAAGTATGAGATTGTGTAAAGCCATTTGTTAAGGCACTACTGTTTAGGTAGTTAATCCTAATTGTAAACCAAGATGTCTAATCAATCCCAGAGTAGACTTTACTTTGCATGCATAGTGTTTTGTCGTATTATGTCGTGTCGTGCTGTATTGCATTAGCTTGGATTATATCGGATTGGATTAGATAGGATACTATTCCAAGTGTGAGTCGTACTGTGTTTATGACATAAAATGATAAATATAGAATTTTACTCTCCCATTGATCAAGTCACTAGCTAGGCTTTCTCTAGTTCCACAGCCCCGTGGAGTTCATAAGTTTTGCCAGACTGGAGTCCGTGAGAAAAGACATTACTCCACTGTCACCGCAGACCAGTGAGGACCCACAGACGTTGGATGTCATCCCATTTAAGTGATGTATTGAAGCGGCAGTCACAGGTCACCTACCAAGTGTGCCTACCAGTGGGAAAATGCATTGCTTCATGTACAGGACAGAAACTAAAAGACTGACTTGCTAAGCCTGGTACGCAAATGAACATCCACAGAAATATACACAAATGCTGTTAAGCTGTCAAGAGTTGAAAAGTTATACGTTTGTATTGTGGTGCATTGTGCCTCCATACAATGCTTTGGCAATTTAAGCTGCTTGGTCTCCTATCTGTGTGCAGAACATACTCTGCATGATCCGTTTCCCAGTGTAATAGGACCAAGATCTAGTTCTGTGGTGGTATGTGTTAGCAGTCTGGTACCCATGTACTGTGATTAGTGGAGTGGTGCCACGGCACTAATGAGTTAGTAAAGACCCAGTCTCGTTCACCGACAGTGACAAATCTCGCCCGGACGAGTGCTCAAGCTTCCTTGACAACCGTGCTTTCTGATCCGCTAGTAGCATGCCTTGTCTCATTAACAGGTTGTTGACCAATACGATATGGTTTTACATTGTAGTTCCGAAATAGGATCTCAATGTATCAAGTAGTTCTTCACTTTTGTTAAAACTATTATGTAATATAGAAGACGATGTTTTTAAACAGTTTAAAATTGGTAGTACTATTGCTTTAAAAAAATGTGTGTAGTTAGATAATGCTTCTGGAACATGTAATCATCCTATTCTATCCTATCCTATCCTATCCTATCCTATGCTTATCCCGTAACTCGGAAGTCGTTGGGGCACCACAGATGATTGTAATCATAAAATAACTTACTCTTTATTAGATTGTGTAATACAATAGTTGATGGGCCCACCTATCCCTGGATCGTTTGTAACGATCGGCACTTGGTTGAAATTATTTAAGCATGAAGTAAAGTAACTCTTGTATAATATTTAAGTGTAACAGCATCGTAAGTTTGAATATAAAAGCATCTACAACTAACAAGAATCAGCTGATGTTTTGTTTAAAACTTTGGGATATTTTATAGGAAGGAAAAAAAATCAACACCTCGAGTGAGGTCCGTTAGATAGACATTTTGGGTCCTTTAAAAAAAATCCACGTCTCGTTTCAAATCTCTTGTTGACGTGACCCTGTGTGATCAGCGACATCTGCTGTTTATTTGGACTGCGCAGGATTGGGTGAAATATGAGAGTTATCGAAATGACGCGCGAGTGGTTTATGAGCTCCGGTTGGTCTGGAAACTTAGGAATAAAATGGGAGCAAGAAAGAAGGAGAAGAAACAAAAAGATAAAGGAGAAAGGAGAAAGAAAGAAAAAGAAGTTGTCTGCCTACAACATTGTATAACATTGTATAACATTGTATAGTGGTGTACGTTAAGTGTAGAAGTTACATTGCTTGCATACAAAATTCAACATACGAACATTTATACATGTATAAAAGAAATAAAGTTGACATTGTTCTATTTTGAAATTCGGTATGCTATAGTCGTGCATGTTCATTGCTTTTAGTGGATTCTTTGAGGGGTTCTGGCTTTCTGTTTGGCGTTCTGTGAGGGAGGTGTTTAGATATGAGGATGCCATCTGAATTCATTTTACGTTGGTGCCTAAAGGCAAGTTTCAGTTCATTTAGAAGAGTGTTTTCAGTTCATTTAGAACAGTGCTTTCCTCGGTCACTTTGGCCTGAAGATGGTGTCGCATTAAATGCTAAAGTGTGTTTGAATGCAATATCGGAGCATCACTATCTGCATCGTCACCAGCAGATGCTAACGTTCATCATCATCATCATCATCATCATCATCATCATCATCATCATCATCATCCTTCTCCTCCTCATCATCCTGTTCTTCTTGGAGCTCCTGCTGCTGAGTCACCTCCTCCTCCTCCTCCTATGTCTTCTCCTCATCTATTGGCGTAGGTCACTGCGTAACACGGTGCCAGCAATAGTACAGCGACATTTGTTTCTGTGCTGATTATCCCTACGGGGAACCGAGATGGCTGATAACGTTGATTGTTAGCTTAGTGGGTCGACCTCCGCAAACCAACTGTCACTTTTCCTGTCTGCTATGGTGGTTGCTGTAGTATTTGGCCATATTAGCTTTGTATTTAAGTGGGAAATGAAAATAGGGATGGAGTAGCGTCTGTGTTTTACTAATTATTTCTTTGCTCGCCAATAAACAAAATACTATTTATTCTGGCGACGTTTTCGCTAGTTATCCTGATTTTCTTGACAATGCTTCCAGTCGCACGTTTTCGCCTTGGTTTCCTTTTTTGTGCACTAGCTATTCCTCGGTATCAGGTCTTCATCGTTTATATGCTCCGCACGTAGAACGAGCTAGCGTGACACAGAGCTAGAATCAGGGCCAAGCTGTGTTTTGCCGCTATAGGTGTTTTTTCTGTTTTCTCGAGAAGAATGTGTTGTACGGGACGTGTGACAGTGCACTTAGTGTTGCCAGTTGAGCTGCTTGAGTTCTATCATGATTTCAGCCAGCGGCTTGACAAGGTGTTTGATCTGGAAGTGTACTTTATAAGAACTTCTATTTTCTTGTATTTTTGTATACAGCGCAATTTATAGTTCAAAGATACGCAAGAGGCGTTGTAGTCGCCGACGTATATTATACTGCATACGCAAAATACCTTGCTAACAATCGGTATCGGATGAAGACCCCTCGCCCCAACCGCACACTATTCCTAGAACTATGTAGTAGGGTAGTGCGTTGCTTGTCCTTAGGGAAACAAAATATTGATTTCTTTTCTTTTTTCACTTTTCCTTCTTTCTTTCTTTCTATCTTTTTTTCTTTCTTTTATTGTTTATTTCTTTCTTTCTTTTATTTTCTTTTATTTTCTTCTTTTCTTTCTCAGTTCTTTTAATTTTCTGTTCTGTTCTATTTTTCTTTTATTTTCTCTTCTCTTCTTATCCGTTTTTCTTTCTTTTCTTTTCTTTATCTCTTTTTCTTTATTTTCCTTTCTTTTCTTCCTTTCTGTTATTTTCTTGTTTCTTTTTTTTCTGCTCTTTTCATTTTCTCTTATTTTTTTCTTTATTTTCTTTGTTTTTTTTTCTCATTTTCTGTTCTGTTCTTTTTTTTTTCTTTTCCTCTTTCGTTTTATTTTATTTACTCCTCTTTTCTTTCTCTTTTTCTAATTTTCTTTCTTTTTTCTTTTCTTCATCACTTTCTTTCTTTCATTTTCTTTTTTTTTCTTTCTTCTTTGTTTTCTTTCTTTTCTTCTTTCTTTCTTTCTTTCTTTCTTTCTTTCTTTCTTTTGTTATGTTTTTTTCTAATGACATAGGAGGATAAAGTCGGACAGTGATCCATTGTGAAACCTAACGGAAGCAGAAAAGCAACAGCAAAGACAAATGTAAGACGAAAAGAAAAGCGAGTGAGATATGGATTAAAGGGTGGGATTGAGAGAGGACGAAGAATTTTTTTTAAACGAGAGAGAGGGAGAGAGAGAGAGAGAGAGAGAGGGTGAGGGAGGGAGGGAGAGAGAGAGAGAGAGAGAGAAATGTCCCAGATAGTTATAAAACTACAAAACTACAGCAGCAAGACAATCAGAATTATTTAGTGTTGTGTGTGTGTCCGTGTTTGCCCCTGTGTGATTGCATCATGGAGAGCTGATGATGGAGGAAGTGGAACAACAGGATAGGAGAGGATTGTCCCTCATTGATAAAGTTACAGCTGCAAGGGAGTAATGCGTTCGCTCTCTCTCTCTCTCTCTCTTCCTCCTCCCTCCCTCTCCTTCCTCTACTGTATGAGGGAGAGGTTGAGGAAAGGGCAAGAGAAGCTACCTGATGGATGGAGTTGCAGCAGCAGGGCAGCAAGATTGGGCAGACGAGGAGTTACAAGCTGTTTTCTGTCAAGAGGGAGGGAAAGACATTGTCCATTCCGAGCCATCGCACTCACAAGCGGCCCACAACTTTTTCTTCCAATTTCCTCCTGTGTCTATCTTTTTTCTTTCTTTCTTTCTTTCTTTCTTTCTGTCTTTCTTTCTTTCTTTCTTTCTTTCTTTCTCTTGTTCATCGTATTTGGTCTTCTGCTTCGTGTCGTTCTCATACGTGTCCTTTGTCTTCCTGTTTCCCACCGCCGTTTTATATTTGTTGTCATCGTTGTTGTTTGTTGTTGTTGTTGTTGTTGTTCTTCTTCTTCTTCTTCTTCTTCTTCCTTCTTCTTCTTCTTCTTCTTCTTCTTCTTCTTCTTCTTCTTCTTCTTCTTCTTCTTCTCGTATTTCAGGACACACTCAGTCGATTCTGTTTTACCTTTTCTTAAACGATTGACTCTAAATCGTGGGAAGAATATGAAATGGAAATTTCTGTCGATGCCAACGCTGACTGTAATCCTCCGTATAGTTAGTTGGAAGTGTGTGTTTCCACACATAACAGGTTTAATGATAAAACACTAGTCGTCCTCCCTAAACGCGCGATACCTGTAGCAAGTTGCTTTGCAGCGAGTGGCTTACTCGCGTTGATTCGTATGCAAGTACTCGCAAAGCAACGTTGGGAAAAAAAATAGAGCGTTCTGCGCCTGCGCATTAAGAGATCCTAGGCTAAAATTAAAAGGGGGATAAGTCCACAATGTTGGCGGCCATGATGTACTCGCAGAAAAGTATCTATTTTTCCAACTCGCCAAAGTCACCTGATGTATTGCTTGTTCTCGCTTTGTGCAACGGAACTCATCGCCTATTTTCGCATGTACTCGCAAGTACTCGCTTCAAAGCAACTCGCTACGGTTTGATGCGTTTGTTGCAGATTCTGCCTTGCACGCGTGGCCAGTCTCCAAAGTCCCATATCCTAAGTCGAGACTATCCATACTAAAAATACGTACAGGATTATTACATAGCGAAAACAAACCAGGCATACTTTTTGGCCAACTCTGCGATTCATTACCCACGTACCTATTTCACGCGATTCCCAGGAAGTAAAGGTTGTTTTTCTTATTATAAGCTAATAATGTATTTCCCCATCGGAGAGGCAAGACTTACATCACTAGCCTCTAGTACCAAAGGTCATAGGGCAGTATCTTGCACACAAGTCAATTAGTCCTGGTCGTACTATGTCTGAAAATCAAAATGAGCACTGAGTAGCATGGATGAGTTCGCGCTAGAGGAAACACCTAGAAGTACAAAAGTGGAAAGCAGTGTGCGACTGTTTTACCACCTCTGACACTCTGTGTGGGTCACAGGGGTGTCTGTGAATGTCAGATTATAGCCCGTAGTGTGACAGACGGGCGACGTAATGGACAGACTTAGCTCTCGCGATTGCAGCAGCAGCAACAGAAATAGCAGTATAGCGGTAATGTCAAGAGCAACAGCCTCAGCAGCAGAAGCGTCACAGGACATCTCCGTCGCCGTCACCTCTCTCCCGTCAGCCATTGATCGTTTTTGTAGGCTTGTCGTGTCGTAGTTGTCGTAGAGGTTGTCGTGTCGTGTCGTACGTGTGTGGTGGTGCGGCGCGTCAGGCGTTGTTGTCTGGCCCTCCCCTCTCCCTCCCTACAGCGGGAGAATCAACTCCCAAAACTCCGCCACAGGGTCCCTTTCAGTTTGCTTGTTGAACTGTCCTTGTGTGCACTGTGTGAAGCTTAGACCCCGGGTGGCACGTGCTTTGTCATCCAGTGACTCAGACGTGTGTATACATGTGTGGTTTGGGACTACTGTCTTGCGTCAACGCTGCTGCACTTCGGCAGCTATGGGATAGTGAATGGTTTGAATTAACATGATCTGGAATAGAGGGATCAGACTCGAATTTTGGAATAATTAAACGAAAACCTGGAGTAGTTAAAGTCGCACTGTTGCATTGAAGTTCAGTCTGTTAAGTAGTATGAACATCATTGTTGATAGTGCGTGACATTATGCTCCAAAGGGTGATAGTTGCATCATCTCCGTGAACGGAGTTTGATCACTGTCTAACGGCAGGGAGTTGTCGGTGTTGGTTCTTTCTGTAATTACGATTTTGATGAGTTTCCCCTGGCTAACCCACAGCAACGCATAGGGGCTTGTTGGTCACGCCCCGCTGGGTGTGCTTATGTATGCGCCCGTGCCTGTATTCTAAGAGATCAAGCCACTTTCTGTTGATGACAACCATCTTTTGAACGCTCGGAATTAGATTGAAATTTCGTCAATATTAGACAGAAAGAAGGTAAACAATATATATATATATATATATATATATATATATATATATATATATATATATATATATATATATATATATATATATATATATATATATATATATATATATATAAGCAAAAAGTGATTTCTTTCTTTGCATCAATGAGACACTTTATTTTGTTGAACGCAGTTGTGATCTACGTATCTTAAAGTTAGATCGGGAGTTATTATTTCCGTATCAAGATGATTGGGAGTTTAGTGATAGGTGATTAAAGAACTGGCAGTAGCAATAGTCGGCCCTCCCTTTAGATTTTAGTCAGTTTGTTCAGCATAGGCGGCTCATTGGTCCGTGGCATAACACAATGCGCAGATTTGTGTGTAGCGGGCGGTGTGGGTCCGATCCCGACTTCGATCAGCTCCTTGAGCAGCTGTAGTAGGGTATTGCTACTTTGGTTGGTTTAATTTTTGCTTTAAAATGGGAGGCGTGCTATACATTGACAACAATACTTAACCTGTTACTTTGATATTGAATCCTTGACCCACTCAGAGGGCTGCTCATGGCACTACCCGAAAACAGGACCTCTAACTCACGCCGAACAAGGCGCCAATCGTGGTAAGCAGTATGGCGTCTGCTGTTGTACTATGGACAAATAATGCTTGCGAGACACATCGATTACGTTTTCGACTACTGCCTGTATGAACAGATTGATTGGAAATGGTGTGGGGAAGTTCTTTAGGTCAGACAAGTGCACAAGGTCTCAGCGCTTTGACTTTTCTCGCATGGCAAGTTCCACTATTACTCACTGGTGTGATGTGTGACCCACTTCTTAGGATTATTATGTCAGCGTTTTTATTTCCAAGGAAAGAGCTGCAAGAAGAAGAAAAACAACAATAGCAACTATAACAACAGAAGTAATGATTTGCCCATATTTATCTGGCATTTGGCAGCTCAGTCGTCTTTGACCGCAGTTTTATAGTACTATCCAGTTTTGTGCTGCGGCCTGTTCTGGAGGTTAGCATATTTTGCAAACCTGTGCAATTTAGACTATAGTTATCGAAGAGAATGAAGCATTTAGCTTTTGTTTCTTTAATGGAATTCCACTGCATTATTTCTTGGGCGGATGGGGTTGGGAGGAATTTTGTCTCACCTGTAGCAGTGCAACTTCAGTTTAATCTGTAGATATGTTTTAGGATAGGATAGGAGAGGATAGTAATTTGTATGAATAAAATCACTTTATATTAAAACAATTAAAACTGTTAGTCTGAAATAAAGAAAGAAACCACGCTCGAGAGTTATGGTTTGAGAGAAAATAAGCCTATATATTGATGTTAATCTGCAGAATTAAAAACTTAGCTTTATTCTTTGTCCCGAAAAGCATCTCATAGAGTTCAGTGGCTCGAGAAAAATTATGGCTGCACGACCGGTTTGTCATACAGATCATTAATTTTGCTGCTTATGAAGTGTGTTGCCCGCACTGGCCCGTTGGCTGGCGGTCGATGTGGAATCGATTAGTTGATTATACAGCAGCGCTTGTGGTTTTTAGCTGTTTTCATATTATTACTGCTTGTCCTTTTTTGTCAGCAGAAGATTAATCCGTCGTGTTTGGCCTTCTTGTGCCGTTTTCCCTAATGATCAAGGAAAACTTGGTATTTGGGTTTAGTTTTAAGATTTTCAGCTAAAGAAACAAATGTATTGATAATGTATTTAGCAACAGCAATGCAGGTATAGAATTGCAGGTGGTATTTTTAGTTGCAGAAGCACACTAGTGCTCAAAACTATAAAAGTTTATAATGTATTCATCCAAGCAAGTATTGCGCGTAGTAAATGCCCCGGATCAATCCGCCTTTGGGCTATAATTTTAGGGTGTGACGTTAAACTAGCGATGTTAAAACGTAATAAGAGGAGTGAAATCATTCTTTTGGAATCAAGTTCATTGATTTTTGAGCAGTGCAAATGTGTGTTGAATGTTCTGACTCTAGTAGAAACCAGCAGTGAAACAGAACGATACAATGGAAAGTGGCAGTGTAAAGGTTAACACGTGTATATGATGTGCATCTATGACCTGCATGTGCCGGAAGCAAAGTCTAAATTTAGATTTTTCTTGTGTTTAGGTGATGTCAGGATCTCAAAGAGAGACGCTATAAAATTATGAGATTTGATTTTATTATAGCAGGAATAATGACGATTACGACAATAGCACATGACCAATTTCAGAAACATGTGTAAAGGGTTGATACCGTTACACGGTGCGAGCACTTGCGACAAATATTGGTTTTAAAATGGTGTGCACATTTAAAATGGTTTGTGGTTGCTGAGAGCGAACACGATGACCTCAGCTTCTACGTCCCCTCCTGGCCAGGACTCGGTCCCCTTGGTGAATGGGGGTGACCACTATGACGACGGTTACCTTTATGACGATGAGGTGGACGTCTCCCCATTCCCTTTACCTCCACCCCCACAACCGTCAGAAACGTACTACAACCAGAAAGCCCTTGGCGGGCCAAATGGAAGCCTTCCTTTAGTCAGGCCTTCAAGCTCTTCCTCCTGTTCCTCCATGCCGACAAGGCAGACGTCTTTCGATTCCAGCACAGGAGGGGTGTCACCTCGGGTTCAGTCTTTTCCCGCATCGTCGTGCTACACCCCACCTCCTCCTCCGCCGCCTCTCCCTCTTCCTAACGGTCCCACGTCTTTGATGAGTAACGGTCCGACGTCAGCGGCGTTGTGTAACGGTCCGACGTCATCAGCCTTGAGCAACGGACATACGTCATCGGCGTTGAGCAACGGACCTACGAAGTCTGCACTGAAGAACAGTCCTGCGTCATTGGCTCTAAGTAACGGTCCTACATCATCGGCTTTAAGTAACGGTCCCACGTCACCCGTCTTAGACAAACCGTCGACCAGTAGTTCTTCGTTGAATAGAAGGCCCATTTCGTCCTCGTCTTCTTTTACAAACGGCCCAGTGGCCCCACTGCCTAAGGAGGTGTCGCCAGATTCTTCTACACACAACTGCACGCTGTTGCCTAGACCAGAACAGCATCTTCACTCCTTAGTCCTGCAGCAGCAACAGAAGCGACAGGCACCTAGGTCTGGCATACCGCCCGCCTACCCCAGTAGAAGCCCCCCTCCCCTCGAATCCTCTTATACCAACACCAAAGACTCCACCGGGCCCTACCCTGACATTAGCCACAGTCCCGGGACGGCAACAACGCCTACGACGCCTACAGAAACACAGAACGGATACCCGCCTTCACTGTGCAACAAGGACGTGGGAGCTTATCCGGGCACCTTGCCTGGATCCGCCCGCGAGGGATACCCTAGTGGATGTAGCCGCGACGGGTACCTGAACGATGGCCACCATCGTCAGCAGCAGCATCCACAGCAGCATGTACAGCCTGCTTACCGCGGCTCGTCGCCAGCGGCAACGACTTGTTGCAAGCACGGAGGAGTATCGGATATGGTCAGCGCCTCCACTTCTGACTATGTAAGTGTATGTGTCCATGTTTGTATACATGTTGTGTTGTATTTGTGCAATAATTGGTAAGTTAATATTGTGTTGTTTAGCATGAACACGATGAACAGGAGCTGCTGGCAGCATACTGTTTCTGTTGCGGTTGATGCAGCTGCTGCGTTTTGGTTGCACGGTTGTTGTTGTTTGTAGATTATAGTCACACGACACTTTCGCATATAGGTGACTACTGGACCGATTTATACTGACACCAGCGGGCCAGTTGTTGGTAAAGGGGAAAATAATATGATCACACGTTGACCAATCCGGGATTCGAACCAGCGACCTTTCGGTTACTAGCAAGACGCTCTTACCAACTGAGCTACCCGGCCCCCCTATTGTACGGTAACGGTAACAAGGGCTTAAGAGTGACGGGGAGCAACGATAACCAATTATTATCTGTAACAGGAGCCGGTATTCTGGAAAGTACATACGTGTATCAAATGAACATGTACAGACCGTCTGGTTATGTCGCTTTTGTTTGTATTGGTCGCCACAGTGTGATTAGATAAACAAGCTACGCCAAGTTTACTTCTTTTTTTTTTTTTAATATAGTGTCAGAATCATTTCTGAATTTGTATGCTTTAGTCATTTATGAAGTTATCTGATTCGCGATGAACTTTATGCGAAGGAAGATTTTTTTTAAATAGTATACAGGTTACTATAAAACGTGGTTTTTTTGTGTGTTGTTATGCGCGTGACGGATATTTTATGAAATTTTGAGAGATACGTAGCGATAGAGTTTAGAGAGTTCTTTCAGTGAGTTAGTATTAATTTTAGAGTAATATAAAATATTTAATACAGAACATTATCATTTAAAAAAATCATTTCCTAATTGTTTTTCCCCTTTAGTTGCCAGAAGTACTTTTAATATTGATTAAGTGTTAGTTGTCAGCTATGTACGTATATAGGTATATAGTTTTTGGGGTAGTTCACGCTTAGACTGTTGACCACTTAAGTACCAGCATAGAATACTTAACATGGGGTACGATGACTAATTTATGTCCTCACTCCCTCCTTGTCCCTCTCCCCCCCTCTCTCTCTCTCTCTCTCTCTCTCTCTCTCGGGTAATATGACTAATTTATGTCCTCACTCCCTCCCTGTACCTTCCCCCCTCTCTCTCTCTCTCTCTCTCTCTCTCTCTCTCTCGGGTAATATGACTAATTTATGTCCTCACTCCCTCCCTGTACCTTCCCCTCTCTCTCTCTCTCTCTCTCTCTCTCTCTCTCTCTCTCTCTCTTTCTTCCCATTCCCCCATCTCCCTATCGTATGTATGGCTACTGCCTTTTAATAAGTTTAGTTTATATTATTGACGATATTTACAGATTATTAGGTTGATGACCCAATCTTGGATTTCCAAATAAATCATCTTTCCTTGTTTACGACAGGATTATTTTTTAATGATACATTCATTTTTCGGTCTGATTTCATCCTGAATTCTCCTAATGGAAACAGAGTTGGGTAATTTAAGTTTGTTTGATATTTTAAGGATATTCCATATATTCAAGGATATTCTATTCCATACTGCCATTGGTTAGGAAAGAAGGAGGATTTTTTTTTACAATGTACACTACCAAATGCTCCTGCTGTTTTATATTTTACTGCTGCTAAATTACTTGTCTTGTTTTACTGCTAGCACCTGCTAATTTATCGTTTGTTTTACCTGTTGGTTTAACTGTTTTTTGGTTTTCTGATTCAGCGTTTTCGACTTCTTTAAATGACACGGTTGATTACTATCGTGGAAAATGTAAGCGCTAGCTCCATGTTCCAAGCTGTTCTCATACAGATATTTTATTAAAGCCACTATATGTCACTAATAACATTCAGACCCATTGGAGTTTACCCGGTAGAACCAAGCGAAGGATTTGTGATGGTAAAACACCTTTCTTAATAAAGTCGACGATGCTGTAGCACTAAAAACAAGTTTACAAATCCAATACCCAGTTGCAGTCCACGAATCGCCATAACCCAATATTAACGCGTTAGCCGTACACTCTTCTGCTATGCAGGTAAGACAATCCGGTGGCTCCAGCACATCTATCAAAAACTCCAAATTTGATAATAATTACAAGGTAACTGCTTTAATTATTTTAAAAGCTAAAATCGACTAACGAAAAAATTTAAAGCGAGACGCCTTTTTCTAATTCTAGAAAAACAGTGCGTGGACCCGTATTGGATTCGACTACGATGAACAAAAAGTCAAGACATTCTTTATTCCTCCCCCAAAAAGAAAATTTTATGAAACACATAACCAACAATAGACTCACATACACACATACATTATCGTATTTTCTAAAATAGAACCGAAAGTACCGATAATTTTTACCTGTGGTCAAAACATTATACCTATTGTAGAACAGTACAAATATTTGGGAATTATTTTCCATAAAAGTTCAGGTCTTCACATTGCTGAAAAGAATCTTACACAACAAGCTAATAAAGCCTCACATGCTTTAAGACGAACTATTCGTGGGCAAAACATAGAGTTAAGAACAATGCTTCACTTATTTGATATGCTAGTAAAGCCGGTTCTGACCTATGCTGCAGAGGTCTGGTTTCCCTTCAATAAAACTAAATTGCAAAATCAGCCCCAAGATGACTTATTTAATATTTTTGCTGATTTTTTTTCGTCACAAAATGTTTCCGAAAGTCTTCACATTAAATTTTGTAGAAATATTTTAGGAGTTCATAAGAAATCAATTAAGCTAGCAGTGCTTGCCGAATTGGGTCGTTATCCAATTTCTATCAGTATGATATGTCAAACAATCTCTTTCTGGATACACTTGACCACGTCTTCAGAGTCAACTTTACTTCATGATACGTATCATGAAACGGTGTTGAATGATTCGGAAACTACATGGATACTCTGTGTAAAACATATTTTACGCAGTTTAGGTTTGAGTCACGTTTGGTCAAACCAAGGTACCCTAAGTTTAACACGATTAAAATTTACGCTAAAGGAGAAGCTTCAGGAGAAATATATTTTATTTTGGAACAAAAAAAAGATACGATCAGAATTCCAAATTAGCCTTTTACAATCAAATGAATACAGGAACTAGATATGAATTTCAAACGTATCTTTTATGTAAAAACCTTAATTACCGACAATCCATGTGCAAGTTAAAAATAAGCGCACACTAACTTGAAATCGAAAAGGGCAGATATAAAAATATCCCTCGAGAGCACCGTTTGTGTCAATGTTGCAACGTGATTGAAGACGAGCTTCACTTTCTGGACAAGTGTGTATTGTATAATAATGAAAGACAAAAGTTTATTGGTGAAGTTCTCAACTCTAATGATAGGGAATTATTAATAAACAACCTTGCAATATTGAAACCGAGCATGATTTTTCAAACGGGAATATGTTCAAACTATCTTTCATCCTATATTTTTCGCTGCTTCAAAATAAGACTTTCTGCACTATAAATGTCAAGACTTTTCTCTTGAGACAATGACAAGAATTGCATGCGTCAATGTACCATATATTGTGTCTTGTAAACCTTGTTTTGGTTTTATGACAATAAATATTCGTATTCGTATTCGTATTCGTATTCATACATTGGTAAGAAAATTAAATCTGTCCACCCATCCTTTGTTAAACCCACTAAATGATGTCACAACAGTATCAAACTAAAGACAGTCAACTTTCTACACACCAGTAATGTAGTTAACGTGACTCACCTACTTTTATTCGACTAGTCTACATGCTTTGCTTGCTTGCTTGCTTGCTTACTTGAGTAGATTAACGTCCCCGGACACAGCGTATATAGGGGACTATAGTCTAAATAGTAAACATGTACGCAATGAGTCATTTCACCACAGCTAGCGTCCAGTCAATGACAGCCAAACTACTCTCGACACAGTTAACGGAATGTCACAAATCACGTATAGTTAACGTGGCTACTGTGAATACAATGTGTTATTTTGCATAAGATATCGTCCTATCAATGGCAGAATGTTTCTACGCCAATAATGTGTTGTACGTTTTAAATGCTAGCACTTCTGTCTTATTCCAGTGATGTTTTGACTTACATATTATTTAACTCGACTCAGTCTTATTTATCTAACTCATCCCGGCCATTTGCATACCGTTCTAAATATGTAAATTCTAACTAATCTCATTTGTACACAGTTTTAAATGGTTTACATTCTATCTCAGCTCATTGGTATACAGCTCTAAATGATGTAGATATATAATTGGTTGTTTCACAACAGTTAACGTCCAGTTAAATACATACTGTCTAGAAACTAGAAATGTGCTGACTCACATTTAAAGTTTAATTCGCTTAATGTCATTGAACTAACTAAGGTCATTTGTATAAAAAACTGTTTATTATTTATAAGTCAATGTGACTACTCTATATATATAGCATTAATTATTTCATAGCTTCCAGTCATCTGCAGACTTCCGAAACAGCAGTAATAATGTATTTACTCATTTTGGCTGGATAGTTAAAACCAAGGGCTAATGCGGGCGGAGGAGCAAAAATGTCCTCTCTTGGAGCACACACAGCCATGGCGTTGACTGATGGAATCAGCGAGGATTTTGCTAGGGAAACACAAGTCCTTGGGGATTTAGACAGCCGCCTATAGTACGCTTGAAAGGCCAGGAGGGTCGATTGTCCGATCTATAACAGTCGTTGAGAACTATTAGAACAAGTCACCAAGATCGAACTGCGAGTAAGTAGCTTTGAATCAGCAGGATGATATCGTTCATGTCTTTCAGAAGTACTTAATACAATCTATACATTTATTTGAGTATTGATTATGTACGTTCAACAAACAAGCTACGATTTAGTTTAGTCTCTCTCTCTCTCTCTCTCTCTCTCTCTCTCTCTCTCTCTCTCTCTCTCTCTCTCTCTCTCTCTCTCTCTCTCTCTTATCACGTCTCTCTCTCTCTCTTTCTCTCTCTCTCTCTCTCTCTCTCTCTTTCTCTCTCTCTCTCTTTCTCTCTCTCTTTCTCTCTCTCTTTCTCTCTCTCTCTCTCTCTCTCTCTCTCTCTCTCTCTCTCTCTCTCTCTCTCTCAAGTTAAGAGTAAGATAAAGAGTGTATGAAAAGATTGATTGTCCGATTCACAAAAGTCGTGAACTATTAGAACAAACCTAGGGGAATAATATTTTTGCTAGCTTATTAGAATTAAAAGGCCTTCGTGAGCTAAATATGTGAAATACAGTGGTAACCTTGGAATAAATTTATACACTTTCTAACTAACATCGTTGTCGTCGCCATCATCATAATCATCATCATCATCATCATCACTATCACCATTAATATCACTACCATCAGCATCAAGAATTAAATTATGTCTGGATTCCCTTGGTTGCTCTATAACGCTGCCATGTCTTTGTTATGCGGTACCTGTGCAGGTAATTAACAAATCGATGCAGATCGGACAAGGGTCCATTCATTGCCAAGCTGTTCAACTACAATCGGGGCTTGTAGTGTGGAGATTGATATTGTTTATATTGCGAACCCTATTTGGAAATGAGGACTAGGAGTGTTGGTTATAATGGCATTGTTGACCTTAGCGGTTAGATTGATGTGGTTTGGCCAGGGGGATTTGTGCGTAGAAGTTCCTAAAATCTGGAGCTGCCATGACTGGGTAGGTAATAATGCAGCCTCGGAATCTATAATTTAAATATATCTTGAATGTTAATATCAACAGCAACAGTAGCAAGAACGACGACGACTACGGTGATGGATGATGATGATGATGATGATGATGATGATGATGATGATGATGATGATGATGATATGTTATGTTATTTCAATGTTATCTCTTAGAGCGTGAAATATCAAACAAACATGCCAACAAATAAAATAAGATTCGGCGATATAAGGGAGTAGACAGTTATTTGTAGCACGAACTGGTTAAATTATGGCTTCATGCACAGATTTAGCTACACTCTCTACTTAAGATGTAATATTTGCATTGAGTTTGTATTATACCGCTGCAAAGGTAGTTAACCGGCGACATATTGCTTTCGATTTGTCCATACTTCTCTGTGTGTGTGTGTGTGTGTGTGTGTGTGTGTCTGTGGGGGTGTGTGCGCGTGGGTGTGTCTGCCTGTCCGCGCTATTTTCGCCAGGGTTACGCAAACTTACCTCAGGACCCAAGTCTTTGAAACATATCTTAATATAAAACCACGATACACGCTCGTGCGTGCTTGTTTGTGTATGTGTGTGAGGGCGTGTGGGTGTGTGAGTGGGTGGAGGTGTGTGTTTTCCTGAACTCATTTCTCCCAATTTATCTTCCTAGGTCTGATCATGGGTGTCAGGAGTTATATAGTCTGGTTGGGGCAGGTGGTCCGGGCTTGTCTGTGTTGACCTCACACTGACGTGCACTTAATGAAGGCAAGCTTGACTCTGGGCTGGGGCACGGCCTTGCTAATGCTATATCATAAACTCCACATTTGCAGTAATTCTGAATTGTGATTCAGATGTCAGAGAAGTGCTGTGAAGTAAAAGTAAAGTTGTTCGTTTATAATCAAGTTGTACCAGCTGCACATTTAACAAAACAATTGTTACTTATTTGCGCTCTACGTAGATGTCTCCTAATAGTTAATTCGTTCATACCCTGCAACGTTGAAGTATTAAACTGGATCCTGATCTACTGGATACTGAATGTGTATACAGTATATGCACGCTAGTATCATTAAGTTGCATAGTAAGGTTTTTAACCAAAGGCTATTTATTTTATAATGATGTGGTGCATGTATGAGAGGAATGATGATGGATTAAATGCTTGTGTGTGTGTGTAGGTGTGTGAGTGTGGGTGGGTGTGGGTGTGTGTGTGTGTGTGTTTAACGACATCGGAGCAAATTCCTTGAGTAATATTACTTGGCGGAATAAATTCTGGATTCTTAGCGGACCACACTATTTTACTACAATTTTGAATTCACCTTTTTTTTGGGGGGGGAAACAGATACCGTCGCGACTTTATAGTTACAACTTAAAGATAAGAAGCTGGTTTACGCAGCAACACCTAGCCACCGTCATGATGTTTGCAATAATTTTGATATTTAGCAGGCAAGCCCAGCAGGATACTGTCACGCGCGGTGTCTTATAATACTTAGTATTAGAGACCATACGAGATAGGTACAGACTGAGCTTGTTAAAAGAACTTCAGTACACCAGTATTTAGTGCACAGCGTAAAATAAGTGTGCCATAAAGTGATTTTGAATCGATCCTGACTCGCCCCAGCAACTTCAGACCAGCGGTTCTTTGGGCAGATCTTTTGCGCTGAAAGAGACTAGTTTGCAAAGAGAACCATGGTCTCTATATAACAACGGTTGCGTTTTTTTTTAATTGTCCCCCCCCCCCACCCCCTTCCCCTACCCATCCCACGCAGATACTCCGTCCGTGCCTTTATCTAAACAAACTGCCAACGCGCTAAATATGGCGGTAGTATTGATGGAGCTGATTTGAGAAGAGCGAGCTCGGCCTACCTGATGATTCTGCACGTGTCTTATTAGGCGTATCATCGCCTTAAGACCGCAATGCGATTTTGTGTAGGTGGGTAGATAAAGAATAAGGTGGGGGAGAAAGAGTAAAAAAAATAAATAAAAGAAGAAGAGGCTAGGAGTGTAGGTGCGGTAAAATAAAGATGCTAGAGGAATTAACTAACTAACATGTAACAAGTAGGAATTTGTCTTGTTAAAAATTTTATTTCATTATAATAATAATAATAATACAGGATGCTATGTACGCGCCTTTCCCCAAGGCTCAAAGCGCGGCGATCTATACCAACATACACGCTCACCTGTCTCATTTACCCTCACACACACCAAATACATCACTCAAACAGGTGGTGTAAAGGCAGGGAGATCGCTATTAGAAGACGGAAGAAAATCGAATTTTTATTTTTGAAATTTTTATATTGACTGCATCCTGTACCATTATTGAAGGGAGGGAGGAAACCGGAGTGCGCGGAGAAAACCCTCGGTGACCTCAATAGTCTCGTACCTAAGTCACATACGTTCGCCCCTTGCGGGAATCGAACCCGCGACCTTCGGCATAGGAAACCGGCGACTTATCCACTGCGCCACGAGGCCACCCCATTAATTAATTAACTTATTTATTTCAAAATTAATTAATCTTTTGTTTATGAGAGTAATAGTTATAATTATATTACTTTTTAATTATTATCACCTGAAAATCTGAAGAGCTGCAGAAGCTACTACTTGAAATCAATATATATATATATATATATATATATATATATATATATATATATATATATATATATATATATATATATATATATATATATATATATATATATATATATATATATATATATATATATATATTAGAAAAGAATAATCTCAGAACATATATACCATAGAAAATATTTCGATAGTAAAAAGAAAAAAAAAGCTCAGAACATAAATACCATTGAAAATATTTTGATAGTAAAAAGAAAACAATTTTTTTTCTTTTTACTATCGAAATAGTTTATATGTTAAATGTGTTCTGAGCTTATTTTTTTTTTCTAATTCGACACTCCATCTTATTTATTATTTCATTGGCTTATCTTGTAAATAAAAGCATCATGACACATTATCTTATTGGTGATCTTCCAGAGCAAAATCGAGTTCGCTGTCATTAAGATGATTGAAATCTCATCTCTTGTGCCTGTGACATCCTCAAACGTTAATTGTTGTAGACTATCCAAACGCGGATGTTTATTTTTGTTTGCGGCACGTTAACATTATATATGTGTACGTAGGATTGCTGTTGGTCCTAGCACCACAGCGCTGACAGCTTATGTAGGATGCCAAGGGCGTTAATAAATATTAATAATTATTCTAGTACCGTTCAGTTTATGAAGTACGCTGTGTTATTGCTGTTCCATTGAATGCACACGAGTATTTATATTGATTGTTCGTTTGTGTTTGCCCAATTGTTTAAAATGTGTATAGTGAACTTAGTGGGCAATTGGACTTATTTGTGCTGACAAATTTTGTTCTCGTGTATTGTATCTGGTTGTGTGTGTGCACAGTATTTTGTACTGTTAAACCTATTCTTGTGGAAATTTCGTATCTCTCGTTACTTCTCGATGGATCGTTACTCCAAAGGCGCTGGCATCGAATCCTTTCCGTTGACCGAATTTACAGGAACCGGTGATTCCTTCGTGTACCCCGTTACCAGAGTGAACGTGAGTAACATGGATAGTTATTAACATAGTCGATGACTATGACGACGACGACGGTGATGATGATGATGAGGAACATAATGGTCTTCATTATAACGATGAAGGAATAAATGCACAGACATTTTAAACCTTAGTGTAAGATCAGGATGACATTAACAAACCTTTTCCTTGCAAGTGTAAAATAAAAGTCTTACTAAAGACAACAACAACAAAATGTTGTGTAAGTACTGTCACGTTGGCTGAACTAAGATAACTTCTGCATTCGTTATGTGAAGATGCTCTGCACATCCACTACAATGTATTTAAAAACAATCTTTTAAGTTAAAAACATTCTATCGATCGTTTTAAGTGCCAATGTTTTGCGGAAGTCTAAATTAACAACAATGACACCCACGCTCTAGCTTTGTATGTGGTTTTTTTTTGTTTGTTTGTTTTTTGTTTTGTGGAACGGTTGTCACAGAACGCAAAAATGTATGCGGTCTGTAATGGTATTAAAGAAAGATCTGTTTTCTGGAAGTCGGTTGCGTAATAATTGTAAAACGGTTGATACTGCTTGCTTTATTGCGTAATGGGATTATTCTACATAGTTGGTTTTAGTTTTGTTGTGATGTTTTTTGTTGTTGTTGTTTTTTTAAGTAAAAGGTTTTGCAATAGTTGTCCTATGAATTACTTGTAGGCGTGTATTTTATGTAGGTAATTGAATGACGTAGACTGTTTCGTAAATTTGAAGAAATGGTAGAAGTCAGAGATAAATATCTTTAAACAAAACAAAAACGAAGAAGAAAGAAGTCAATCGCCGTTCTTTGAGGATAAATTTTCTTCCGTGGCGCAGTATATCATCCAGTGACGCACTGTTTAAGAAGTTATCTTTTTCGTCGTTTGAGCTGTTACGTTGATCCAGCGCACGACACATTATCTTCTTTCTTTTTTTCCCCTTCCAGAAAGAACAGCATTTCATAATCAAAGCCAGCTTCAATTTGGCCTAAGCTGGATTTCGTGCTACGCTCGTAAAGTTGTTTATTGTTCTTTGAACCATTTTTGTTTGGGAAGGGGAATGGAGTCCCTTTGTGATTACTGTGTTCTGTTTGGTTGTATCGTTTTTGCCCAAGCTAGGTTTCGTGCCCCAATCGTAACGCTTTGAGAGCCATTTAAACCAATGATAAAAGAGGTTGCTTGTTTTCTTCGTTTTTTTTTGTTCTTATTTATTCGGTGAATTAGATCTTTCCATCCACACATAAAACATGAACACCAAATGTCAGTGTGGGACATGCAACTGAGACCTAAGTTGAAATAATGATTTTAAACGCAACAGCTTTAACATTCCAATTTTGTGTTTATACCCTTTTTGTGATTCTGCATCTTTTTACATTTGCAGTCAAGAACAGTAATCGTTTTGAATCAGGTTTTCCAGCACTATATAAAGTTAATAAAAACGAACAATGCCTTATAAGGTATATTATATGCATGTGGTATTGTAGTTATTTATCTATTACTGTATTTGGTTTCAGATTCAGATTCAGATTCAGAAAACTTTATTATCTCCAAGGAGAAATTCTAACATGTATTTGTTGTCAGCAAAAGGTAATAAAATGTAACAATACTATAAACATGTAAACATGTACGTGTAATCACGTTTATTTTGTATTTCTGCAATTCTAATGGAATAATTCCCAACTAAATACTGTTAGGTTTAAATAGAGAACGTTTTTGAGAATTTGGTAGATACTTTATTGGCAAATCTTGTAGAGTCGGCAATAAGGGATTTTATTAATCCTCCGATTATGCAGTCTAATAAAGGCACACTATATTTCTAGTTGTTGTGATTTACTATGTATTCCTTATTATATTTATCAGTTTAGGACCGAGTCATACTGAATGTCTGAGGCCAATTAGGTCTTTTGCAACAGGCTTGTGTCTTAGCTTCCCGTCTCCGATACACGCTGTGGAGCTATATTGAAGAGTAAGAAGGGAGCAGGGCACAGCTGTATCCGCAATAGTTGGCCGGGCCTTTTTCCTGTTGTTTTCCATCTTCAATGGTTTTGCATCATGTCAGCAGGTCAGACTTTGGTCTCCTGTGGCAAATATATATATTAGTTAAAGTTGGATTGGTCAGTCAATCCGGTTTCTGGGCCGAAAACCAGCCGACTGGTTGGTCATATTTGGTCTGGGCCAGGCTCCTTACTCATTCTGAAATATTTGTTGCAGGTTGCACTTGGGACCAAACTTTCCTGTCATTTATTAGTCATTCAGACATCAACAATGAATTAGGATCTCATGCTAAATTTAAATCTTCTTCTTCTTCTTCTTCTTCTTCTTCTTCTTCTTCTTGTAATAATAATAATAATAATAATAATAATAATAATAATAATAATAATAATAATAATGATGATGATGATGATGATGATGATGATGATGATGATGATGATGATGATGATGATGATGATGATGATAATAATAATCATAATGATGATAATCGAAATAATACAGAATGCTACCACGCGTTTTTTCTTCAATCGATCTCAAAGCGCAACGATCTAAACAGATCGTTTTTAGATTGAATGCATCCAATATTATTATTGAAGGGAGGGAGGAAACAGGAGTAACCGGAAAAAACCCTCGATAACATGAAACGTCGCGTACCTAAGTCCCGCTTCAGTTCTTCCCCAGCGAGGTTCGAACCCACGACCTTTGACATAGGAAACCTGCGCCCTATCAACTGCGCTACAGGGTCATCGGCCTCATCTTCCTCTTCTGTCCCTCTACTTCCTCTTTCATTCTAGATCACAAGGACGAGCAAATATATCTGATGCCTCGTGTCTTAGAATAGCACAAATATGTTACTCCTGTCCTAAACATCCCCCCCACACACACACAATTAACCGTGTAGAAACGCCGTTGTGATGACTGTCATGAAACTACATACATTATTTTGACACTTTTAACATTATTTTGACATTTTTCAATTTTTTTGGAAGCTATCCCTAACACTAACCCTAACTATAACCCTTAACCTAACCCTAAGCTTAACACATCCCTAACCCTAACGGAACATTGTTTTGACGTTAACGGGGCTGTCAAAAGAAAGTACGTAAAGGTTCAAGTGTATGTCAGAATAACGGCAATTCTACCTAGCTACACACACACGCACACACACGCTCACACCCACACACACGCTCACACGCACACACACGCACGCCCACACACACATAGTTAAGGTTTGAAAGGATTGGCGAGAAGGAATCTGATTTTTACGGGAACCTACGTCTGTTTTTTTTTATTTCTGAATTTGTAATAAATCACGAGACGAACGAATATGTTATTTCTCACATATGTTATTTAAAAAAGAATACACAGAATAAAATACCATTGTTAGTTAAGGTTTCAAAGGGATTGATGACAAAGGATATTGAATCTGCGAATGCGTGTAATCTGTTAGTTAGTTGACATTTGGGGCGGCTTTTTCTTTATAGCGACGTCACTTTTGCTCTTTGTAGTTCTCGTCTTCCTGTCGGGGACCCATTGTCTGATACAATGGCTCCTAAATATTTGAGTTTCATCTGTGGTGCCCCAACGACTTTTGAGTTACGGGATAGGATAGGATTGGATAGTTCTCGTCTTTAAAAAAACAACAACAAGCCGCAAACATCGATTTTTTTCCCTTATGTGATTAATAAAAATACAAATTTATTAGCATTTGTCGTGTATACATTCCATTATATTTTATATTATTTATTTATTAGGTTGTGTTGTGTTTTTTTCAACGATGAAGAATCTGTCGGTGTCAATATTCATGTTATGTGTGTGTGTCTGTGTGTGTGGGGGTGGGGGTGTGAGTGTGTGTGTTGGGAGGGAATGTGTTTTTAGTGGTCGTTTTTGTGAGAAAGTCATTGGTGGTTAAATACGAAATATTCTACACTTTT